>CM063506.1:18272681-18470181 GCA_032207245.1 Pardosa pseudoannulata
ATATATATATATATATATATATAGGTATAGGTTTGTTTATTCAAGTGCATGCACACGAGCGCAAAAAAAAAAAAAGTGTTACCATATATCTCCATGTCTCAAATGTTTCTCAAATATTGCTAATAGGAAATATTTGTGTTATTTCAAATAGGTACTGAATAATGTGTTCATATACGATTGAAACTCACCATAAGAAAACTATTGTTTATTTTTGTTGGTGATTTATAAAAAGGGCTAAATTAGAAATGTTGAGACTTTGTTTCTTTTCAGAACTATGAAGGATGTTCAATAAAACTACAACAAATTTAAATCTAGAGTATATATCACAATTATGGAATAAGTTATAGAACAATAGGACAATAGGTTACATTTGAACTAGTGTCCTAAAATAATATGCGATATCTTTATTAAAAAACTGGTCGGTTGGTTGGTTGGGGTTTATTGGCGCAAGATCCAAGCTAGGATATACTGCAACAAACAAAGAACGAAATTTTAAAAGAAATATATATATATATATATACATTTATATACGTATATATATACATTTATATATGTATATATATACATATATATGTAATATTAAAATCTCTTATTTACGTATTTTAATATTAATTTAATAACTTTTGTTCATAAAGTGAGTTCGGGGTTTGCGCGGTAATTCTGATTTTTCCCTCTAGACACGCTATAGACTTAGTTCAGCCTATGTCTGGATTACTTTAGCCAACAGTTAGCGAGTTCTCTTTAAACATGGGTATTTTGTATCACGTAATCAATTGTGCTTAGGGATTATTCGTAGTCTTTTACCTTAGGAATCCCTACTTGAAAAATGTATGTGCGGGATCACACTGTCTGTGTGAACGAAGTTGTAAAGGTGTTTGCCTGTTGTACGGATTTCATGTTTATTACCAGAAATAAACTGTGTTGTGATTTTGAATGAGTCTCTCCCATATTACACACACACACACACACACACACACACACACACACATATATATATATATATATATATATATATATATATATATATATATGTATATATATACTAATCAGCACTAACAGCAGTGGCTAAGAGATAATCTTTCGAATATTTCAATACATAAAGATGAGGATACGAATATGTGCACTACTTGTTTTGTAAATAATGCTAAATATAATAAAAGACTTAAATTCTTGAAAATATATTTCTATTAAATCAGTCAGAGCAAAGATAAATATTGGAACTGAAATGTATCTTCAACTGTCTACGTTTTAGATTCATTTACTCAGTATCTATCAAATGAATTTTAACTATTAACTTTAAACTTTACAAAAAACTTTTTATTTCAGTTTTATGCTTTGAAAAAATTGCTTATTTTACATACATATTAAAAAGTTAGCGTAGGAAATGCATGATTAAATAAAAATAAAATAGATCTAGTTTATTTAATTTAAAAATAGCTAATGTAAAAAAAATACTCTTCACACTGATTTCCGTATAAAATTTTCCATTTTTATTTCCGTGTATATTATTTTTGACTGCTCTACTGACTGTTTTTTTTTAATTTTTCTGAGAAATAAATTTACATTATATCAAATCGTTGTACAATTATTAAAAAAGGATGTTGCTGGAAAAAAGCTATTTTTAAGTCATCGCATACTTTTTTTTTCCATACTTTTATTTCGACCGGAAACTTTTCCTCGTAAACTTTAGCCATTATTCAAACAGCTATTTAAAATAACATAGAAATTTCCAATGACCTACTTTTGAGAAATAATTACGACACGGAAATATATGTTCGTACTTCCCTTTTGTACATTTTTACATACACTCGGAAAAAAGCGTCTACATTTTGTGTCGCAGTAGGAGTAAAAAAGGGATAATTGCTTTTCCAAAATGAATGAAAATTAATGAAAAATTTTTTCTCCTTCGGACTTAAAGCAATTTCGGAGTACACGAGAAGGACGGAAAAGACAGCATAAAGAAACCGATTACAGAATAAATACTAATAGAAGAATGTTTTTCTTCAATTGTATCACTTAGTTATAGGTCTTTTGAATTTTTTAATGATTAAGTTATATTTTTACCCCAGGGAAGGATTAACTGTAGGCGTTATTCCTATTAAGATAATATAGTACAGATATACATTGAAAGTAGATTTAATTAATAAATTATCTAAAATTCAGGAAATAGAGTTTTACCTAAAAATTTTAAGGGGATACGGGCCTTAAAATTCTGTTATTTCTTAATTATAATTACTATATAATAATTTTTTTCCTGAATATATACTTTTACAGGTTTTACACTATATATAAATATTTATTAAAATTTAAAATTTTAAAACTTTGAAATTTAAATACATTTTATTTTTTATATAATTTGTGGACGAATAGCTCTTTTAAAAACAGTTTTTTTCATTTGTATGTAATGAAAATATAATAATTTAATTTACCTTCGGGATTTGTAAAAATATTGCTCCTTATTTTTTAAACAATTTATAAAGCAAAAAGAAAAAAATATATTTTTGGGATTGATATTTTGGTTGGTGTACAATATTTTGAAAACTATTGTATATAATTAAAAATCCCGAAAACAATTTATAATAAATGCCTGTACACAATTTTAAAGACATAGTTTAAATAGAATTTGAGATATATCAATTTGAATTTCACAAAGTTTGAAAAAGGAACATTATGAGTTAAATAAGCGTTTAAAGATTTCAGTTTTCATCTTTTAGAAATACTAACCATTTGTTACATTTTAAACTACTTTCAGCTCCTTGAAGATTAATTTTAAAATATTAGGATAAATTAAATTAATCTACTTAGTCTTAGAGATTAATTAAGATTAATTTTAGATTAATTAAATTAATCTCTAAAATTAATCGACTTTGCAATCAAATTTTCTTTTTTTAAGAGGGCTACTAAGTGCATAAAATAACATATGTATATATGAAATAATTTTTTAAGGACATCCACCCCATGAAGAGGGAGTTGTTTAAACTAACATTATAAAACTAAAAATAAATTATTTGTTGGTTTAGTTACCGCAGAAATATTCAATTTACTTATAAAAGCAAATAATATAAACCGTAGCACTACCAATCGTTTAGTTATTTGCCAATCATTTGGTTCTTTTTAATTTCCCACTGTAGATATTGTTCAATAATTTATATTAGCAATATTATGGTATTCTATTCAAAACAGTTAACCATAAAAATCAAAAGAAACTCCATTTACGCTGCCCAGCTGTTGAAGAATGGTTTCTTTGCAGCTGTATGGTGTATGGTTAATTTCTTTCGGTACGAGAGCTAATTAGAACGGTGATTAGCTTGTTAAAAGTGGTTACGAATGATTACACACATGCATAGACAAACAAGTAGAAATCAGATCTACTGACTTTGATACCGAAAAATAACACAGATGTCAGGTTTGGCTCCTTAAAATTATGAATAAACGATTAGTAATTTAAAATTATTAATGATGTAAACGAGCAAAAATTATATTTTTGAAACATTTAATATTTAAACAACAATTTATTATAATTCAAACTTTTTAGTTTCTATATTAACTGAATAAAAATAACTGTTTAAGAAGAAATAGTTTTGCCATGTCATAAATAATAAAACACTTGGATCATGTTGCGTATTATGGTTCATTGTATGATAATTTCTTTTTATATTTGCACATGTTAAAATAATGTTGCAAAGTAATATAATGCTTTAGTAAAAAGTTAAACTTAGAAAAATTACTAAAAGTAGATGCCCCAACTTTCTTTCTAGAATAAATTAGTTTACTTTATGAATCAATACATTTCACTTCTCAAGCTAAAGAGCTAATCTAGTGTAGTCTTTTTGCTAAAGTGATTTTACTTTCTTAAACAATAAAACCTTTTTTTTTATAAATTTTTGGAAAAATGGTTTAGTGATATTTGATCTCTAGAAGCATTTTTATAAATTCTTAAAAGTGAAACAATGATTAATAAATTAGTTTAAGATTAGTTTTAGATTTTATATAATGTAGAATAGAATTTTGTATAAGCCTTATTTTCAAATTGATCATTAAACTGTTTATTACAAATTTTTAAAATAAAAGTATTTTAAAACATGTGTCAGCCAGAAGCCACATTGTTTGTTAAGTTTTTTAAAACGAATTTAATTTTAATCACTGTTTAGTCACTATTTTTAATTGTAAAAACATTAACGGTTAAGAAGATGTTGGAAGCAAAATTATTTCGTCACAACAAACTTTTAACTCTAAAAAAATAAAAAAAATATTCCACTTTCCAGAATAATTTTTAAAAATGCATTCATTAAAACTTTCAATTTTTTTTTTAAACTTTGTCATTTATTTAGAACACTTTTCTATTCCAAATATAAAAAATTATACAACCCTAAAACTTTAGCGGCTTCTAATATTTTAAGATAAAAGAAGTAAACACTTTAGCAATTAAAGATGATAGCATTTAATAATTAATATACACAGTTATAATGAAATACAATGTTTCCTTCCAAATAATCGAAGACGAGAGAAAAAAATTGTACTTTATAAAAAGTATGATAAATAATACAAAAAGTAGTAAAAATGTAACAAATTTTAAAAGAAATTAATAATTAAATTTATTAAATTATATTGACATTATTAAATATCATAATATATTCTCTGTACTGCATGTTACTATTAAGTACTTATTTCTGAATTTACACTAATATTAGTGGACAAAATAGAAAGGAAAGTGCATATACACTCACTTATGTATTATTTTATATATCATATTTTCAATGTAAATTTACAAAAAGTATTAAAACATTGACAATTTAAAAATATTTAAAGCTTAATTGAATGAGAGGTTATCCTGATACATTTATACATTTTACATAATAAAGAGTATGAGTTATTGTTATTTAATGCTTAATATTATGTAATTCTACTTAATGACTAATTATATAATGCTATTTAATGAATTTAATCTGTTTTAAATACAACATTTGGCAAACATTTGAAGCTCTTCATTTCCCTGTATACTTGTAAATCTTCAAATAGTATATAAATAGATTTTGAAAAATGACAAATGAGCAGATAAATCTCTATTTTTCTTAAATTTCGTAATATATTCTCTGTACTGTATGTTACTATTACGTACTTATTTCTGAATTTACACTAATAGTAGGGGACAAAACAGAACGAAAAGAGTATATAGACTCACTTATGTATTGTTTTATGATACTTTTAATGTAATTTTAACTTTTAATTTTAATTTTTCCTTTTCAATGCTTTACTTCTTAATTTTTACTTTTCAGTATATTTTTATGATATTTTCAATGCAAATTTACTAACAGTATTAAAACATTGACAATTTCAAATATCTAAAACTTAATTGAATGAGAGGTTATCCTGATACATTTATACGCTTTACATAAAAAAGTATGAGTTATTGTTATTTAATGTGTAATAATTATGTAATGTTACTTAATGACTAATTGTATAATGTTATTTAATGAATTTAATATGTTTTAAATGCAACATTTGGCAAACATTTGATGTTCTTCATTTCCCTGTATACAAGTAAACCTTCAAATGGTATATAAATAGATTATGAAAAATGACAAATGAGCAGAACAAATATCTATTTTTCTTAAACTTCATAATATATTCTCTGTACTGTATGTTACTATTAAGTACTTATTTCTGAATTTACACTAATATTAGTGGACAAAATAGAAAGGAAAGTGCATATACACTCACTTATGTATTATTTTATATATCATATTTTCAATGTAAATTTACAAAAAGTATTAAAACATTGACAATTTAAAAATATTTAAAGCTTAATTGAATGAGAGGTTATCCTGATACATTTATACATTTTACATAATAAAGAGTATGAGTTATTGTTATTTAATGCTTAATATTATGTAATTATACTTAATGACTAATTATATAATGCTATTTAATGAATTTAATCTGTTTTAAATGCAACATTTGGCAAACATTTGAAGTTCTTCACTTCCCTGTATACATGTAAACCTTCAAATGGTATATAAATAGATTTTGAAAATAGACAAATGAGGAAATAAATTTCTATTTTTGTAAAGTATACATATATATTTATATATATATATATATATATATTTAACATGATACATCACCATAAAAGTAATTTAGTTAGTTTCTATTAACTAATTACATTACTTGTGCTTATAGAAAATTCATTATTATCGTATGTGATGCATGTTTTTAAAACAACTTAGACGTACTTGAATCCCCTTAAATAAACAAAAAGGTGTAAATAAATCTACAGTCTAGTAAACAACACTTTAAGGAATATCGTTTCTAATATTTGATCTGATTAAAAAGAAACAGTATGAATCCTCGAGCTAAATAAATATTTACTTAAAACGTAGGTAAACATCGTAGTTCAGATGAAAATACACCAATAAACGCTTTACAAAGGCAGCATTTACGTGTTTATGAAGTATGATTTAAATTCATAGCCTCGGGTATTTCCGAGAAAAGTATAAAATTTTGCAAATATTCTGTTCTATAATATGCAGTTTAGATAGTCTTTTTCAGTGGTTTAATATTATTTAGTAGAAAACAATCAATAAAGAAAATTTGTAAGTTGGTATAAAATTAATGACATGCCACTTTGCGACTGGCATTGGTCTAGGGAATAAAAGTTTCAAAATGAATTTATGATTATTTTTTAATACATGTGTTGGTGTTTAGGTTATATAACACAAGAGAAATGAGAAACTTTAAAAAATAATACATCTCATTTTCAAATAATGTGTAAAATGTGTAATAATATTAAACTTAATTTCTTTCACAAGGTAAGGAAATAAAAGTGCTATATATAGTAATAAGTATTTGCAAATGAACTACAATAATGAAAGATTGTTTGAAAAAACCAGGTTATTTATAAAATTAACTATATAAGCATGTGCCATAAATAAGATGTCAATTACGTTTTATTTTTAAAAGGATAATTCCAAACAACGAATAAAATCAAGTGAACAGAATTATATAAAAATGACAAGAATAGAATAAAAAATAAATATACAAATAAAAATAAATAAAACTAAATAACTATGTTAAATACATTATAAAAGAAGCAAATTTTTTTAACTTAAAATGCATTGTAAGGATTATCAAATTAATAAATATAAAAATAGCACGTTATTAAAAGAAAATATATTAGTTTGTACATTAAAATATGGTCAACATGCCCAATAAAGAACAAAACCACATTTAATAAAGCTTGTAATAAGCTTATAAATGAATATATTAAAGGAATATTTAGATTACTTAAACATCTCTGTTAACAGTAACTTTTAAAGAAGAAAATAAATAAAAGACATTTATTATAGAACGTTTAAGTAAGATGAAATACTTATAGATTTATATAGTTTATAACAAGATGAAATAAATTAAATATAAGCAATTTATTAAAAGATGCATTAGATTAATATTATTTAAGAGAAAAGTATTACATATAAAATTAATTTATCGTGTGATTGCATTATAAAGTAATGATATTAAATTTAAAGATAAAACAATAGAAAATAATTAAAAAATTAATATAATTTGATACATTAAAAAAATAGTATTAATTTTTAAGAAAATTTAAAAAATAATTTAAAATCACATATTATAAATTAAATATAAAAGAATATTAATAACACATAGAGAAAAAAAAAAAACTAAAAAGAAAATTTGTTATATAGTTTATATGCATTTTTAAAATGTTTATTAATTTATATCACATAAACAGAAATTTTTGGCATTTTATAAGAATTATAATTTTATGATTATGAAACATATTTTTTAAAAGATTAGAGAAATTTAATAATTAGCTATTAATATAAATGTTGCGTTTTTAAATAATGTGTTTTATTTTAAAAAATTAATAGCTATAAAATTTTAAAGAGTCAATAAAAAAAAAAAAAAAAAAAAAAAAAAAAAAAAAAAAAAAAAAAAAAAAAAAAAAAAAAAAAAAAAAAAAAAAAATAAAAAAAAAAAAAAAAAAAAAAAAAAAAAAAAAAAAAAAAAAAAAAAAAAAAAAAAAAATAAATAGTTAAAGACTCATGTGTTCTAAAAAATTACAAAAAATAAAACTATAAACATTGTTAAGGGCACGCAGCTCCTTTAGATTCAAAAACCTTCATTAAAATACCTTTTTTTATCACTTAATCAGATAATAAAAATTTTCCGTTTCTTTTGAAAGTTTTCAAAATTTTTCTTAATGAAATTCAAAGTTTAAAAAAATTGTTTTTACCATTTAATATGATTTATTGAAAAAAATACATTAAATATATATTTCAAGCGAGTAATGTATAAAATATATACATGAAGCGAGTAACATATTCAAAGAAATATATAAAATATATACATGAAGTGAGTAAATGCAAAAAGTAAAACTTTCTTACACTCAAGACAGATTTTGAAGTATTGCCATTAGAAACTTATTTGTTTATCAAATTTAAATAAATTATGATTTTTGTTCTGTAAGCTAAAGCTGTAAACTTATGTTTCGTTTTATTATCTAAATGAAAAACCTTTAAGAAATTTCAAATTAAAAAAAATTAGCATTTATTATGCAATATAAATCATATTCTTATATCAGTATCATTTTAGTTCACAGTAAAAAAAAGATAATTAACTTTTATTTGATATAAAAATTTAGTTTCTAATTAATATATTTAATAGGTTATTGTACACATAAGCATATTTCAATTATTTTCAATTGGTGTACATATTGATTTTTTAAGGGATAATTGTACCTATTGAGATGAAAAGCTTACGTTATTAACTGTTTCTCTTTCAGTACAAAATAAAAGGTTATGCAGTATTAAAAATTCAATTTTCTAAGAAAGGAATTCATTCTAGAAATCATTAAAAATGTTCTAACTTTATAAAAATTATTTGATTCTGTTACAAGAATCAATATATTTTTTAAAAATATAAAATATATTTCTCACGAAAAAAATTAGAAACGTACTTACCAGCAAAATAACTTTTGATACTGGTAAATAAGAAATTTATAAATTGAACAGTAATTATGTTTCTTATTCTGCAAACGTTAATTATATTACCACGGACAATATACTTTATTTTACAGTATAAAAAATATTGATTTTAAATTTATTATATTTGATTAATTTCATTATAATTAGAAGAAATATTAAATTTTACATTTATTAAAAACTTGTTATTTTTAACTGTCAGATATCTTTTAAGTTTTAGGTTCATAGAATGAGACAGATGTGTTCTTCAACTTTATATAAAATTTAATTTGTATTGTACATACATCAAAACTTATATTTCATTAAGTGAATTTGTTTCCTTTGGTACACATTAACTATGTTATCTGTTAGATTATTCTACTTTAATAATAAAATATATTTTTCAAAGCTGTAGCATTATTGAAAATAATATATAAAAAACTCTTTGTGATAATAGATATTTTAATTTTTGAAGGTACTAAGTCCTTAAAATATATTATTTCTGTTAGATTCGTTATCGTTGTATTTGTTGTTTTTGTTATCTGTTAGATTATTCTACTTTGATGATAAAATAATATTTTTAAAGCTGTAGCGTTATTGAAATTAATATATAAGAAATTCATTGTGATAATAGATATTTTAATTCTCGAAGGGACTAAGTCCTTAAAAATATATTACTTCATATTTCTGTTCGATTCGTTATCGTTGTATTTGTTATTTGTTAGACTATTCTACTTTAATGATAAAATAATTTTTCTAAACTGTAGCAATATTGAAAATAATATATAAAAAATTCATTGTGATAATAAATATTTTAATTCTCGGAGGTATTAAGTCCTTAGAAATATATATTCATATTTCTGTTCGATTCGTTATCGTTGTATTTGTTATTTGTTAGACTATTCTACTTTAATGATAAAATAATTTTTTCAAAGCTGTAGCTTTATTGAAAATAATATATAAAAATTCATTGTGATAATAGATATTTTAATTCTCAAAGGTACTAAGTCCTTATAAATTTATATTACTTCATATTTCTGTTAGATTCGTTATCTTTGTATTTGTTATCTTCGTTATCTTTTAGATTATTCTACTTTAATGATAAAATAATTTTTCTAAACTGTAGCAATATTGAAAATAATATATAAAAAATTCATTGTGATAATAAATATTTTAATTCTCAAAGGTACTAAGTCCTTATAAATTTATATTACTTCATATTTCTGTTAGATTCGTTATCGTTGTATTTGTTATCTTCGTTATCTTTTAGATTATTCTCTTTAATGATAAAGTAATTTTTTCAAAGCTGCAGCGTTATTGAAAATAATATATAAAAAATTCATTGTGATAATAGATATTTTAATTCTCAAAGGTACTAGTCCTTATAAATTTATATTACTTTATATTTCTGTTAGATTCGTTATCGTTGTATTTTTTATCTTCGTTATCTGTGTTACATCATTCTACTTTAATGATAAAATAATTTTTTCAAAGCTGTAGCTTTATTGAAAATAATATATAAAAATTCATTGTGATAATAGATATTTTAATTCTCGTAGGTACTAAGTCCTTAAAACATATTACTTCCTATTAGAAAGCATAATAAACATAATTTATATTGAAGTAATATAAATGATTAAGAAAAAATTTATTTTGCACAGATCCAAAATAATTATACAGAATCAAAAATCGGTTGGAATAATGTAGACTTTTCAGCTAGAAACTATACCTCATTATTACAGGGTTCCCACGGTCCTTAAAAGTCCTTAAGAACTCCTTAAATTTAGCTTTCATTTTTAAGGGCACTTAAAACTTCTTAATTTTTGTCAAAGGTCCTTAAAATCTTCTTAATTTTTAAATTGGAATGGGATCAATTTCTCCATCAACGCGATCCACCGTCGTCATGTGATTTCCTATCAGTTTTCGTATGGGACAGTTTTTTTTTAGTTACTTATTATTTGACCAATAAATAATCTTTCGCTTACAGAAAAGGTTCAAAGTCAGCTGCCCTTTCCTAATAGCTAACAGTCATGCAGATTTTAATTAAGCAAAGCATGCAGGTTGGTGGGTGGGTTGTAGATATTTCAGTTACTTATAGAAGTTTAATTTTTCTTGTATTGAATGTAATAGAAAAGTCTAAAACTTTCTTCTGTCCCAGGGAACGTCGGGTAAAATCAGCTAGTATATACATACATACATGCTGTAACGATTCGTTACATGACCCCAAAAAGAACGAGGAGACCGAAGGTGACCTTTTCGTCGTGGACTCACGATTAGCCGCGAATAGAACCAGGTGGTCTAAGCACCGTAATTGAAAACTGTTCGTTGCCGGCTCCTCAGCGTCTGGCCATTGTAAACCTGCTGAATGGAACGTCTTTGTGGAAGTGTGGAAATGATTAAAGTGCACCTTGCCGCCCATTAGCGGTTACAAAAAGGCCATTAAGTTGGTTAAGTTGATGGATCTGAGAAAACTGTTTTTCGACCACATCTGGGAACAGTACAGCTGATCGAAGGCTTGGGAGTGACCACAAGATTACGTCACCCTGGTTCGGGAAGTTTCTCGAAGGACCGAGAAAAGAAGCGAGTGCGGGATATAAAAGAAGGGACAGGAGTAGAACGGAGGCTTTTTGTTCTTCTCTCGAGGCTTCTACCTGCTAGAGCCTGGTCGCTCGAGAACCGCTCGTATCTCCGTGTCTGGAGTTTGTTTTTTTAGAGACCGCCAGCGTCTCTGTTGCTAGATAGTCGCCCTGCGACTCGGGAATTCCTTCCCGTTATCTGCTGATTGTTAGTTAACTTCTTGCATAGAAGTAGACAGCCGAGAGTGACTTTGCACTCTAATTTTGGATCGACTTGCATCCTGTGTTTTCTTCCCGAATCCCAGCGTGATACGCACTCGGAACCTCCGAACTTGCTGTGAAAGCCAACCGTGCTAATCGACAGACGGAGTGATCGTGTCAGCATTAGTCCCGGCACTAATTAGTTTCCAACTCTTGTGATTGAAAGCCCTAGCCATACTGTTCCGGAATCCCACGCATCCTTGTGTGTGCATATTATCTCTGTGCGAGATCCCTGAATGTTATCATCTACTGAATTTGTACATAGCTGTACATAGTTTATTCTATTGAATAAAATATTTAGTCAAGAATACCTAAAATTCTAGCCTGTTTCATTGAAGGCCTCGCCTACTTTATTTCCAGTACGTTACAATGCATATATATATATATATATATATATATATATATATATATATATATATATATATATATATATATATCAGAGTCATTTTTAAACCCCCAGAAAGTACTGTTTATAATGTTGTTTTTATTCACAATTTATTTGTAGTTTGATCACTTAAAAAGCTATAGATGTACATTTTTCAAAATTAGTTTTTGTCAGATAGATTTATCTTATATTAATTTTTAGGCATTTTTAAAAACTTAATTCTGAAATATTGTAGGGCATTTATTAAACTTTAATTGTCTGGTTCATAATCATTAAAATAGGATTTATGTCTTTATGCCGTGTATTTCAAGTAGGTCCTTATAAAATGTTACTTTGGTCCTTAGAAAGTCCTTAAAAAGTCCTTAATTTTAGTTCTAGAAAAACAGTGTGAACCCTGTATTAAAAGTCAGATATAAATAAATACATAGATATTTCAATGCTCGTCTCTAATCTAAACAAAATATAATTGTACTTAGTTTTTTCTATAATATGATTTTATCTTTAATTTTATGCATCTTGTTGGATTCGTTATTTCTGAGGTCATCAGATATTTTCATTTCTTACAAAGGATAACGGTGTTAGAAAACCATTCCGCCGCGTATCCTTTTAGATTAATGATGCCGGATAACTATTTTTGGGTCTCTTAATTTTACGAAAATGCCAGTGTCGACTTAGGGTTCCACGAATGCGGAGGAATTCCATTTGGGAAAGAGGCAGAAAATAAATGCCTCCGAAGACCGCGAAACATGCAATCAAGCGCAGTATTTTAGCATTCTAATGGAAATTGATCCAACGTTCGATGTTATGTTTCTGTAAGCGGGGGGTGCGTAATGAAATTTAACACGATTAGTAGGGAAATTAGTATTATGGATGTCTTTAGTTTTAATGACATACGCCATGGATGTGAGATAATTATTTTCCATAAGTACATCTAAAATATATATAGAATAACTTTCAGAGGCAACACTTTGTGTTAATAAATTTCATTATACATTTACGATAATGTCTGGAATATAAATCTTTCCTAACAGCATCGGATATTTTTCAAGAATATTAAATATTTTTTATTGGTATATAGTATCTTTCGTAACTTAAAGTTCTCATCAAAGTAAGCCTTTTTTCGACCCATCAAATGATAACATATTAGAAATAGTTCTTATAAAATAATTAAATAATACTAAATAATTTATTTTATTTTACATGATTCAGTAGACATGAAAATGAATTTTTTTCAAGTTTTTAGATAATTTTGATTTTTATATCAATTTAAAGTAAAATATTAGTTTTTTACTGTGAACTAAAATTTCAAAGAATATCATATTTTCATATTCAATAAACATTAAAAGCTGTTAAAAATGAGATGTAAACAATAAAATAAGAGAAAGTATTTGACTCAAATGCGATTGCAACACTGTCTTTCAGGAGCCTATTCTATAATATCTGTTTGATTAGGTTTCGAGTACTACGGTCTACTTTTTGCAACACTAGGGCCAAAGAGACCGGGACCTACAGTTTAAAGCCGATTCCGAACGGCTACGAACATCCATGCCACTGTCGGATTCGAACCCTCTAATTCCGGTACCGAAGGCCAACACACAAACCAATGGGCCATCGTTCGGCCTAAACTCCTAAAAACATCAAAATAAATCTAGATTTTTGGAAACTCCGAACGGAAATGGAAATTGGAGCTACTGTCAAAGTAAAGGAATTAAAACATTCGATTCCTTGTTGGGAGCCGATTTGGTAAAAGTAAAAACAGATGGTTCATCAGACAAAATAAAGCTCAGGAGAACCCAGAATTCCTATTACCCGACCAAATGAAACAAGAAGACTACTAAGCTATGGAGTAGACATCTTCGCTTCCAACTTTACATGTGATTTAATAGCAATAAGGGAGTCTCTAACAGAGTGTATTCATTTAAGTCGGGAGCGGCACCGTCCCCTCTGGTGGGCGTTGAAGCTATCCATAGAGTCATTAGTAGGTTGATGGAAGACGTCGAAACACGGAAGACATTATGGAAGACGTGGGTGACCAGTAGACATAAAATTTCTAAAAATATACATGATTTCTATAAAATAATCAATAACTCAATTGAATAACATTCTATTTACCAGTATGTATGCTAGATATTTTTTCAATTATAAATTTCGTGCTTTCAATTATGGTGCAAAGTTTGGGTAGAGTACGGAATTTTGAATTGTATTTCCTTCACTGCATTTGGTTGAACATGGAATCAGTGCACTAGTTAGTTCGCTGTCTTAGAAAAGGAACAACAATTAATGTGGAGTTTTAAGAATGATGTTAATGAAATTGGAATCCAACAGTAACAAATTGCTAAAACTCCACCAGCCCAAACTATCTCAATTATTGTTTTAATTCTTATTAAGTAAATTTTTATTTTTAAGTTTTGAATACACAGATTTTTACAGCATTTAATTACTGTTTTAATTTATTTCTACTTTAAAATTTTTAATAGATAAATAGATATATATAATAGATATAAAGTAGGTATAGATAATATACAACGTTTTAATATTTGGCATAATATTATTAGGCATTTGAATATATTTTTTGTATAGAGAGGGAGAGTCTTAAAAAGATTGTCAGCCACTGATTTAAATGATATAAATAAAGTAAGAGGAATTATAATCTATTGTGACTCCGAAGCTGCCCTACTGACAATACTACAGTGACGTTCAAAGCTCACTCACGATGGTTGGTTGTTTGGTTGTTTGAAATTTAGTGGCGCTAATTCCTCTTGTGACAAACTGTACCAAACAAGACAAAAAAACCCAATAGAACAACACATTTTTGAATCAATTTTGAAAAAATCAATTTTGATAAAATGTTAAAAAAGAAAGATGCCCGAAACCAATAAGAAAACATTTAAAAACAAATAAATAGGTAGAAAATTTAGAAATAAAAAATCAACACGATAATCAGCACAGTTTGATTAAAAAATTAAAGATTAAAAAATGTAAAACAGAAAGTGAAAAATTAAAAAAGTACAGCATAAAAATAACATTTTTGAATTTAAAGATTCAAAATTATTAAAATATTAAAATTTGAAATAAGGGAATCAAACTAAAACAAAATAAAACTGAACAAAAAACTAAGAAATAATTGAAAAAAAATTTGTATTGAAGAATTAAAACATTAAGAATGAAATATTATAAAATTGAACATCAAAAGTTAGAGAACAAATACAAATCAGATTTCGAAGAACAAGCCAGTGCGGCGAAGAAAAGGGAACAAGCCTGGATGCGGCATTTCCCCAATGATTGAATTAAGATTAGGTAACAAATTTCCAAAAAATTTTATCTACAGAGATTTAAAACAAATGCAAGAAGCTCATTCCCGATGCTCACCCACATCTGGAAACAATAGACCAGATGGGAAAGAAATGCCCTATGCAATGGATATACGTCCATGAAGGAATTGATCAAAATGAAACACCTAAGAAGCTGGTCAAAGAAAAAAACACAGCAATAACACAAATATTGTCATCCTTGACAATGACAATGTCATTGTCATATAGACTAAGAGAGAAATCTACTGAGACGAAATATGTGATCAAATATGTGAAATTAGTGCAAACAAAATCACCAAGACCATAACTAAACTTAGAACTTGTAACTCGTTGTGGCTCAAAAATTAAACCAGTACCAGGATTTATAAAATTTGCAACAAAACCCGTAAAGAACTTTCTTTAGAACATACACACATCCGGCAATACTCACAACTTTACTAAAGTTGGAGATATACTAAAGTTAGAGTTATTCTATCTATGGAATTCCCTTCTCAGGAAGAATTCCATAGATAGAATATTGTGGATCTGACAAGGGCAGTAATAGACTCACATTGAGACAACACTTCCGTATGAAAATGACAGAAACCAGGTCATAAAAAATTGAAAATAAGAAAACCCAGTATTTACCTTGCTATGAATTGAAATATTTTACTCGTAATAACTTTAGTTCAGAAATTAAAAATTATATTTATCTGTGAATAGAAGAATGTACAGAGAGTTTAGAAGTAATAATAGGTACTGTTTCATGTAAAAGTTATTTTCTAAAAGTAATTTTCATTTTTGTTTCAGTCGGTGTCTATATTGAAACTTCTGAAAGGTATTCTTTAAATAAGAAAACTTATTTATTTTAAAAAATTACTCTTAACCCTTTAAAGGTCACCTACATAAATTCTTTGAAATTCAATGAAATTAGTTTATAAATATTATCTATGAACCTTATAAATTCAAAATGGATTAAAATTTTTCTTGCAATCATTAGAGGGGTTTGCCTTAGAGGATACCATGGGAGGAGTTGAAGGGAGTTAACTAATTGTACAGCGGGAACATAATACTTTTTAAAATTTTAATTATACTAGAAGAACAATAAATAAGTTCTAAAAATTATAACAAATAAAATAATTTAACAATTTATAAGTTTTGTTTGAATAGATACTTTTGTTTGGGTTATAAGTGAAAAAAAATTGACCATTTCTTTACCGTTTAAAGGTCACATACATAAATTCTTTGAAGTTCAAGGAAATTAGTTTATAAATATTATCTATGAACCTTATCATGAAAATGTATTAAAATTTTTCTTTTCAATCATTAGAGATGTTTGCCTTAGAGATACATAGGAGAGTTGAAGAGGGGTTAATAACAATCATTTTACAGCGTGAACATAATACTTTTTAAAATTTTATTATAATGGAAGAAAAATAAATAAGTGTTCTTAAAAATTAAATAAATAAAAAATTTAACATTTATAAGTGTTGTTGAATAGATACTTTTGTTTTTGGGTTATAATTAAAAAATTACTCTTAACCCTTTAAAGGTCACCTACATAAATTCTTTGAAATTCAATGAAATTAGTTTATAAATATTATCTATGAACCTTATAAATTCAAACTGTTTTACAGTTTTCTTTTCAATCTTTGGAGATATTTTCCTTAGAGGATACCATAAGACTGATTGAGGGGAGTTAATTGACAAACACATCCCCTTGTACAGCGTGAACACAAAACTTTTTAAAATTTTAGTTATTGGGTTGTTCGGAAAGTAATTCGTTTTTAAAGTATTAATTTTTTTTGTACCAATTTATGTTTAATATAATTTTTTATTTGCTTTGAGAGCTCATATAGCAAGACTTGTGTGTGAAAAATTCCAATTAATTCTATACATTAGATTTTGATTTCTAAATATAGAGCGATAAAAATTATCGACATATCTTACTGTTAACAGAAAAAAATTTCAAAGAAAAATTACCGATGTGTATGGAGAATGTTAAGTAACATACTGTTCGCTAAATTTCGATACAATTTAATGTCGAAATAAAATTCGGGAATTTGAATGATAAAGACGTTTTTTTTGCCAGCAAAGACCAAAAATTTTATGAGCGTGGAATTATGCTACTAAAGAAAGATAGCAAAATGTTACCAAACGGCCATAATAATTATAAAGTATTTGTTTATTATAAAAAAAACTTCCTTTATATTTCTCAAAAACGTTTTTTCCAAACAACCCTAAGAAGAAAATAAATAAGTGTTCTTAAAAAGTATAATAAATAAATAGTTTGCAATTTATAAGTGTTTGAATCATATTTTTTGTTTTAAAAAAAAAAACGAATTACACTAAAGCAAATAATGCAGCAAATATAAATAAATATAGCATAAAATAGCAGCATAAAACATTAAACAGCATAATAATAGATAAATATACAGCAATATAAAATAAATATTTATATATATTTCAAAAGAAAAATAAATTAAATTATTTTATTCAGCTAAATTGCGAGTTTTAAATGTAAAAACATAAAAAAATCGAATAAAAAAATTTCATATTTTTTCAAAATTAGAGAAATAACAGAGTTTTCTGCGAAACAGGTAAATTAATTATGTCAATCAAATTCTATTCTAACTACATCGAACATTTTTTTTTATAATGAAAGTAAGCATAATGAATGTCTTTTAGCTCAAAAAACTGGGTCTAATTAAACAATCCTTTTAAAATTTGTTTTATTAAAACAGGCACCTTCCTTTTATATTTTCTCAAGGAAACGTTTTTTTCTTGAGAAATCCTAAGACTAAAAGTAAAAAAAGTTAGATAAAATGCAAACAATATAAACTATGCGTTGCATTTTATTTCCGATTATTTATGTTTTAAAAAACGGGTACTCTGGGACAAACCGTAAAACGCAGATAATGCCTAAAAGTGAAATAAAATAAAATATTTAAGGGATTTACGTGTGCTACATAAAACATTAAACAGCAAATGGATAAAACAAGATAAAAATTAACAGACATTTTCAGTTTTTCCTTAGAAAAATCTTTACTGCTGTCTTTTGTATTGATGGTAAATTTACTTTGAATTATTTTTATTCAGCTATTGTTATGGAGGTTGAAATAATAACAATAATAAAAAGTTCTCCCATTTTTATTTAATAATTTTATTGCAAGTTTTGTGAAGTTGAAGATAAAGACAGTTTATGAAACAGGAATAAAATATAAAGCTCAGATCAAAACACCTAAAAATATTTTGTTTAAAATTATACAAGAAATCTTTATAAAATAGTATAAATAAAATTATGAGTGCATTCATTTAGCCTTACAGTAATAGTAAAAATAAGTTTAGTAACTAAAACTCTTTTTTTTTTGCCTCAAGAAGGCTAATGAGACCGAAACCTACTTCTTATAGATGTTACCGAATACCTATAAAAGCAATAGGGTTCGATTCCCCGAACTTTAAATCAGAATTGCAGCATTCTACTATTTGGTGACCGTCCGGTTAAATAGCTGTCTTAAAATTAAATCTTTTTTAGGATTAGAAGCTTCACTTTCAATTATATAGTAATTAAAATTATTAATATCCCTAAAATTGAGTATTACGAAATAATGCCATTCCTTATCACACGTGAAGTGAAAGAATCGATAATAATTATTATAGCAAACTTTGTAAAAAGTGAATTTAGTATTCAAAATTTGTTTGAACATTAACTATAAACATTTATACTACAATATATGTTTTAAACATATTTTGACTAGTAGATTACCAAATGTTTTATTTTCCTGTGACTTTATGAAGCAGAATTTTAATTTCGAAACTATTAAATAAAAATACAAGTCAACCACTAGCACTAGTGTAATGCTGAAAAGAGTTCTAGTTCTAGAACTCTTTTTTATTCCACACGAAGTCTAATGAAACCGGAACCTACTTCTTACAGATGTTTCGAAACACTTATGAGAGCAATGGCATAGGAACCCATGAAATTTAAATCTAAATGATAGTACTCTATCACTAGACTATCGTCAGGTTTAAAAGTTGTTTTGAAATTAGACCTCTTTTAGGATTCTAAACATAACTTGTATTTAAAAATTAATAAAAAATTTCATGATTATCTTTAAAACTGAAAATTACGTAATAATGAATGTTATTCATTATCCCCTTGTGAAGTAGGAAAAATCGATAATAACAGTCGTGGCAAACTTTAACTGAAAAAAGTAAGTTTAATGTTCAAAATGTATTCGAACATTAACTACAAATATACACTCGAGCCAAAACATTACGACTACCACTACATTTTACAATGAACTCTCCTGGATGACGTGGAAGGCAAGTGATCAGGAAGTGGTATGTAACTGCTGCTGGAGAGTCTAAAGAATCGTTCTTTCACTTACTTCTGTGTGTGATGGGAAAGGCTGCGGATCTGAGCGATTTTGATAGAAGGCAGATTGTAATGGCTCGGAGGCTTGGAAAAAGTATTAGCATTTATAATAAGTAGAGCAGACTACGAATGCTACAGGGTATCTGAACATCATTGCAGAACAGTTGCAGCCTTACATGGCCTTTTTTTCTAGCTTTAACTGGGATGTTCCAAGAGGACAACGTACCGTGTCACAAGGCTAAAATTGTGTTGGAGAGGTTCCAGGAACATGATGCTGAATTCTAGTTAATGTTCTGGTCTCCTAACTCACCAGATCTCAATCCGATAGAACACATTTGGGATGTCATGGGACGGCAGCTCAGAATTAAAAGACCAATAATTCGCAATATCTGGTATTTGCTTAGTCGTTGCTTAAACATCTGGTACAATATGTTTACGGCCATCTACGAAGGACTTGTGGCATCCATGCCAAGGCGGGTTGAATCTGTTTGCGCGCCAAAGGTGGGCCAACTCGTTATTGACAGGTGGTCATAATATTTTGGCTCTTGAGTGTACATACCTTAAAGTATGTTTGGAATATATTTCAACTAAAAGGCTACCATATGTTTTCTATATTTGTACCTTAATGAAGCAGAATTTTACTTTCAAAATTATTAAATAAAAATACAAGTGCATCCACTTAGCACTACATTAATGCTGAAAACAGTTCTAACTCTAGGACTCTAGTTTTATTACACACGATACTAATGGAACTTATGAAAACAATGGGATTTCAAACCGCTGACTTTGGCAGCAGTCTACCAATCGACCATCCTCTAGTTCAACAGTTGTTTTGAAATTAATTCATTCATTTATTACGTGTGAAGTGTGAAAATTAATAATAATAATCATGGCAAACTTTAAAGAAAGATGTTCTTTAGAATTATAGAAATCGCTTGCAGTTAGTTATAAGTTAATAAATATTTGTCATTAATATTGTGACGACTTAAATGTTCTTCAGTGAAAAAGTAGCTCGAAGAAGGATCACAGTCACAATAGAATTAGAAATCACTTTTATTTTCTGGAGTAAATGCTAGTTATATACACAAGAATTCTAATCTCCGAAAACAAGTCGAAAAGTAAAAGAATGGTCCTTGCGTAATATTTCCACTACGATCACAGTCGGAAAAAAAGATTAAATAATCTCACAAATCGAGGAGGCTCTTCCGGGGTGCAATTCAAACTCAATCTATCCCCCGTTCGGTATCCGAGACCCTACAGTTCCTTATATGAGCGGACTTTACGAGTCTCCCGAACGTAATTACTAAAAAGCTGGCTCCGGTCAAAAGTCACGGAAGCCTCAACGAGGTCCATGCACCTACGTAAAAATATGTCGAAAAGCACCAAACTCAAAATTCTAGGCTTTTTATACCTGGGGGTCAGTTACGGTCAAGCCAACCGTTTTTTGTTCAGTTACGATTCTAGTTACCCGAGAACTCCAGCTAAGGTTACAGCTAGTTTTTTTAGTTGAATTCTCATTACAACTGTCCCGATTGTGGAATTCTCGATGAAATCATCCGGTATCATTACCGAAACCGATCAGTGGCGTGGCGCCTATTCAACCGAACTGTCCACATCCCAGACATGGCGTCGCCAAGCTATTGTAGCCGGGTCGAAACAGGAGGGCTTCAGATCATCTGATTTCGGTCGATAGTTCTGGACAAATGGGGGTCTTCACAATATTCTTAAATTTTTATAACAAAATATTACGAAATAAAATGTGTTATTCAGTATTATATGTGAAGTGAAAAAATCAATAGTAATTATTGTGGCAGACTTTGAAGAATGTGAATTTAACGTTCAACATATGTTTGAACATTAACAAAAAAACATATATAACACAAAGTATGTTTCAAATATATTTAGATTAGAAGATTCCCAGACTTATTTTTTTCTGTGACTTTAGAAGCAAATTTTACTTTAAAAAAATTTGGCATCAGATAATAAAAACTTTTTTTAGAAGATATTTTAATTTATCGAACTTATTTTAAAGGTATTTACTTTAGTGTAACATAAATTTCGACTATTCCTAGGAATAAATTTCTTTTAATGGCTAACTTTAAAATCTTCTAAAATAAAATGCTAAAAGATTTATCCCTTGAGTGGAAATAAAGAACATTTTACTTGTGAGTTCGAAAAGTGCAATTTTTCATCACGTTAAGATACCTTTTCTTCGATAACGTTATAATAACAATGTTGATGGTTTTACAGTTACTAGATTGTAGTTTTACTATTGCCTCTCTAAATTTGGAATTGACAATTGATGAGGAATATAAACAATTGTAAATAACACAATACTCTTTTCTATTAGGATTCACTCGATATTAGTTTTATTCAATTTTTTTAAAGTCTTTGGTATCATTATAAATGCGTATAAAAATGATTATTGATTTGATCAATTTAAAAGATTTCTAGCATAGAAAGATATCCAAAAGAAACAGTAAATGTTTAATGAAATTTTGGATATTAAATATAAAAATTGTCTTTCGCTAAATATTTTTAAAACTCTAACTTCAAGTCTTTCTTATAACTATAATAAGCCGTAAAATCTAGAATGATTTAATTCATTATTATGTTATAAAAAGTTTTTAATCAAATGAATTTTAACTATCTTTTTGGCCTGCCAGTAGCTTAACTATTAATAGTTGGATAAAAATATTTGTGGGGCTGTTTTGCTTTACAGAAGAATTTGAAAGGATGTTTAATGTAAATTTAAATGTTTGTCTTCCAAAAGTGTATTAAGTAATATGCATATAAATGTTTAATAAATGCCTTCTGGTCATGTATATATATATATATATATATATATATATATATATAATATATATATATATATATATATATATATATATATATATATATATATATATATATATATATATATACATATATATATATATACATATATATATATATATATATACATATACATATATATATACATATATATATATACATATATATATATGTATATATATATATATATATATATATATATATATATATATATATATATATATATATATATATATATATATATATATATATATATATATATATATATATATATATATATATGCAGCTTTGCAAATAAGCAATACAGCAGAAAATTTGGCAAAATGTGTGACAGCAATGAGTCTTTAATCTTAGCTGAAATTTTAAAAATACTCAGAAATCCACAAATATATGTGGTTAGATTAGTAATATTTTTTGCTGCGTGTTAGCGAATAATTAAAATGGATTACTACAATACATTAATTCTATAAATTTTTCTGGTTATACATAAATGTATAAAGAGAAACGTTTGGTTTGGAGTGCTACGATCTCCTTTTCTGCAACACGAGGGCGAATGAGATCGGGATCTACAGCTTAAAGCCGATTCCGAAAGGCTGCATACATCCATGCCACAGTGGGATTCGAACCCACGACCTTTGTCGCTGAAGCTTAGCACCCTAACCAATCGGCCATCGTTCGGCAATATATAAAGAGAGAAAATGTAAATAGTGTATATAGTGTATATGCGTGCCTGTGTATATTTAATAGTACACGCTCACAGCCATGTTAAATATATATTCTTACAAAACACACACAAATACATACATTTTTACAGCAAGTATCTGTTAATGGACACTGATTTTAATAAGATTATTATGTGAACTAACTAAAGATACTGATGGGAAGTCCGATGTCCTATTGAAAAGACTAGCCTGGAATAAAAGTATGCTATCAATGACTATAAAAACTTAAGTCTGCAAAACATGCGACAAATGGAGCTCCTTTCTTTGTCTCTCTAAACTACTGTCAACAGAATGGGAGAGAACACATACGTTTCAATGTCTCGACGTCCCAACATGCCTTTTCCATAATGTTCTCCACCCCCGTCGCATGCATTTTTTTCCTGTCTGACATTCTTTCTGCAACTTCACGTGCCTTCAGACACATTGCGCTTCTCACCCACAGACTCAAAATAGATAAAGAAGACACCGAAAGGAAGAAAAAAATCGTCGTACAGGAGGGAGGACCTGACTTTCTCGTTCTTTTTATTTCCTTCACTTATTTCTGCTCTCCTTTCTATATTGATTCTTTCGATTTTCTTTTGTATATAGATCTTTTTCGACGATAAAGATATTTTCGCGAGATAAAAGCATATTTACTTAGAGGATCTTTCAAAGTATCATATTTAAAGTACTTCTGCATCAGACACATTAGCAGGTATGCATGGATATCAAAGTTATTTTTATTATTGTCCTCCAGATCTATGAATAATATAAATACATGTAAATATTAATTTATATTGACTGTTTGAATATCTAAGGATATACCCTTCTATGCAGTTAGGTCTTAAATGTTCTAAGCACATCTCATCGTAGATTATTAACATAGGTAAGGGTGTATTTTTACATTGGATATGGCATGATAGTTCTTTGTGAATTTATTAACTTTGAAAGAGGTTAAGAAAGGATATTGTTTAATTTTCACTGTGCAATATGCGTTGTTCTCTGGTGAATTATTATCTAATATAGTCAGAAAGTAGAGACACTAGCATTATTAGCACAACAGACTATTTAAGTAAAGCGTCTAAGTAATTGCAACGCTATTCATGTGTCTTATCTTGTTTGCAGACTCTGAGAACATTTTCTTTTTGAAATTTCAAGCTATTGCTCATATTTTAAACTACTTTCAAAACGTTTAAAAACTTAAAAAAATGGAGATTGGTGACTTATAAGTTGTATATAATACATATTATTGAGGGATTCAGTTATCCTCAAGAAAATACCATTAAGGCTTGACAATGGAAAATTGAAAAACAATATTTAAATGATTAGACAATAATTGCATGTTTTGTGACATAGTACCGTTTTAAAATAAATACTTACTTTTGGAGAATAAAACGAAACTTATAAGGTTAAAATAGATTAGAATGTTTGTATTTTTTTTATCGAGATATCTAGAAGTTTTCTCTCTAAATTCCATTTTTTCTGGAACGATGATCGAATGATAGAGCGTTGCTCTTCGGAACGAGTTCGCGGGTTCGAATACCGCTGCTGGTATGAATGTTTGTAGCCGTTCGTAATCGGCTTTAAACTGTAGGTCCCGATCTCATTAGCCCTCGTGTTTTGCACACGAGGGCTAATGAGTAGACAGTAGCGCTCCAAACTATTTTTTCTTTGGAATACGTTATATAAAAATATCATTTTTATATATTTATACATTGATTTATTAATAATAATAGGGATAGTAATAATTTTTGATAGACGCTTTTTAGTATTGGAGAATGCTCTTTAAGATCCGCTTCGTGTTGTCTTGAACACTTAAATAGTTTTACATATTTCTTAGAAACCGACAACGTATTACGATGCATTGATAAATGTGTAGTCCTCGTTTATATTTGAGTATCAACCTGTGATCAAATGTATAGTGGTGATTTATTTATAATTGCGTTGTGTTAAGTATTTTTGTACTAAATTTAACCACAGGTTCTAAGAAACTACAGACATAAAAATGAAATTAAACTAACAGCAACTGAGACTAGCTTAATATAAAAAAAAGTAAATGTATTATAATATATATACATCTATTTACATACAAAACTGATGCTAATTTTCATAAAATAAGCTTTGTCAACATCTTCTAAATTAATTCTGACAAATTTTTTATATACTTAAGTAACTTTGTAAATAGATAGAGGACCTAATCTCAATTTTAAAAAATGTATGTAAATTTGTTGTACCTTTGTGGGTCAAAATGTTGGGCCCGGAACACTTCTGGTTGAAGGGTATCTATGGCTGATCAGTTGAGGGAATCTATATATCATCCGTTGGTCTCGTCAGGGGCTTCCTCCTGAGTCTTTGGGGTGCAGCCGTACTATTTGGTGCAGGAACACTTCCTGTCGGACTTGGCTGGACTCTCCTAGTCTGGACTATGGAGCACCTTCTCCTCTGGACTCATGAACAACTTCCGTCGGACCCGACTGGACTCCCGACTTTCGAACACCTTCTTTTGGGACCTCCGAATTATCGTCTCATTTTTTGAATTTTTCATATTTAATTATTTCAACCTTGTTAACTCTTCCTTCTTGTCGTCCAATTGGGATAGTTGTAAGAATTTCATTTGTCTGCTTCAACCACGCCTTGAGATCGCCAACGTGCCAAACCTTATCCCTTCTAATTGGACACTGTCCCTTAGGGACTCATAAATACTCCACAAACGTACATTCTTATTTAATGTCAAGTACGGAGACGAGATTCTAATCTGGGACTGGGATCAGAACTCCGCCCGAGACCACCGTACAAGACAACAATATCCATTGAATAGAAATTTAAGGTTCTCCATCTCTTTACAAAGATGTGATGAGGTCATATTTAGATCCCGAACATCTTACTTCTTGTATGAATGAATCAATTATATAACAGATCTAAATCCCCTCATCCCAATAAATAGTAATATTATAAAATATTTTATAAAATTTTTGTGTTTATCGGTTCCAGCTTTGCATTATATTAACTTTGATGTATTCGTTATATCAACACAATTATTCGGTATTGTTGTCATGTTAAATGCACACTAGCGATATTCTCTCCAAAATTAAAAAACTTTGTTCACTATTCAGTGATATAAAATTAATACTCTCTACTATACACCTAAACCGCAACTCGTTAGATTAGAAACTAGATTCCTTCCTACTAAGCAGATTGCTTATGTATTACGTAGAATATAAGCCTTAATTCAACATCCCTACTTTCTGGATTGGAGGTTCTTTTCATCATACTTATTCTCTTTGTTTAAAGTAAATAGCCATCTTCTTTCCTAAGCTTCAAGTACTTACAGCAAAGATTTAGGTAAGTTGTTCTAAATCCCTCTACTATAATACATACCCTTGTAATTATCATTTTGCCTCAAGTTCTCCAGCTTTCTTCCATTTTTATAAATACGCCAAAATTTTACCTTCAAGATAATAAAGAAATATAAAGATTTATGCGGTAACTGAAAAAGCTGTAACAGAGTATTACATTTTCCCAGTGGGTTTATAAAAATGGGGAAAAAAGATAGGGATAAATATTTTTAGGAAAAACTCTTAAAGGGCTCTTCCTTAAAAATCTATTTTAATAAGAATTATTATTTAATTAATAGATGTATCTTTTCCTGTTTCTCTACTAAACCACCAAAATATTCTAATCGAGGTTTAAACAACCCCGAATCAAGATAAGAAATCGAGCCCATCTTAAGCCATATAAATCATTTTATCTACTGTAAAATCATCGTAAACTTTCTAATTTAGTCTCTTCTTTAACAGGTTGAGTTTTATGTTTCTAATACTGAACTATTATTTTTCCTTATCCACTCACTAAAATGTTAAATTCGTTACCTAATACAGTAATTATTTTTTAATGTGGGTGTAATTTTGTTATATATCTATCTAATATCTATATATATATATATATATATATATATATATTATATATACATATATATAAATATATATATAAATAAATATATATATATATATATATATATATATATATATATATATATATAAATATATATATATATATATATATATATATATATATATATAAATATAATATGTATGATATATATAAATATATGTGTGTATATATATATATAATATAATATATATATATATATATATATATATAATATATATATATATAAAATATATATATATATATATATATGTATATGTATATATATAAATATATATATAAACAATATATATACACACACGCATATATATATAATATATATATATATTATATATAATATATATATATATATATATTATATATATGTAATATTTTATATATATTCACAAGGAGAAATCAACACTAATAAATACATCGGCTTCATATTAAGAGAACTCAGAAGTTAAAACTTATTTAAGAGCGGCAACACTGCACATAATCTTCTGGACAATATACATCAAAAACCACAGAGTTAACTTGACACAAGTACACATAAGAGCGCTGACAACAGAATTTTTTAAAACAAAAACAGCTTAATAAAATTACATAATATAGCAAAAGATTTTGTCAACACCTGGGAAACTGCTGCTTAACATAAGTTTACAGTTTTTTAGGACAGACAGGAATGTTAAGTGGAAAATACTCCGTGATTAAACCTATAGAGCTGGTAAAGATATTTAAGTGAATTATTGGAGAGAGGAGCTGAAGAAATATTAAAGTTAAATAATTTTGATATATTACACACACACACACACCCTATATTAAATTTTTGTTATTCTATATATATATATATATATATATATATATAAATATATAGATAAATATATATATATATACATATATGTATATATATATAAATATAAATATATATATATATATATTATATATATATATATAATTTTAAGATCGGGCCTTAATGACTAATGGACGGGATGAAGACACAGTTTTGTTTAAATTTAAACAACAATATACCAAGAGCATCTCCGTAAGAGTTTTTATAAAGCCTGGCTAATCAAGTTTAATATAAAACAATTATTTTTTCGCGTAGTGACGAATTATAGAGTGTGTCGAAATATACCAAAAACAAAGTACAACGGGAATTCTTTTCAAAACATCATTTCCAATATTCATATATATATAAAAATATATAAATTTATATACATTAACTATTTCATTCCCTTGATTACTCTTTGAACTGCTTCAACCACTTCTAATTTCATTGATTTTATTAAAAGAGACAAACTTTTTAGACTAACATCTTCGCGACATTTACCTGAGCTTCAAACATCGAGCTCAACTAAAGAAATTCCCATTCCACACTGCTTCTACCCCAGACCCCGAGATTCTTAACTTGATAAAGACGGATGGACCACCTAATTACGTTTGAAGCATTAAATATTACTTGAAAGCGAAAGTAGAAGGCATACAATTAGATCTCCCAAGGATTTGATAACGGCTGGTGTAGGGACGTGTCAAAGGGAAAACTGCGAGAATCCTGAGCATATTTAAGGCATTAATAGGCACCAAGACTAAGCGTGATAGTCACGAGGAATACTTAACAAAATTAGTGAAGAGGAGAGGAAATGCAGTAAATTTATTCCAGCTGATATCTCCTTGGTGGGTAAGTGTCTCGATGTCTTTGATGTTCGCTCGAAGAATCAGGCGTTATTAAATTTTAATGGAAGACTTCAAGGAGATTCAAAATGAATAATTCACGTACGAACAAACATGCACCCGATTACACATAAACAGACACCTGCTCTAGATTTCTGATCGGGTTCACGTATCTAATGGGATTAAGGTTCATGAAACAGCGACTGTTAGAAAGTGCAGGATAAATATTCGGGTTGGAAAATTTTTTGTCACTATCGAAATGTAAAATATATTCGTGCAGAGTTCTCTGAATAGTATTACAATTAAAGATAATCACATATTTGTTTCCTCTTTTTTGATGATGTAATTCAATTTTAAACATAACAGCTGAAAACAGGACACAGTTGTTATGTTGATACATTGGGAATAATTGAACGAATAATAGTTTAAATTTCTTTTCAAAATCATAAATCTACAAATGTTTTCTGCTGTTATCTTTTATGTTCGTTCGAAGAATCAGGCGTTATTAAATTTTAATGGGCGACTTCGAAGAGTTTCAAAATGAATAATTCACATACGAACAAACATGCACCCGAGTACACATAAACAGACACCTGCTCTAGATTTCTGATCGTGTTCAAGTATCTAATGTGATTAAGGTTCATGAAACAGCGACTGTTAGAAAGTGCAGGATAAATTTTCGGGTTGGGAAAAATTGTGTCACTATCGAAATGTAAAATATATTCGAGCGAAGTTCTCTCGATAGTATCACAATGAAAAATAATCACATTTGTTTCCTCTTTTTTGATGAAGTAATTCAATTTTAAGCATAAGAACTGAAAACAGAACACTTAACGTCAATTATCGTCAATATTCACTGCCAAGATCAAAACTTCTTCCTCCCAATCTATCCCGTTTAAAGGCAATCTCTGCAAGTAATATTCAAACGCAACAACACTGTTTTACGCTTTTTCAAAATATAAACAAAATTTGACTTAAGCATTTAACAACGCTTCAATTTCTATAAGTAATCAAACTGTTCTGCAACATAAAATAACCAACGTTAATATTTCGTATGTCTTTTGTAGTTTAAGCCTACGTAGTAGAGATTGTATTCTTTATAAGAATTTGAAAAATCCAACAAATTCATTTTGATTATTTCTCGGAGGTTTATATTATGCACTGAAAAGAGAAGGCAGGAAATCGGGTATGTAATAAAAAAAAATTCTTTTCATCTTAAGCACGTGATGAAAATATTTATAAAAACGAAATTTAAGGACATGCATCCATATATGTAATATTAAAATCCCTTATTTACGTATTTTAATATTAATTTAATAACTTTTGTTCATAAAGTAAGTTTGGGGTTTGCGCGGTAATTCTGATTTTTCCCTCCAGACACGCTATAGACTTAATTCAGCCTCTGTCTGTACTACTTTAGCCAATAGTTAGCTCGTTCTCTTTAAAGATAGGTATTATTTATCACGTGATCAATTGTGCTTAGGGAATTCGTAATCTTTTTACCTGAGGAATCCCTACTTGAAAAGCGTATGTGCGGGATCACATTGTCTATGTGCACAAAGTTGTAAAACTGTTTGCCTATTGTATGGATTTCATGTTTCTTACCAGAAATAATCTGTGTTGTGATTTTGAATGAGTCTCGCCCATATTATACACACACACACACACACACACACACACACACACACACACACACATATATATATATATATATATATATATATATATATATATATATATATATATATATATATGTGTGTGTGTGTGTGTGTGTGTGTGTGTGTGTAATATTAAAATCCCTTCTTTATGTTTTTTAATATTCTCGCCAATCAAATTAAAGAATTATTGAATGCTAATATATTAAAGAGAGTTCATCACCTTATTGCGCCCCAGTTACATTAGTTTTCAAAAAAGATGAAAATAAGAAAAATTGTAATGTGAGTGAGACTCATTCAAAATCACAACACAGTTTATTTCTGGTAATAAACATGAATTTCGTACTACAGGCAGACAGCTTTACAACTTCGTGCACACAGAAAATGTGATCCCGCACATACTCTTTTCAAGTGGGGATTCCTAAGGTAAAAAGACTACGAATAATCTCTAAGCACAATTGATCACGTGATACAAAATACCCATGTTTAAAGAGAACTCGCTAACTATTGGCTAAAGTAGTCCAGGCAGGGGCTGCACTAAGTCTATAGCGTGTCTGGAGGGAAAAATCAGAATTACCGCGCAAACCCCGAACTTACTTTATGAATAAAAGTTATTAAATTAATATAAAAATACGTAAATAAGGGATTTTAATATCACACACACACACACACACACACACACATATATATATATATATATATATATATATATATATATATATATATATATATATATATATATATATATATATATTACATGTTAAAGAATGCACCATGTAGTATAGAAAATCGTGGAATTTAGAATCATTACGCTGTGGTTCCTGGGCAATATTGTGCACGTGAATATTTATAACTTGGATTATAAGTTGGTTAAACCATCATATATGTGTACAATCTGCAACACACGAGATTTATTCAATATTTCTATTAATACGTTTATCATTAAAAGTAGTTCTAAACATTTAATCGAAAAAAATTTAATCTCCAGACGGAAGGCTGGTTGCGAAGCAGCTAGTTAAACAAATAATAGTTGAAATTTCTTTCCAAATCAAAGATCTACAAATGTTTTGGAACTGTTATCTTTTATACAAATGATTTTTTTCTTTACCCATTATTTCTTATACAAATAACGTTTATCTTGCTTCAACATTCATATGTGTATTCAGATTCATTTATCTATTCACGTACCCACACAAGATATATAAATTAATATTTCATGACAGTTTGCCGGGAATTATATTGCAAACAACACTAGATTTTGCCGTAAAGTTTAAAACTGAATTTGTGACTCCATTCACCAGCATAAATTTCCTGGAAAAATATATGGGTAATGACGGATATAAATTATGTAGATTAGTTCCTTTGTTCGGACGCTGACATGTTTATTTATTCTACGCGGTAAATTAAATTATTGCATTTGAAAGAGTTTCAACTTATTTTCGGAATTATCTGAGGTCCCAAAATTTTGGCAAGTTTACAATTAGAAAGCGGCGGGTGTGCCCTGCTGTCGGTTAACGCTGAATGTTGTGAGATTAAAACTAATGTGACAGAACAGCGTCTGCAGATCTCAATAGATTCAAGCAAGAAACAACACTGGGTAAGCCACAGAGCTCATTAAATAACACATAACGCTCGTAGATTGCTTTAGACACCATAAGTATTCAAACGCAGTTTTGGTTCAGCAGATATCTCTGAAAGTTTAAAGAGAAAATATACATCTTTCATTATTATACTTAAATCGTTCCTTTCTTATCATTATGGAGCTCTGACAAGTTTAATTCTTTAGGAGGCATTAGCATAATTAATTAAATACTACTCTAGATGTAATTAAAAGACAATATGATTTGTGAAATGAAGTTTATTCAAGGGTAATATTACTTCTCAGACTTAAATTTTTCATTCTAAGAATTTTTTCGATTCATCATGGAAATTTCTCCATTTCAAGTTTTCAATAAAAATTTAACTTTAGAAGGATATTTAATTTGGTCATTTTAAAATCTTTATGTTTTAAATAGTAAAAATATTTAAATACTAAAAAAAAGAAAATACATTTACCCAAGATAACTATTGAAATATGCAAATTAAAGTATAATTTTATATTAAATTGAAGATAAATATCTTTTCTATTTCACCAACACAAAATTTTAAATTTTCTGACATTTTAAAATTCAAAACACGTAAAAAAATTCAAAACTTGAAAATTTAAAAAATACTTAATTTATCAAGCTATAAAATAAAATATATCTCGTATTGTTATAGTAGAGGTTCATTCATTCTTAAATATAATTCACTTCTATTTGAATTTTAATGATAATAATCCAAGCAATAATAGTTACTTCGACTGCCATTTTGATATTCAATACTTTGGATAACATTCTAAGTAAAAATTTAACTAAGTAAAAATTATTGGATAAAACTAAGTGTTATCCCCCTACACACATACATATACATACATACATATATATATATATATACATATATATATATATATACATATATATATATATATATTTATATATATATATATATATATATATATATATATATATATATATATATAATATATATATATATATATATATATATATATATATATATATATATATATATATATACATACATATATTATATATGTGTGTAATATATATCAAATATTATATAATCTTTCACTTTAATATCTCTTTAAAAACCTCCTCTCTCCAAATCTAATTCATTGAAATCTATTTTCTCACACACAAAATGTCTTAGGGGGATCATAGGAGTGTTCTCGAGTTAAAATTCTACCAACATGTTTGATTTTTAAAACACATATTTCAGATTTTATTTCACTAGTAAGTCAATTTATTACTTTTCATTGGGTATATATATATATATATATATATATATATATATATATATATATATATATATATATATGTATGTATGTATATATGTATATATATATATATGTATATATATATATATATATATATATATATATATATATATATATATATATATGTAATTATAAAAAGAAATACTTAGATTTAAGTATCAAAGTTAAATATGTTCTTTAAGCTTAAGTAGAAAATTTTATTACTTGATGAATCAATGAATGACTGTAATAATGAAACTTTTAAGTCTGGTAAGGTACTTTGTCTCTTTAAGAAGTAGTTATGGTCTAATTACTTCTAATATTGTAAAATGTGGATTGTATTGCTGCAAGGAATGTTAAACTGTACGGGAAATAATTCAATAGGAAAGTAACACATATCCACTGAGAAAACTAGTTAAGAGGTTCCTAAAAATCTATTGTGGTTTTATTTGCAAATTTTTAAATTATGTTTATAAAATATTTAATTTTAAAGCAGTCATTTAAACGCAAATCTGAAAATCTTTCTAGAGAACGTTCTTTTAACATATTGTGTGCGTGTACATTTCGCAGCGGAATTGAACGTGGAGCGGGTGTTGCGCAAGTAAATTTAGTTATTCAGTTAAATCTCATTAAATTATTCAAATTTTTAACCATTTTTTTTTGTATTTTATATTAACATATATAAACGAATGTATAAATAGAAATGTATAAATAACAGCCATAAGATTTTTGTAAACAAAAAATATTTTTTTAGTGGATAAATTTATAATAGTATCGTAAATATGAAAAATCAAATAGAAATAGTAGCATATATTTTTTAATTTTTTAACGTTCTGTGGTTCCGCATCGACGGATGTAAAAACTAGTTTTTATGTCTCAATCTTTTCAGAATCTATGTAGTAGACAAGAACATTTGGCTTCGTTTTCCTGTATATACCGTTTTTTTTGGTACTCACAAACAACCCATGTTGTTGCACTAACCCGTACTAGTACGCTACCCGCGCTCAAGTATCAATCGTTAGAAAAAGTAATAGTACGTGTCCCGCATACAATGTGTTAAGATAAATAAGATTAGTTTATATGTAGTGCAGGAAAAATAAGTAAAGTTTAATAGATATCCAAGTAAGTCATGTGGTGTCACCCATATCATATATTTTTAAAATCTGCCGTAGTGAATGTTTTTAATAATAGAAAAAAGCTGGGGTATTGAAAAACTTGATATTAAGAAATAAAACTGTTTCTGGTTAAATTAATTACACATGAATGTTAACTACTGTACTGTAAAGTACTAGTACGTGTCCCGCATACCATGTGTTAAGAACTCTTTACACTATAATATTTGTTATTAATGTTTTTAAAACTATCATTAATAAAAAAAATAATATAAGGAACTCCAAATTTAAATTTTACTAGGATGATTTTTAGAGTATCTCTACTAATTTTGTAAATTCTAGGACCAAACTTTAGATGTTTTATGAAAATCGATGAAAGCAAAGCTTTCATATTCTTAGTACTTTAGTTCTTATAGTTTCTTCCTTTTTCGTAAAATAAATAGATAATTTCTTATTTTACATAGATATCTGCAAAATATTTGTAAAATTCGGAAGGTGAATGCATATAAATTAATGTAAATTTTTGAAAGAATGGTAGGGAGTCTAGTTCACTCTCTTCTGTGCTGACATGTGGAAAAATGAAGGAATATTAACCAGTAACGAAGTTACAAAACTTATGCTGCATTTGAAAGTACAATGAGCGTGATGATACCAGATATTTTTTGGGGAAGCTAGACTGGGAACATAAACAGAAACAGAATATTAAGTAAATAGGGAAAGAAACAGAAATGTGTTGATATATATCTTTTAAAAATGGAAAGAAAAAATCAAATATGAAGTAAGTAATAATTTTACATGAAGGCTTACAGATATAACGTCGATAGATATCCTACTACTTTCAATGTGATTTAATTTAATTAAGAAAAATGTATACTTTTAAAGATACGTATACTTATAAAAAATAACAGAAAATATAATAAAAAGTAGCTAATTAAGGATAAAATTGTCATATAGAATGTTAAGATATATAACCTCTCCTTTTGTGTGGTTATGCTAACCAATATCCATATTCTCTTTACGCTATTGCATAATACTAAGAAAAATACCAAATTCTTTATTAATTTTAACATTTTTTTGCATCTGAGTACACTGCAATTAACATATTTACATATAGCACGTACTAGTACGTTTTCTGAAGGTTGATACTTGAGCGCGGGTCACGTACTAGTACGGGTTAGCGTAACAACATGGTTTTTTGTGGGTACAAAAATAACGGTATATACAGGAAAACGATGCCGAATGTTCTTGTCTAATACATAGATTCTGGATAAATTTAGACAAACAAAAACTAGTTTTTACATCAGTCGATGAGGAACCAAAGAACGGGAAGGTTGATTAAAAAATAAATTTAGATTTAAAATTAACTTTTTATTTATCCTTGCGAAAATGATATTATAAATATGTATATTTATATATTATATATATATTTGTATTTATATGTTTGTTTATTTGTCTATACATTTATTTATATATTTCAATATAAAATACGAAAAGTTATTTAAAAATTAAATAATTTTCGATCTATTGAGATTTAACTGAATAACTAAATTTACTCGCAAAACGTTCGTTCCCGGTACAATTTTGTTTGCGAAATGGACCCGCACATAATGTGTTAACAAATCTCTTTACATAATGAGATCAAGTTTAAAATCATAGAATGCTTTCAATATTAAAAATTTGTCTTTACAAATACAGAATTCCGTAAACTAATGCTAGAATTTTTTGTAAAATTTACCACAGAAATAATATTTCATCCTTTGTGTTATTTATGCATTATTTAAGAAAGCTAATACAGTGGACTCCGCTTAATGTGATCGCGGTTATCAATCGCTTATTGTTATCGAAATCACTTGGTCCCGATTTTCTCTATTCATTTGTATGTTAAAATTATCGTTTTATGTGATTATTACATCGGTTAATGTTATCAGTTTTCCAACCTCTTTTTAACTGGCAAAGGAATATTCACAATGTATTCAGAAGGAACCCAGCCTTTCTTTTCCTTCGCTGTTCTTTGAATTTTTGAAAATAATCCTTCTTCTAACTAGGGAATGGGGAATGATCAAAGGAGTGTGCGTGTGTGTGTGTGGGTGGAATTACACGTTCCTGAATTTTTCCAGAAATACGCACACACTGCTGGTGGTCAGTGATTGCCAGATAAGACAACACATAAGACAACACATTCTTATCGGAACTGGGAAGGAGCGTATTCACATTTTATGGCTCGCTCGCTTACATGCAGCTTGTCGATATGGAAGAAAAAAAGCGAAATGATTTAACGTTAAAACAAAAGATTTTTAATTATGCATACAATTCTTATGTTTTAAAGGATAATATACAGTACATAAGGATAATATAAGGAAGATGTGTGTTTTTCATTTTGTTTTGAAATTTAGTATGTTAGACCCCCATGGTTAAATCTTATCTCTTGCAGTATCTCTTCCCCGATGAGTCATTCCGGGAAATTCTTATTTTGTATAAATACTGTTTTGTTTGCTTAGCCGAGTGGGTGGCTTTTTCAACTGTATAGTGGAAGTAATATTTTTGTCCCATGGCTGGCTCGTTGGGTTTTTTATCAGTTGATTTAAGTTATATTTGTTTCATTTCTTTATGTTTTAGGTTAGTAGTAATTAAATTCAATTATATACTTTTAGTCGTGGTTTTTTTTTCTTATTGTCAAATCGAGCCATTTTTATTTTCCCTTGAATATGAGTTAAACATATTAGAGTTACTATCTCAAGGAAGTAACAAGTACGAGTGAATTAAAGGGGGCGGGGGTAAATATATCTAATTTTGCATATCGTTTATTGTTATCAATCGATTATTGTTATCAAAACCACGGTGTCCCAAACTGATCATATTAAGCGGAGTCCACCGTATAGTAAAATAGTACCTCTTATCAATATCATTTTAAATGCATCCAAAATGATTAATAACCTATCTGAACTTATCTTATTTTAAATTTCTCAAATGTTACTTTGAAATCCATAATTCAATATTAAACTGCGAAAAAACAATTCTTAAATGTACAAACAGTTTGCCAGTTAGGCTACTTAAATATTAAAAAGGAGAGGAAGCTAGGAAATGTACAACTACTTTAGAAGAAGCCTTTCAAATTGTTTAGAAAACATCTGGATGCCTTCCAAATGTGTAACAGTTTGCAAGATATGAAAACTCCTTGGAATGGCTCTATGCAGAGTTGGAGTCTGAGAATACTTCTATTGTTCGGGATGACAACATAGTTTTTTCCTTTCCTACTGTATAAAGCTTAAACTACAAAGACTACAAGTAACTATCTAATCTTTTCATCTTTTTATGTTTTACAATTTAGAATTTTTTTTTTGATATAAAGAAATAAAAGTCATTAATATAGTAAATCATATTTTTACATATGAAAATGTGCTCTCTTTCTCTCTCTCACACACACTTGTATACATATTTTTAGATGTGGGTGTAATAGCTAAAATATTGCCATATGTAAATATCTTTCTCAAATGAGAAATATTCCTATAATTAAACACATAAATTTTATTCTTTTATTAAAACGCATAGAAACACAATATACCTTTAACTAATGAACTAATATATCTATAAAGTAGAGTTTTACAATATTTTAAGCACATGTGTTAATATTACATGAAATCAGTTAAGATTTATTAGTCGGAGAACCCTGATGTTTCCATATTACCGAGCACTTTATTTTTAAAACGACTGTCTTTTAAGCTGTCCTGCGAATAAAAATTTCATGGCACCCCCTCATATATATATATATATATATATATATATATAATATATATATAAATATATATAGATATAATCTTTGAATATATATATATATATATACATATATATACATATATTCCGGTTTTGATGGTCACGTGACAGGGCGAGAGAAGTATTCCATTAGATGATGGAATGTGGTGTGTGACGTAAGGCCTACATATTTCGATACGGCAGTAAAAGTTATTAACTACGACTACCTTATGTGTTTGTGATTATGACTTTATTCTTGTGTTCCACGGCGAACTCCTGAATATGTTATACACACACACACACTATATATATATATATATATATATATATTATATATATATATATATATATATATATATATATATATATATATATATATATATATATATATATATATATATATATATATATATATATATATATATATATATATATATATGTATATATAAATATATATTTTTGTATGTACATATATATATATATATATATATATATATATATACATACATATATATATATATATATGTGTTATATGTATATATAAATATATATTTATGTATGTATATGTATATGTATATTATATATATATATTATGAATATATACATATATATATATATATATATATATATATATATATATATATACATACAGTCTGTTCCATAAGAGCGTGTCGTCTATTTCTCTGAAAATACAAACGAATTCGTTAAAAATACATTTGTACTGTGCAGTATACATATTAAACTGAAATGCATTTTACCTAAATTGTCCAGTCCCCATTATTAACGATTATGCAAGAATCACTTTATCATTCGATTTTGACGTTGAGCGGCGTTTACCCCGCTCCGGTAGGTCGTCAATTTTGTACCGCTTTATAACGTGATACCCACTTCTTGAAGAACGACTCCGACTTTCTCATGTACCGGGCTGCAGCTGCACAAGACATTTTTGGTGCTTTTGGATGGTTACACAGAAACATTGCCTCAAAACGTCTCGCATACGCGGCACTCATTTTGGATTTGTTGATTTAAACACAGCAAAACAAATCAAAGAAGGAATATATCCATAAAGCATTCTTCTCTAATGTTTTGAGAACACGTGCAATTAAGCCGGTATCTATTATGAAGTTATGAGACGAGGTCTTATGGAACAACTGTACATACACGCACACACACACACACACACACATAAATAAATAAATATAAATATATATATATGTATAATATATATATATATATATATATATATATATATATATATATATATAATATATATATATATATATATATACAAATAATATATATATATACAAATAATATATATATATATATATATATATATGATATTATATATATTATATATATATATATAAATAGATATATATATATATATATAAATATATATATTTATATATTATATATAGTATATAAATACAAATATATATATAAATAATTTATATGTATATATATATATATATATATATATATAAAATATATATATAAATTGTATAAATATATTATATATATATATATAGAAAACATATATATATATATATATAAATAAATATTTAATATCAAAATATTTTATATATATATATAAATATATATATATAAATATATAATATATATATATATATATATATATATTACATACGCATGAATTCATCATGTATAAGCAAACAAAAAACAACGAGAGAAATTTTTTGAGATATGAAAAATACTTTGAGAATTATTCGATATTTCAAATAGCAATTAATTATGTAAACAGAATATATGGTTTGAGGAAAGACGATGGTGCATGTCATATAAATTGTTTTAAAACTTCTAATCCACAATATTTTAAAAAATTTATATACGTATAGACATGGCAAATATTTAGACTAAAATATATAGAATCACACGTAGAATAAATAATCAGAACAAACGTTTTCAGTACAGAAATTTCTGATTACTTTTAGAACTAAATATCTTAATACTCACAGCATATTTTGTAATTCTTTAGACGTATTTTGAAAGTGTGAAAACGCTAAGAACAACAACAAAACACTGACGTAAAATTACTTATGGAGATCTTTATATTCATACATATAAATAGAATACAGATATAACATATTTCACATTTGAGGAGACTGTATCGATATTACATATGAAATTTACTTTAAGCTGCAGCCGTCAAGCTAAATTCAATTTGACGCAGAAAATGCATTCAAACGTTATCACGCCTCGGTGGAGTCTAAGAATAGAATGAAGGAATAAGAGTGCTTTTAACTATTGGAGAAACTTTTCTGTTCTATTGGAATTAGTACAAAGATAATGGACGACTGATTTTTTAAGAATACTCTTAGTATTGTATGCTTTAAATGCATGAATGTATGAAAGTTTGGATATTATGTTCGAAAAAAAAAACATGGATATTTCTTTATTTTAAAAATGGTTGCTAGAATGTAGAATGTTTTCAGATATTTTATTTAGAATTTTAGTTTTAAATATAGTTTACTTAAATCACTGCTTCAGACAAGATTTTATGATAACGCTTATCTACTGTCGGTAGATAATTAATAGTAAATTTTTAAATTAATTGAGTTTAAATCATTGTTAGCATACCAATTAAAGTATAATTAAACCAGATAGCATATTTGTTTCATAACATTTTTTGTTTTTAAATCAAAAACTTAAAGTGCACTTCCACTTTTTATTTTTTTTCTTAATATTGCCTTTTATTAGTTAAGAATACATTTTGATTTCATTAGGGTATTATAATAATCAGCGGTGTAGTGAATGTAAAGATTGCTAGATTAGCTTTGCAATAGCATTTAAAGGGGAGAACCCTCCCATCAAAAATTTTTCTCTGCGCCCTTAAATATTGGGGATAAATAGAATAGCTAATTTATAAGAAACCATGTATGTAGGTTAAATTTGGAAGATAAAATATACACATCTGTATACATAGAGTTTAGATATATTATATACTAAAACTTTATTTAAATCTAGGAAACTATTTTAATTTCACAGTATAACTGAAATAGTTTATTTTATTGTATAAATTTTTCAGAAATCTCTTAAATATTAAAAAGGAAACAGTGTTTAGGAAGGGAGGCAAAGTTGATTTTTTAAGTATATTTTAAAAATTATATGTAATATATTTCGTTATATTAAAGTGTAAAAAAGTGTTCTTTATGTCAAAGTGTAAATGTATATTAAATGTGATCAATCGAAACTAATAATACTTACTAAAATGTTTTATAGAGTACCCGTCATACTTATAAGATTGGATCATCTAAAAATAGTATACCCTAACAATTTCCGCATGGGTTGGACACTTCTTTCGGTACCGTAGTCCACGATGCGAATCCTGTTGCATAAAGTTATGTATGTTCAGAATCGGTTTTAACAAGTAGGTTTCTGTTTAGCTAGTCCTAATGTTTAAAGCATATTGAGAGTACCAATATAAATCAAATTATTTATAATGGAAACAAATTATTCTATAGTGGAATTCTAACCCTTTCTTTCAAAGGAGAATTTTTTTTTACTTTGATCTTTAATATTGCTCTCTGAAGTTTGGCAACACATTTTAATACATGAATTTTTATCATATTTATTAAAATTTTGTTAATTATATTTACATGAATTTTTGAAATTAGGAGAACAGATTTGGTATCTGTAGTAAATCTATGTGATATCTCGATATATATCACAAAGTAGTAACATAACACAGAATTTCATATTTTCAGTTCTGCGATGTATCACCATGTACAACTAACGCCCATGTAGCTAAAGGGATTTAAGCTTTTCCATCGATCCCCGATGTGAAATCGTCTTTTTCTATATTCCAATTTCGTGGGTGGGGTGGAGGGGGGGACATGTGCCTTCGCAGGCGAGTCATAAATGGAAAAATCCGGGGGTATTTGTATGCGCGATATAGCGTTCCCAGTATACAAACACCGTCCTTGTGATTTCCGGACTTCGAGTTACAGTGCATGCACGATAAAACCTTATGAACAATTTATCTCCATCGTAAAATCACTTCCCAACTGCGTTCGAGGGAGTAACAGCGTATAAGGGTTTGGTTTGTAGCGCTACGGTCTGCAACACAAGGGTTAATGAGACCTGTACCTACTGCGTAAAGCCGATTCCTAACGGATACGAACACCCATCCCACTGAGGGATTCGAAAACACAAACTCCGGTTCCAGAGGCTAGCACCTTAACCATTCGCCCATCGTTCGACCAGCGAATAAGGGTTTAAGGTATTTGTACATCGTCGTTAGGATTCCCCGACGTTGTGGAAAGGTGCAAATAATATAACTGATCGTCGATTTATCTACAACATGTAATCATATTTCCGACTGCTGGTACGTGAAGACATTATATGAAAGTTTCATCAACAAATCTCAAATATTTTTAATTTAATCTAACTGTCAAGCATAAATTTTCATTACTTCTATAAAAGGCTATGCTTTTTGTATTTTTGTCACAAAATGAAAGTTAAAGTATTTACCTCCAATTTAATACTTAAACGCACATGCAATAAAATTTATATGCTTGAACTATATATATATATATATATATATATATATATTATATATATATATTTCTTGCTTCTTAACAACCTTTTATGATGAATAATTTTAAAGAATATTAATTTCTATAGGAATAATTTCGGAAAACTAATTTTATAAAATGTTTTTTGTTTTAAGCCTATAATGCAATGACATCTGTAATAAATGTTAATATAAGCTTAAAAAATTGTCGAAAACATTCGTAAATTGTAATCTTAATTCTTTACATCGTAAATTCTTTACATTCGTAAATTGTAATTTACAAAATCGATGTATAATTAAATTGCGATATAAAGCTGGTTATATATCCCAATGTAATATTGTAATACTTTCATTATCGCCTAGTTCTAACCTGCATCATGGAAAGGAATGTATAATATAAAATAAGCATAATTCAATTATTAAACTAATTTGATTATGAATTATGGGAAAGTGTGAAGAAATTTCAATTCCTACTTAAGAGAGAAAATAAAAAAAAAATTGGAGGATTCATGTTTCGTAATTTTTTAAAGAGAGAGGATGCTGAAATGTTTTATTTGTATATTTTCGAAAGATTTAATCGTAGCTGTTCCAATATCTTTATGTATAATTAAATTTACCCCTTATTTTAAGAAGTCAATATAGTTAGATTATTATTTGAAAAAAACAGTATTATATTACAAATTTACAAGAGAGATTTTACAAAAGAAGGATTTTTAACGGTCACTGTGATTTGTATTAATGTTGAATCTCTGAAGCATTTGTTTGATAGCTGTACATTAATCTTTTGAGAATAAAATTTAAGTATTATGAAGAAAATTTTCAAATGAATTTTGGAATAATAAGTTTCTTCTGATCACGTGTACAAATGAAATATATGTTTTTAAAATCAAATATTGTATGTCAGGATATCGTAGTTTCCAACCAAAAATAATTGCTGACACCTTGCAATACTAACAGAAATAAATACATTCAATATATATCCAAAAAAGTTGAATTAAATGCGACCTCAAATACGTTAATTACTACAATAAATAATAGACGCTTGGAAAAATTAAACAAAATATTTGCTTGCAAACAAATAAATAACTATAGAAAAATATTCTTTATTTAAAAGAAATAAAAAAAACTAAAAAAGTGTTTTAGATAAATGAAAAATTTTCAAACAAATAAAATTTCACGTAAACATGTTTTTCTTTCATTTCAACATTATTTTACTGTTTACTCAACATTTGAAATTGAAACTAGAAGAAATGCTCAGTCACGAAATTTAATCTAAGAAATCACTTATAAAATCAAAAAGAAAATGTTGAGACAATAAAACAGTTTTTTGCTTTAATGACTTTATTTCAGGAATCTCTGTTTATAGATATTTTTGTTTGTATAAAAGTTCATCTTTATGTTTTTTGAGTGTTTCCACTTAATTGAATTTCTAAAACAGTTATATAACGAAGAGATATCTATTTAAATATCTTTCTATGTATTACTACATTGAGAGACACATAAGTACAAGTAACACCTTCATTATATGTATATATATCAGGTCTAAAAAGGGAGTAGTTGGAAATTATGTGAGTTATAAACTATTTTAAAAAGGGAACTCTTTTATAATGATAAAATAAATGAAAAGGACCCACGTTTGTTTAACCTTTTGGAGTAATGCGGTCAGGCCCAGAGATATTCACAAGAGGTTGATGACTAATCAAGCGAGAACAATCAGTTAGCGCTTTGATAGGGAGTTGTCAACATATTCTACGCTTATTTTCGCCACGAATAAAGGAAAATGACGTAAGCAACGCCTGAAACGGAACCCCATATTAAATAAAGAAGTGATTTTACAAAGGAAGGACTAATAATTCCACTCGCCTTAACACTGGATCACGTCATACATATATGTATATATATATATATATATATATATATATATATATATATATATATATATATATATATATATATATATATATATATATATATATATATATATATATATATATATATATATATATATATATATATATGTGTGTGTGTGTGTGTAATATATCAAAATTATTTAACTTTAATATTTCTTCAAAAGCCTCCTCTCTCCAATTTTAATTCACTTAAATATCTTTACCAGCCTTTATATGGTTTAATCAACGGAGTATTTTCCACTTAACATTCCTTTCTGTCCTAAAACTGTAAACTTTCTGTCTATAGAGCAGTTTTCAAGCTGGTGGCAAAACATGATTTCGCGTTTTGCTGATATTGCATTTAATTCGCTTAGGAAGTTGTTTTTGTTGTGGGAAAATTCTTGTTGTCAGCGCTCTTGGGTGTGGTGTACTTGTGTCAGAGCAGAGTGAACTCTGTGGCTTTTGATTGTATATTGTCCAGAAGGATAGATGTGTGGTGTTGCCGCTCTGAAATAAAGTTTTAAAATTAGACTTCTGAGTTCTCTTAAATATGAAGCCCGACTGCATTCTCATTACTTATAGCTGTTGAGCTTTCTCCATGTGAAGGAGTGTTATAAAAAAATGGATTACACACAAACACACACACACACACACACACACACACACACACACACATATATATATATATATATATATATATATATATATATATATATATATATATATATATATATATATATATATATATATGTATATATATATATATATATATATATATATATATATATATATATATATATATATATATATATATATATATATATATATATATATATATATATATATATATATATATATATATATATATATATATATATACGCATTGTCTATAAGCACCCACATATTTGTATATATATGTGTGTAATTGTGTATGGTCTTTTAAGCTCCCTCTATTTACAAACACGATAATTTCGTAAAATCCTAGGACGTGATGAGTAGAACATATATTAAATCACTGTCATTTATTACTACACAATCAAAGAACTATGAAAGAATCCTAGTTTTCTGTTAATATTTAGAACACTATAAAACACAACTAACTTAAAATCTCGTCAGATATACAAGTATTGTAAAACTAGATTTAAAAATGGAAAAGAACCTGAAACAAGTAAAACACAATAGTACAGACTAACCGTTGATTTTATTAACTTATGTATCATCCTTCCCAGTTCACATAAAGCAATTTTTAAGTTCAATGCCATCATTCTTTCATCAGTTCTTTTGTACACTTCTACAGTTCTTAATATCGTCCACTTCATTGATGGCAAGTTGTTCTTTGTAATTAGTACTACGTCACTGACTCGCGGATCTTTATTAGTTTGCTTTCTTTTATTGTGTACTTGCAACTGACTTGAAAAATTTTGACTGAGATTTTCAGAGTAATTTTAGTTATTATATTTATTCTTTGAGTGATGGGATTTTTCTCTTCAGCTTAATTAGGTTTAGGGACTACTATAAGATTGTAATCAAGAGTTATTACAGTTTAGTCATTGGTGTTTTCATATTGGTCGGGAATTCAACACAGTTTCAATCTCTCCAAGGTATAGATGCCTTCAGATGAGAAGATCTAGGATCCTATAAAGTGTATCATGCAGACTTTTCTGCGATCCCCAGTCCCAAAGGAATCTAACGTGGAAAGCAAAGGAATGTTCCAATTCCACATCGCGTTTTTTTCCAGGCAGGTAGTTACCAACTCTTTTCACACAATCTAAACTGATTTCATGCCACATTTACCTAGAGGAGTATTTATAGTTTGTGCCACAATCAGGCAGGGGTATTGGATCGCGAATTATAAAATATCTTACACGTTGCTTGATTTTTCAAAACATTTTTGCCATCTTTAAGAGTGAAGCATGGTCGAGAGTTCTTATTAGCATCAATTTGACTGCTGTTTTAATGCCTATAGTTGAATTAATCATCAAATGGTGTATCAAAACTGTTTATTTTTAGTCATAAAATACAAGAGTGGGATTCTACGTATATGTTTATGCAAAATGCTTTATTCGAACCTACAAACACCATTGTCTTAATTTTTGTTTGTTCAGCATTCGACAGCTTTATAGGAAAACGTTTTAAATTTGATTTTGTTGTTTTAATTTTGATTTGATACATGTGCTTCTTTTCATTCTCTCTCTGTCATGCAGCGTATCCCGACGAGATCGTATAAACCTGAGAGTTCTATGAAACATGATGTGAAAATATTATTTCAACAAATGTAGAAGAACATGGTATAATGAGGGTTCCTAAAACATAATTTTCAGTCATAAAGAATAAATATTATATAAAAAGTGGAATCAGTAAGAAGACTCTATTTTAATTGACAAATTAACTGTAGGGATAGGGTATATATTAATCATATATATTACCATGTACTGTTAAAAGTATATCATTAAAACATGTTGTAAGACATAAGTAATATATTGTAAAGTAATCCACCAGTATAGAATTACTGACGATTTTAGACCAAATTCTACGAAAAAAAATTCTTTACATAGTTAAAACTTTATATTATTATTTGACTTCTTTAATCCTTTAACGGGCAGTGGTTTCATAGATAAACCACCCGTTAATACTTTTTTCTCTTTTTAAAAACATAGGAAGGATTTTTTTTCGATTTTCTATGTTATCTACTCTTTGATGTAGTAATAGATAATAGAATTTTTGCATAGTTTATTTTTCTCTTTGAAATATATTAGTTTAAAATTGCTTTACATGAAAAATCTCGAATTGGATTTTTTTCCTTAAGAAAAATCCTACCCAAACACTTAGGAACAACACCTACCCATAACAACAATGAAAAATTCTGCAGTTATTTATTTATTACATCATTTTTATGATAATTATACATTGTTCTTCCAATATAACTAATTTTAAGTAACTCTTGTTTTCATGCTGTACAAATGAAGGGTTTCACAATTATCCCCTCCCTTAAAAAAAAAAAAAAAAAAAAAAAAAAAAAGGATTCCCAACTACGAAATGAATGTAAAATTTGTTTTCATGTGTTTCCTATAAGTTTCACAGACAACGTTTATAACCTAATGCTGTTAAATCTGGAAGAGTTTTTAATCGTACACTTTAAAGGGTTAATGTAATATCATAAGAAAAGATGAAGAAAAAACACTTCCTCGTTGTGGCAAGATTTTTACAAGTTAGGTTTTACAAGTCGCATGCAGTTTTACAAGTTAAGTGAAGAATACCTAATTTATATGTTTCTAGACACATGTAGAACAATGGTTAGCTCCGAAACAGTGCAGTTCAATTTTTGCGTCAAGGAGAATAATTAGATAGGGACTTAATGTCTCACACAAATTCCAAATGATTTCAAAAATCCATGAGACCATTGGGATTCAAACACACTGATTCTGATGCTGAGCTTCATCGACGTACTTAAACAACCAGCGTTTAGCAGGCTCAAAAATGAAAAAGAGCATCGGAAAAACAATTTACTGAATTTTATATTCTGCAGATAAGAGCATGTATCCGTTTAAATATTGATGCTTAAAATTACAATCAATTAGAATGCCCAGAATATATAAAGCATTAAATACATTAACAAGCAGATGTCTAACAGCTAGGAAGTTATCGTGTTTGTAAATACATTCCACTGCTTCGTATTGCTTTCTCTTTATTACGTGTCACTTTCATTTTGTTTGTCTTTTCTTTATCATTGTAAATAAAATTGTGTTAGTAAATATTTAAAAAATTCTAAACTTGTATAGTTTAATCAATTTCTAGTGGTTTACTTCGTTTTGGTTGACGACTAAAGAGACCTGTTAATGGCAGTGAAATATTATTTTATATTTGGAACACACTCGATTTTAACAAAAATGATAGTAAAACATTTTCCCCTAAATAATTTTCATGGAGGCATACAGCCTGTTAACGACACGATCAAGGAGAAATTATAGTTCGCAAGTATGAAATATGCCATTTGCAAGGAAGTCAAAAATTGTCTGGCATTTAGCAGATTTTGGCTTCATTTTACAAAACAAGTGTCAGCCGATTTGCCTACATTAAAGGTGTTTTCACACAGATACTGACAACTTTTTCATTCGTCTGTTTCGTTCTAAAGACAATTGAAAATCTGCTTGTTGTTCCATAATTTCAAAATTGTACATTTTCATATGTACATTTTCTATATTAATGTCTCAAAAATCTTAGTTTATATTAAAATATTTTGTTCTTTCTGAATATTTTTAAAAATGATTTAAATTTTAATGTGTAGTCCGATGATAAGTAACTTGAAAATTCACCGAAAACTACTTAACGCTATAACTTCAAACAATTTTGGCCGAACGCTGGCCGATTGGTTAGGGTGCTGATCGTCGGTACCGGACTTCATGGGTTCGAATCCCACTATGGCATGGATTTTCGTAGCAGTTCGGAATCGGCTTTAAGCAGTAGGTCTCGGTCTCATTAGTCCTCGTGTGCAAAGCAGTAGACCGTAGCGCTCCAAACCAAACCAAAAAATCAACCAATTTTGTCAGGGTAAAAGGTAACTATCCTGTTAAAGTAGTCGATGTAAATTTACCTTTCCTCTTAGTGGAATCCCATGCCGACATTGGTCATTTTACTAATACTACCTGAAATATAAGAAAGGGTGGAGGAGCTAGCATTTGCGGCCTTCTGATCTACAGGAATATTATGCATCAACCCAATATTTGTATCCCTGTTATTCCATATGTTAGTTTTCCATACTTCTACAATTAAAATTATTTTCAACTCACGGCAACACTCAATCATACATGAAACAGCAGCCAACTAGAAATCAGCACTCTCAAGATTCTCGTCTTTGGTTGGCTGCTTTGGTTCAACTAGTTCGACTTTTTTCAAACTTGAAGAACGACCCTATCTCGTATACATTTCACCCTTCTATAACTCAAAAGAGCCACGTGAAATGGTTGAGAGTGCGTACTCACTAGTGTGATAAAGCCTTAATAAGTGACAAAAATGAAAATGAAATTAGTAATTTATTTGAAGACTTCATAAACTTCTAGAAGTTTCCGAATAGTTTATATTGGAAAAAATATGCATTGAAAGAAGTATAATGTTATAAAATAAGCACGAAACAAACTTAAAATTTAAAATTATCTTGTTTGCTTTATCTGTATTGCCCATGACACGTGAGACGAAGAAAGGCAATGAGAATTGTTTAACCTGACTGTTTCGTCGGTGAAAATCTACATCTGATAGTGTATTTTCACACGATTGCAAAACAAAAAAGTCACACGAAACAGTTGTCAGTATGTTCGTCTCGTGTAGTAAGGCCTTTAGAATAAAATATGGTAGAGCATCCCTAAAATATGGCATTACGCTGAATCTTACTGGTTTGTCGCCATGGTAGATGTATCAAAACCTTGAAAATGTTCGTACGCGTATTTGTATGTTGTAGCTTGTAAGTGATTTAAGAGCTAATTCATACTGTGTTCTATATGACATAAAAACTAAACTCCTCGGCGCAACAGTATCTAGGGGGCCAGCGCCTACGGTGCCATTCTACATGAACGTAACCAAGGGCCGTGGGTTAGGTGGTCAATCTTACGCGGAACCCCCAGTGTTTAGTTCGCAAGCATGCTTGGTCCTCAGTTCATCTACCCTCTGAAGGGATGAAAGGCTGAGTCAACAATGCCCAGCCTGGGGATCGAACATTGGACCTGTGTCGTGCGAGCGCGAATCGCTACCCCAACGCCAGTGAGCTTCTGTATGAGAAATAGTTTGTCTTAAAATGTCAATTTAAAACGGTATCAAGTTTATATGATATACACAAATTTACAGAAACATAAAATGCAACAATCACGTAATAATTATCTTGAAATATTTGAATTTCGCAACTATATAACTTCTTTATGGAAATTATTAATACAGGTATATCTGTATTTTACGAAGTGTCTAGATAGCTAAAAATGTTCATTGTGTAAAAGATTCGTTAAGTAGAGATTCACTTTTTGAATAACATAAAATAGATTTTATATTAAAGAACACTAAACATTATTCCGAAAAAGGTGTATAAATTTATATTTATTTGTTTTTTTTTAACTTTAGCGATTGAAAATAATTATGCCATGAAGCCATAAATAAGCATAGATAAAACTATTAATAATACACTGTATTATTAATTATAAAATTGTATATTAAACTTAACTATTTTTATTAACCTTATCATATTTATCATGAAAAATATTTTTATGAGCAAAAAGAAAGAGTAAGTTTAAAATATCCTGAAATGTTTTGAGAATTTAAAAGTAAAAATTATACCACAGAAATAGTACGTAAAAGTGAGAATTCACTTATCTATTCCGATGTTATTTTACAAAGAAATTCGCAAAATTTTTCAAGGAAATTCCACAAAGTAAAGATTTGACTGTACGTATTTTTATATAAAGAGAATAAATCGGCAACATTTTGTAATGGGTAGGGATTTTTCTAAAAAACCAGGTGCTATAGAACATATTTATGATAATTTCCGTGTATTTTTAAAGTGATAGTATACGTTTAAAATTCGTTTAACGGTAAAATAATAATAAATAAAACAACAATGTTATATTTTTATGTCAGCTAAAATATACTTCACTAGATTTAGAAAAGAAAAAGTGTAGTAGATTTGAAACGCAAATTAGGTTTTATATTTCAAACTTTGAATAACGAGTTCTGCAAATAAATCTTTCAACCAAACGAATTATACAGCGTTTTCCTACACTCTAGTAACATCTTTCATTCCTATAGACAAATCGACAACGTTTTCAATTCATCATATTTGTTCGTTTCACTTTTCTTCATTCCATGGGGACTAAAAACATTTATTTTCCCCTCTTTTAATCTGTAATGCGAAGAGATTTATATTTCGTGTTTAGATTCTTTTTTTTTATTGTATAAAATGAAAACTATTATAGCCCAAAGATTTATCAACCATTGTAAAAAGATAAAACGTAAGATAGATACTTTATCATAATCTCTCTCATTCGACATCATTTTTATAATTATAGAGAATGATGAACTCTCAATAAAATATGTTTGAGTACCTCAAAGAACCATTCAAAGAAATTTATTTTATCAGTTCATGAGAAGTTTTTGAATAGGTTTTTTTTAATTAGAATTTATACTTTCTAAAAAATCAAAACGCTTTCTAAAATTTCTAAAAATCTGATTAAAGACAAAACTTTTTAACGCTAGAAATCTTGGAATCTTGATTCTGCTAAAACGCCAAGCCAGTCTTGGCAACTAAAAAGTCTTGGCTATATTTATCGCAGAATCAGTGAAACATAGTTTTTGCCACTTACATATATATGCTTGCACATAAATACGCACATATATGTGTGTCTGTATGCATAAACACTGTATGTTATACATTTATATCTATATGTATCTCTGTATTTATCTCTCTCTCTCGATATTATATATATGCCAGGTTTAAAAATGGGGGTTAAGAATTATAATTAAAAATATTTAGAACTCACTAACGATAAAGTATAGGAGAGACACACTCTCTAACGGAACTAAATAGAGTAAAGAAGCTGATGCGGAAGAAGACATAGGAATTTTGCATAGGTATCAACTCAAAAAAGACACGCCTGAGCGGGAACTCGGGCTGATAACATCCCCCACGCTTGTCGTGGTAAAATATCTAAATGGCATAGACATGGACAGAAGGATTGCAATAAAGATGTTTTTATATATAAAATCAAATGAATCTCGTCCATGTCATATATATATATATATATATATATATATGTGTGTGTGTGTGTGTGTGTGTGTGTGTGTGTATCGTATTCTACAAAACAACCTTTGCTTGGAATCGATATGACAGGAAGTTCTAGTGTTAAACGATTAACAGTAAATTACTGGAGAATTACAAATCAGTGACTATTGAATGAGAGGAAGAAAATAGAATAAAATGGACCGAATGAAACCGAAATAAGGGTTAAATATTAATGAGAAAAATATTATTTTTCATAAGTTTTTATGAGTGGTGTGTTAAACTGAGAAAACTCATTTTCCCACCAGTTCAACTAACCTCAAGGATATTTACTTTTTTTTAACGTTAATCAGTTTTTTTAATAATAATCATTTCTTTTTCATCATAAAATGAGAACGTTTTTCCAATTGGGGTCTTTCTCCTGTGAAAGAAATCTTAGTTGTTAAGCTTCTTAACAATATGTTTCATCTAAATGAATAACTGGAAAAAGAGATTTTCAAAATCTGGCTAATTCAACAGCGATTTTAAATTATTTTAGGTATATAAAATACTTACAATTTTATACTTACAAGTTTTGAGTTGTTTTTTCAACGTGTCCCTGAGAGGAAAATTAAATAATTAAACAAAATTTTTGAACATCTGATAGCATTGTTTACTGAACTCATATTTCCTGATTTCGAGATTTTGATATTCAACACAATCTAAATAATGTAGCATCAGTTTTTTGCCCTCAAAATTTTTTTTTTTTTAACGTTTGGTCTTATGCCTTTTCTCTACACTTTTTTTTATTTTTTACTTGTTTTCCTCCTCAATTATACTTTTATAGCTGTTTTGACTTGATGATTGCAGTATTAATATTAACTATTTGTTTGGTACAATATTTCCAAGATGATTCAGTGCCAGAAAACTCTATACAACCAACCAACGTGGCATCTGATAGTAAATCTTAATTTTAGCCATTCCTTATTACTAGGTAAATAAAACAATATTTTGAAAGAAAATAAATTAGATCACACTTTATTTGTATCAAGTGTATAGGTATGCATAGAGTGAATAAAACTTGCTGTCATTCGTAACATTCTACAGACGCAATCAGAGCTTGATTGATACTTTATCAAATACAATAAATTAGATTACACTCCATCTCCATTCGTATACGTAGATATGCAAGGAGTTAATATTGCTGACATTTCTAACATTCTAAAGACGGAATCTAAACTTTATTCCTGTCCTCATCTGTAACAGAATATCTTTAAATTTAGCAGTTCTAGGTAGAAATCAAACTTCGAAATCGAGGACTAGCGGGGAAATGAAATTTCAAATAGTATTAAATAGGAGAAATCAAGTATCAAATCGTATTTGTTCCAAAATGATTATCTCAGTGGAACGGATATTATTATCTACCTTAAATTTCAATTTCCTGTTAATTTAAATTTTTACCCTTCAAATGTCGTGATAGCAGTCCTTGGACAAAATGTAAGTTCTTCTAGAGTTAATTCTAAGTGACCCAAATTCAAAATATTGACACGCTATGTGATCTTCGATAGTACTTTAAGGGGCTATCGTACCTTTAGAGACTTAATATCTTTATTCTAATAGTTTGTTTTTTAATCATCATAAAAATAAAAAAAATCTTCATCTTTTTAACGTGAAATCTTTATAAGTTTCACAATAAGCCTTTAACTATACAAAAGTATATTTAGTATTGTCATATTAAGTAATATCATTTTTAAAATAACATAAAAAATACATCAAATAACAAAATTTAATTTAATTTAATAATAAATTTACTTTTATAGGACATACCTTTTGACATATGAATACAAAATTTAAATTTCTAAATCAGATTATCGAAATAATAAAAATATTTATATTATTCTGTGAAAAAAATCTTTTATGGTATCAGACAATTTAAAATTCAAAGAAAATACTAAAAACTATTAAAAAATTGAAAAAGGCATTTTTTTTTATTTTATCATACTTTAAAATAAAATATTTAATTGTCATGATTGAGGGTTACAGAATAAAAAATATAGTTAACTTTTATTTGAAATAAAAAATTAGTTTCTAACTTATATAGCTCAAGATAATATTGTACAGATAAATAAATTTCTATTTCTATTAATTTAGTGCATTTATATATATATATATATATATATATATATATATATATATATATATATATATATATATATATATATATATATATATATATATATATATATATATATATATATATATTTAAATATACTTAATATAACATAACTAAATAGTTTAATGATTAACCCTCTAAAGTCCGAGAGAGGATTTTGTGATAGTCTGCAAAAGACCTGTCCGACTGAAAGTGGAAAATCGCTTTGCTTTCCCCCTCTGTTTCCAGCTCTGAACATTTCAGCCTTTCTTACCTTCCTCTGAATGTGGTGAGGGAGGGACCTTTTGTATCCTCCCCTTTAGAACCCGACGCGTTGGCTAAGGAAAGATAAAATGACACATTTTGAAGTTTTGCGGAAGTTACGACATGTTTGTAAACGTTACTTCTGAGCTGCTAACTTTTCAAAATGCTTTGAATAAAAAAATAAACTGATACATTGCTGTAATAAATTAGATATTTCAGTGTATGTTGATCATTGAGCATTCAAAATTTTACTAGACATAGTTTCGAAATAAAGCTTTTATTTCTAAAAGAAATCTGTGAATAAATCATATTTTTATTTAACTTATTTTTTATAGAAAAATGTAGAAAAGTAAGCGTCACAATATGTTTTTCGAAGCGTAAGATGAAACATCTTCATCTAGAGTTAACCCTTTATATCCTGAATTAATTTACCATCCACTTTTTTACTGCATATCTGCTTCATTAGATAAGTTTTAATGGAAAATAATCATAGAAAAAAGAAAATTAATTTTTACTGTATTTTAGTAGTTAATTTTGCAGCTAGTACTTTCTAGTGCCACCATATATTTCTGACTCTATGATAGAAAATAAAACATTAAATTGTGAATAAAACAAATGAAATGCTTACCTACAAAATATAGAAGTCTCTAAAAAATAATAGTACCAAATAACTGATAATAAACCACTAAATTTACTCAATTGAACAACGTCTGTATCAACTCCACCACAAAATGACCTTCAAATGCAGCAGAACAGTTATAAAATCCCTACTATTCAAATAAAAAGGATTCTTGATTGGTGCTGCCATTTCTTTTCTGCTGTAGTAATTGCATCGTTCATGTCCTTTTGAGTACCGTCAGGAAAAACGGCTTTATTAGGAATATATAGGTGTTTGATTGAAGCGGTACTTATAAGTACTGTCAGGATAAAAAGGGTTAAAATAATGTTACAAGTTCTAATATTTATTTTCCATTTGTTTACTTAAACAGTCAAACTAAAGATTAAAATAACTAGATAATTAATATTTCCACATATTGATAAAAGTATAAACTCCGTTTCATTTTAACATCAAATATCAAAATATTTTACAATGCTTTCAGTTTCCTTATAATGACAGATCAGGTACACCGGTACCTTAAGGTAAAATAAATACTGTTTCGAATTCCTATGAGGGAATGTATATTTTTATTCATTCTGACTCCGTTTTCAGCTGATTATCCCGTTTCAATCGATCTAACATATTAAAAATTAACTGTAAAGCTCCTGATAAAAACCAAGCTAATCCTCTGAATATAGTTTACCAATAAAATTAATGTTTCACATTACTGTATTTTATTCATTCTAAAAGAGAGATCAATTTCTTATTTTAGATCAAAATATCATACCAGTTCCATAGCCAAGGTGGGGAGGGGGACTTATTAGACGTGTCTTTCCTCCAGTAATTAATAACTTATTAATGATTTAGGAAAAAAAATTCTAAACAAAGCAGGACTTCTTGTTTTGCATTGACTAAAAAATACGCTTTTTTATTATAATGAAAACTTTTCAGAGCTCAAAAGGTACTATCTCGTTTCGATCTAAAAGCAGATTTCCTTTATAATTTGTTTTTTACCATGCATGCATAGGTACTGAGACCTAATTTCTTAGAAGTAATTCAAAACAACAAGAAATAAAGCATATATATACTTATCATTTTTGTGCCTTGTTCCTTTATTTGTTTCAAAAACATGAATTCGGAAGACTTAAAAACTAATTTGAGAAGCCATTCCCTGCTTGCATCTATTATATGTGATATAATTTCGCAGTTATCAACTGAGTTTCGTTGTTTTGAAATTTTTTTAACGCAATATAAGATTTCATTTAAATAGCATTTTTAGCTGCATCTTATATTGCTTCGATTAAAGGGCGTAAATTTATACCAGACTTATTGAAATACATTTTAAGCATGGCTTCCCAATCACGGAGTCAGAAAGAATAGCTTTAACAGATAGATAAAAGGGAAAGGATATGATAACAGCAACTAATGTAAAAAATTACAATTTATCATTTTTAATGATAAACAATAAGCAGTAAAAAACAGTTATAAACTATTCAACAATAGGACAATTAAATTGTATAAGCTTTAACATTTTAAAAAATGTATTACTAATACAAAACTTTTTTCTAATGACTATGACTTTAAAAAAGTGAAAAAGTTACATTTAAAACGTTTTCTTAAATACCAGTTAATAATCTACATTCGATGTAATTTCCACATGATTGATGTTTGTACGAAATATAATCCTTACGTATAATAATTCTATTTTTTTATCTGAAGAAATTTTAGCCTTCTCTCTTAAGAAATAAGCTAAAAATTCATTTTTAGTTACAGAAGGAAACTGATCTAGTATTGCTTGTTCAAAATATATGATCTACGCCCTTTATGCATTATTTATGTCAAAGAGAGGGAGGTAAAAGCATTTTCCGTAATGACGAGATTTTCCACTTTTTATCCGAAGAATAATGTTCCAATTTCCGTTAAACAAACTATTTAGAGTGAGGATGTCTTTGTACATTTCCCTATTGTCCATTTTTAATAACTTGTGATTCGATTGATTTTTGGTAGGAAGTTTAAACATGACGAGGAATTTCTATTTCACTCGTGCAGTATATCTGAAATTATTAACCAAGATTTAACTGCTTATACACTCTTTCAGTTTTAAGAATTAGAGATAAGCTACGTCTATAGCAATACTATAGTCAATGCTTTGCTTCACATTACCTGTATGGCCAGAAATATATAGTTTAAAACTGTTGCTAAATATCTTTCAACAGAAATACTAGAATTGGAATTAGAATCTAAGGAGCAAAATGATACAGGGTTCGTGGGCAAGAATCTCCCAGTAGATATGTGTAACAATAAGTTACATTCGGTGCTTCAACGCTTGTTTTACCTCTTCCAGTCAACCATCGCCAAAGGCAAACAGACCAAGAACGGTCTGAACTACAAAGAAACTTCAGACCAATAGAAGGGTCCGTTGGTTTGAGGGATTCTGATCCCCCCGTTCTGGAGTGGACCCCTGTTTTTTCTCCGCGGGACAGTCGGATTTTTTCAGAGTACCAGGTTGTTACCAGAAGATTGAAGAGGGTGGAAGCTGCTGCTGGCATCCGCGGCTTGAAGGGATAGACATTTTTTTTTGAGCGACAAGAGAAAAGGAAAAACGTCGCCATATTTGGAAACCAACGCCGAATCCAGAGGAGTCATCGATATCTACAAATAAGTTGTTTCCAGTTGTATTCCTTAGGTATTTAATTGCATAAAATTATTTAATCAAGACTATTTGTCCATGTGTTTTTTAATGCGTTTAAATTTCTTCTTTCTCAAACACTAGGCGAACGTAACAGTATTTTTTACAATATGAATATTCGTGATTGTTTGTTATTCTCTTTTTTAGTTTTAATTTCAACTGCAGTTTTTGCACAATATCATCAATCTCTATCCACATATATTTAGCAAAAGTTTTAAACCATAATTTTCTACCCAAACAGGTAATGTAATTTCTAAAACTATAGAGAAAATCAACATCTTACCTATTTGGTATTTTAACAAATATAAGATTCTTGTAGCACTGAAATGCATGTGTGAAACCCAGAAAGAGTTATTTTATCAATAAAATATTTGTAATTCATTCAAACATTTAACTCGTGACTTATTCATTCGGCCATAATACACTCGCATGCAAAATAATCGCTTTACGGGGAAATCTAAACAAATGCCAATATTCTGTGACAATAATAGCGACGACAAATGAAACTAGTTTTAATTGTCTTGCGATTCATCTTACAAGGAGGTCCCTATAATATGCAATCTAAAATTATCCAATAAAAGGGAGGACTGAACGTTAATAGAATTAAGGCACGAACTGTGAGCTTTAATGCGATGAAAGACTCTAGAATAAATGTTTGCATGAATGCTCTCGGTTTCTTTGAATTTTTCGTTCTATCGTTATTAGGGAACATATATTTTTCCACATCCAATATATATATTTCTGTGTTTTGAAGGTAGGAAAATATTCGTTCACGTTATAAATTGGAACAATTTTTATAGTTATAGCGTTATTTAATTAGAAATAAGATTAAGATTTCACTTTTTAGAATAGACCAATATAGGAAATAAACATTAACATTTCGTTTGAAAGAAAATATATTAATTTAAATGGATATTTCAAGAAATATAAATTATAAGAATCGTAGTTTTCAGTAAAAAAATAAAGAAGATGGTACGTATATTTATATATATATAAGGATTTTTTAAAATGTATTGGGAATATTTTATACTTACTAGAGATAAAAATTGAAAATAATATGTTATCTTTCTACACATTCAGCTGTATAGGAAAATATAAGGTTGAGCCTTAAAATAATTAATTTCCCTATGCAGCTGAGTAAATAGTCGAAAATATTAATAACATTGGAGCAAAGTGTCAAAAGGAAGCATTTTCATAAACAACGTAAACATTTTTCTTTGCATAAAATACAAACCTAATGAAAAGAAACATTTTAAAACCACAAAATTTATACAGTTAAAAGTACGCTACCAGCATTTGAATGGGATTTAATTTTAGGAAAATAGTTTCATAAATTTAGTCAAAGCATTTGGTTAAGGTTCTGTCAAGTTACCTTTATTTTCCGTTACTTTATTTTTCGTATTTAGATAAATATAATTTTTCTTTATTAGCCTTTGACATTTATAATTGACGCCCGGTCCAACTTTGGGGAAAACGAGTAAGGCGTCTGGCAAATTACCAGAAATATTTTTAGCTTAAATTTTCCTTTTCAGATAGTGAAAAGGAAGCCTTTATCCGTCACTATTAATTACTAATTAAAATAAAAATGCTCTAGTATATTAAGAAAGAAGATAAAGAATAAAGATTTTTTACAAAACTTCTATAATAAGTGAAGTAGAATCCTTGGCTTGAGTATGTGATAGTACAATATATTGAACATGATTATTTAAGACAAATATTCAACTTTATCTTAAATAACCAAGAATTATTTTAGTCCACGATATATTAAAGTTGACAAATTTAGTAGACAAAGCATAATTTGCTTTCGTGTTCTTCGGAATTCTATTCGTGTTTGTTTTTTCTTTCAGCGATATATGAATAGAATATGTATTAGTTTATCTTCTACTTTGCTTTTTTTAATGGAAGCAAAGAAACTCGTTGTTGCTTAGGGGTACTTTTTTGATAATTTAACTAGAAAAATCATTAAATGAATTTTTGTTATTTTGTTTTTTTGGAAAGATTCATGCATTTTAAGTACCTTATAATAAGCCAGTTTGTTCTTTTAAACGGAGAGGGAAATTTGCAATTGCGGATCGATTTATTTAAAAAAATGAATGTGTATTAAATGTTAAAAAATATTGCATTGAATATTGAAACAAGCTTTGTAATTTATTAAAGGATAGTTTGGGTGCAGGTTTGAAATGAAAATTTTTTTATTAATGCTTCAATCACTGTTATTTTTTTTAACTCTCCAACATGTCACGGAATGTTTGTTAGCAAATTATTTTAGAAGTACCATAAAGACTTGTTCATCTAACATGCTATGCATAATTTATACTTTTTGAAATATTCTTTTACAGTTATAAATTTTCTCTAAAACACGGCTATATGATACTTCTGTATAAATTGTTTTATCTGTACACGGCTGTACATGGCTACATGAATGTAAATAAAACAAACGGATGTATCGATCAACATTACTTCTTCTGAGTGGAAAACATAAATATATTCAATATTTCTTACGGAACTCAAGTCCGCTGTCAAAACTCGAAGTGTCAACCGTTTCTTTGTACGTAGGGATTTAACTATTAAAGTTTCTTTGTACGTAGAGAGTTAACCCTTAAAGGTTTTTTTTTGTGTTTACCCAAGGAGGTAACACTTAAACTGTCAAAATGGGACAAAAGTTATCTTTCCAGAATGATTTTTTTCCCTCGTCTATCGTCGAAAGATTTTGATCTTTTTACCATTCCGGAAGCATCGTTTTTGTAGTATTTAGAACTAAATAAATACTTTTTTTGCAATGATAAAAAGGTTTTAAGGTTTTTTGCTTATCAAAAATTCTTGTTGTCCTTCAGAATCTTCTTGTCCATGTTTCCTAGGTCACCAGAGGGTCAGTAAGGTTACAGTAGTTGAAACGCAACAATAAACAACTAATACACAGATCAAAAGTAATAAGTCCTGAGTTTTTCTGAAGTACATGACACTTTGACAAAATTATAATAAGCTATATAGGTACACAGGGACAATGAGATTGTATTTTTAGAGGTATAGACGCTAGAAAACTCACCATTTACAGTTAGGCGTTCTATTTACACAAATAAGATATGAAGTAAAACATATATTTTTTACTGCTAAGTATAATTTTAAATGTCATTTATATTTTGTAAAATGTTAAACACTAATTAGTGTTGTAAATAATAGCTTTATCATTTTCCCGCATTTATCGCTTACTAATTCCAACCCGTTAAAAACTATTGATCGGAGTATCACAGCATATATCTGGAAAATAGTTTTTAAATTTTTTATGTAGGGATAAACAAAGACTAAATTTAAAATAATAAGGAAAAACATTTATAGAAATTATTTCCAGTGAATTTCAGGTACCATCATTTTTAAGATCATTTTACCTATTTTTCATTTTACTGTGAAAATTAGATATGCGAGAGTAGAAAAAAAATTTAAGATTTATTTTTAATAAGAAAGTTTATTATTTTTTAATGACTAAAATTCAGGTTAATTGAAAAACTAGTTAATATAACTAGAAAAAGAATAGTATGAAGACTTTATAGAAAATCATCCCCTAAAGTATGAAATAAATTATAAAATAATATTTAAAACTATAAAAAAGATAACGATATGATTTATTGAAAGTTTTATAAAAACCTTTTGATGTTATTTTTAGAATATTGGGTCCCTTACTAAGGTACAGGAATACATTTTTAATTTGATAAAAAGATAATAAATACACTTCGTAAAAATATAGAAATATTTTCTTTATGATATTGTTCGTAATGTGAATCTTTCAATAAAAAACGCATAGTATATAGATATAAGTATTTAGATCTTGAAAAGATACTCCAACTGTTAAAAATCATATATCAGTTAAATGCATTATTTTTTATATACAATCAAAAAATATAAAAATCCTTATATGAATATAGCTTGAAAAATTTTATACCTTTTTTCCCATTTGTTGTACATTTGTTACGTTTGAATTGCTTTAGAGTGTTATATTGAAACTGTTCTTTGATTTAAAATAGCTTGAATATAGCGAGACTAGTGAATGGTACAAATTCTAAGTAAAATAAATACATACTATAAAAAGACGTGTAAAGAACTACATATCATTTATACTAGTCATCCATTCCTTTAACTTTCTTCTCCTTCTCTTATAGAATAGCAAAAATAACTGACTTCAAACTCTTATATGAAAGAAAATAAATTGAAATATACTCACCTAAAACAAAAATGATTAGTCCTATAGTCCAAAGATGCTGCAACAACATTGCCTTTGCCGAGGCTTTAATCATATTTCCAATGTGCATTGCATTATCTCAAACCAAGTTTCTATAGTAGCTGAGTGCCAGTTGAGGCTTTATTTACAATATTTCACTGTTGATTCCGAATCACAGTCACTAAATTTACATCACTGTTTTTAGTAACTGATTCTAGAAAAGAACGAAAATATATGTGGTGCAAATATGTTATCCAATATTTCAGAATTTGAAGACTAATGTCGCTTTCAATTAAGTCTTATTTGTATTTAGTAAATGTCTGAAACTCTAGAAAATTTATTTGTTAAAGTTTTATCTAGAGTTTTAACACCAAACTCGATTTAGTCTTTTATTCTCAGACTAAATTCTTGACAATATTATGTACAGCTAATCAAATGCACGTAAACTGCTTTTGACTCTTTAATATTTTTTACATACTAAAATTATATACATGTACGTAAATTAAATGTTTGTGAAAGCTCCTTATATTTTCTGATATATAAACTCCGACTAGTTTTGAAAGCATAAATATTCCGACTTTGATTTTTTCAATAAATAGCCGTTATAAGACAACCTTTTTCTTTCAAAAGATTCTTGCACAAGATTTTTTCAAAAGTTTTTTTCAAAAGTTTATCTACTTGCATATTTTTCCTATTGGAATCTCTTCAGAAATAATGCTGAACTATGTTATTCCTTGGCTAACAGTTTGTTCCATATCGAGGAACTCACTAGGTTTGATTAAAATAATAAATAACTACTAAAACTCAATTTTTCATTTCATGACACGATATTATATAAATCAGTATAACTTATATTTAATGAACTTATTCATCTTAAAAGCACATTTAGAACGAATGATATAAATTGAAAGACTCTCATATTTTTTCATATAAAAAATAATAAATTAAAAGCATTTTACATTTTTAATTCTAAAAGTGTAGTATTTATGCTTCAATAGTCAGTTTCTTATAATTTATTTGCACTTTAATGTAATTTTTCCGTGCATTTTTTCACATTGATTTTCTGCAAAATTTTAAGAATCTTTTATTTCTTAAAGTTGTAGAAAGTATCCATAAAATGAATGTAAAATGATTCTTTAATTAACTAGAATGTTTAATTATTAAATTATTGACAATGTGAAAAAAACATAATTATCGTAACCATGAAAACTTTTCAGTATTCCAACGGAGTTAATTCTTCACCAGTCAGTTAGAAAAGAAATTCGAATTTCTACTTAGGGAAGGATATAATCACATATATAGAGAAATTAACCACAAAAATTATATGAATGAAACACTAGACAGTTGAAATAGAAATAGAAATATATTTTTACCACTGTATCTCGTAGAAAAATTTCAAAGTATTCAAACTACAGCCGATTTATGACCATAAACTTATATTAAAATGGAAAAACCAATATTTTTTCTCAATTTTTGAATCAAAATGTTTGATGCTTTCGAAACATTTTAACATAGTACAAACGTCCATTATTTTCTTTGATCAATTCAGACTCTATAACTTAAATCAACTTCATAGAAACACGCAAAATGTATACTGTCAGTTTACGGAAGCTTAAGGCCTCCCGCAAAGAGCTCAAACACTTCTCAGAAAATGCTTCTCATTCACTACTTACAGTAGCCAACACTCCGACAAACTTGTTCCGACACAACAGACGGAAAGATGCTCTACAAAAACAACCGGAACAAACTTTCCGACACGATCTTCCCTTTAAAACTCACACAACACATCCGACACGATGCTCCGTCTAAAAGACAAGTCAAAGAACCGAACCTAGTGAAAAACTGTCCAACTCCGGCTTGGAAAATGTGGATCTGGGATAAAAATGTAAGAGCGCGCGCCACTGTGGTGGCGGCAGGCACCGGGAGCGGCTCTCGGAACGAAACGCGAAAAGGCCTTTCCCGTCGAACAGCTGCGAGAGAGAAACCTCCTCCCAGTTCGCCAGCTCCTCGTCGTCTGATGTTGGCGGCGTCATGGACACAGAGAGAGAAAAACCCCTCATTCAGTTCGAGACGACTGGGCAACAGATGCGCCGACCGCACATACACTCACTCGAATCCCTGCCTTCTCACATTTTCTATATCCCCAGCAGCATTCTTTTTCCCCTGTTTCGATTCTATGCAGTATATTTTGTTCTTACAATCTATTTATTTTAGTTAACTTGTTCTTGATTTCATAAATGAAATCGGTGTATACTGAAAGTATAGCTGTTTTCACCTAACATAAATTTCAAAATACATAGCAAAATTATACAAAAGGTTTGTATTCCCTATTATAAAGTTCTACAATTTCCCTTTTAACACATTGTTAACCGGCAATTTTACTCATTTCACCGGCTATTAGCACAATTTGATTCATAATCACTCGGACAATCAGATAAATCATCCACGTATAATTCATTAAAAGATTCTTTATTACGTTCCTTCATCGTTTTTTTTTAAATTTTTTAATTATGAGATATTTTTTACAACAAAAGATTTGGTGGGGTCTTATAAGTGAGAGAAACAGCTTGTGTTATACTGACCAACACTGTGTGGTAGCTAAAAGAGAAAACAATCGCGATGCGAAAAAAAAATGAATCACGAGTTTACTCGTGGCCGGTGAGCAACGTTCGGCCATAAAAACATGAGTTAACTCATGATTGGTCAACAATGTGTTAATTGATTACAATAAAAGTCTAAAACAATACTTATAGAAGAAATTAAAACTATAAAAACTCCCTATCCATTATTTAAGTCTTCTCAACAGGAAATATTAAATTTCTTTCAGCGTGTATAAATTTGTATTATCTATAGAACTAATATCATTTAGACAGTTAAATAAGTATGTTACTTTCGATGAACAATAAATATAATTTAATTCTACTATTTTTGTAATTTTCATAAATTTATTAACTTTCTACATTATAAAAATTTCAATATTATTAATTCGTTCCATAGAATTGTTTTTAGATTACTGTAATTTAGTTGAAAGTTAATACTTATATTGTAAATAAAGTTATAGTTCATATAACACTTTTTTCAAAGTTCACCAGCATTAATTGGCGTACAAGTTTCCTTATAACAAGTTAAGACAAATTGTTCAATGAATGTATAAGACTTAAAACAGAACTTATATTTAATGTAAAGCATAGTTTTCTGCAGTTTTGTTTTGTATTTAAAAACTTATGGTCCTATTGAAACAAATACATTTTTGGTGTGCACCAAAACTCATTTAGAAATTATAATACTTTTTAAGGTATTAAACTACATTTATATTTCCAATTTCGACTAAAAATGGAAAAAAATATCTATTTGTCTGAGAGCCTGTTTTTAAACTGTTAAATGTAGTTCAGTTTTTTTTCATGTTTTACAGTCATTGTTAAGACTATTTTGCGTAATTGTAAATTGAAAGCTTGAAATGTATTTTGTGCAGAATAAGGTTTTTGGTATACCAATTACAACTTAGATGATAATTTTAAAAGCTTAATGAATATGTTCTTAATGTTTTGATATACATTATATGTCATGCTGAGACTGTAATGCATTATGAGTTTAAATATTTGAGAAATGTTTGAAACGCAAAATCTTTTTATATGTTCACATGCCAAAGATATTTCAAAATCATCTATAGCATTATTCAAATAAGTACGCCTCTGGAAATTATTATTTTATATTTTAGACTGTAATATATAAAATTCTTTGTAGACCAAAAATGTTGTATTACCTAGAATAATTAGTGAAATATTGAAATACATTTTTGTGAGAGTAAGAGTTGTAAGTATTGAATGTTGTACATTTTTTTCCCAACAAAGTTAAAATTAAATTATAGTAAAATAAGTTATTTATCAACAAAAGATATGTTTTATGCGCTAGCACACTACAAAAGATTAACTTATATTTGGCCTACTTTACAGAAATGGATGCAAAGATATCGATTACCTTAAGGGGGCGAGGGACTTATATCCTCAGTTTCTAAAAGTTTTATGTGTGTTCTTATACTGAACATAAATAACGTTGCTACACAAAGCATATAAGAGTTAAAATCAACTAGAAAATATTTTTTGGGATTAGGGTAACAGTGCAGTTTCGGCTAAAGTAAATGTACTTGATAATTTCTATTTTATTGTGAAATATAAATAAGAATGAAGTGTTAAAAAATCGTTTTAATAGCATTTTATAATGAACATAATTATTACCAAAATATACATCACAATTATTACTAATAATATTATTAAATACTTTGTGAAATATTTTTAGAGAAAATTCAGAGGTTTCAAGTGCATTTATTGTGCTACCTCTATCAAATTTAGTTGTTTACCTTGCATTCAATAGAACAAATCAATTTGATAATTAGAACAATTTAAAGCATATAATCTATACATTCAGCACTGTTATAAACATTTTGTGCACAAAAAATTAACATTTTGATTGTTATTAAAAGATTTCGTTCACCTTCTTTTAAAACTGCTGTTGGGTTGCCTCATATATTTTATCCATAAGTAGTGTTATGCTTCTAAATCATTATTAATTTAGGACAAAAAAGTTCGTCATAATTGTTAACTTCTTCTGTGCTGTCACATATATGTACTTTTTTAATCATTTTAACTTGCATGGCGTCGACTGAAAATTTGAAACTCCATATTTTCAAAAATAAGAAAACCTATAACGGACAAATATTATACAAATATCACATATACACTCATAAAATTTATTTACTAATATTTTCACGATAAAACTTTTTTTAATTGATTATATAACTATCACTCGAAACCATATATGAAGAGTCCCCAAATTAGCTTCTAAAGAGAAGTTATCCAAAGCATTTTATCAAACATTCATCAAAATAAGTTCTGTCAAATATGTCAAAATTGGACTAGGGCGGTTCGTAATCAGCATTGAAAACCGTGAAGAATTAATAAAATGTTATCACTATGAGTTTTCCTTGTTGAATTCGTCATACGTAGCATATAACGAATTCAATGGGGGTAGTAGTCAGTTTTTGAATTGGAATTTGAATCAAATAATAATCATTAATTAATATGCAGTTAGAAACATAGTATAAATGTGCGGTATCAAAGTTATTACAAAAGTATTTTAAAGATATAGGGTTTTTCAGACAATTTTAAAATCAATATTGGGAATAATTGTATCTGAGTAAATGGTCCAACAGTTGCAATGTATACACCAGAGGTGGCAAACCTGTACTCTTTAAGGATTATTTGTGGCTCTCGATAAATGTACTCGTTCCCTTTTATTTTTGTGTTATTATATTTTAAAAAAATTATTACAACTGATGGAGTTCCGGCCATTCTGGGTAAAAACATCGGTGCTATTGGGCTTTTAAAGGATGATTCTTAAATTCCACAATTCATACGGATTCACTTCATAATTCACCGAGAACATCTCGTTACAAAATATTTAAAATATCCTGATGTGATAAAAATAGTGTAACACATTGTAAATTACATTCGTACCAATGCAAAAAATCATCGACAATTCAAAAATTTCCATGAAAAATTAAAGAACGAAGAACTTCCAAATGACATTCAATAAATATAATTTCTGTAAAAAAATGTTTTAATACATTTTTTTGCATATCTTTTAAATATGTATTCATACGTACGTTCGCGAAAAATTTCAAATTTTGAAAAATGGCTCGGACTATCAAGAAGCTTGGCCAACCTTGGTATATGTATATGTATATATATATATATATATGTATATATATATATATATATATATATATATATATATATATATATACATATATATACATACATACACACATATATTTATTTCATAATGTACATTTTAGGTTAACTTTTATTAGGAATATTGTGTAACTAATTTGAATGTCATATGACCTAAAAAAGATAGAAAGAATTTGGCTAAGGCTGTCTACTAGTCCTCAAATTTAACTTTTTTAGATGAAATATATGTAAAGGAGTAGTAATTAAAAAATACATTTGTGAGGCAAATGTTTAACGAAACTCTTCATCAGAGAAGAGTTGTGTCATTTTCTTTCTCATTGAGTTATAACCATTTTCTTTTAAAAGATTATTTCATAAAAAATAATGAATATAATTTTTAATTGATTCCATGTTTAAATTTTGGCTGATAGAAATATTACTTAAGCAGTTTTTTCTTTGTAGATAAATCTATTTAATCCTATCAACACATTGTCTTCTTTTCTCCGATTAATTTCTAGTTGGTATTTGTGCAATATTATTCGGTAATCCTCGTTCAAACACAAAAATAGTTTTCATTAGTTTAAAACAAACGTCTAATCAATTCTCAACTATTAGTTGCTGGTATTTCCAGTTTTATTTAACCAACTTTCTTTTCTTTTCTCAGGTGATTGTCAATATAACAAAATGTTTAAGTAAATTATGAACTTAAAGAATAAAAATTTCTACACTTATACATTGATCTAAAACTAAATAAATCGCATCATATTTTTAAACTAGATAACTTTTAATTCATTCTTTTGAAATATTTTGAGAATTTTTCAATACACCTTAAAATAAATTTTAAAATTTTTCTCTTAACTTCGCCTTATTGCTACTTGAGAATATATTTTAAGTATAATTTATAAACCTATTATTTTGTTCATTGATTACGATAAGATATAATAAAATATTTTTATGCTTGCTCATTAAATTTTCATGGAAAAATTGGACTTATATAATCCAAAATATTAGAAACACAATTGGAATTTAAATTATTTTTATTTCTAAATAAATCCTTGGTTATTTGTTCGTTAACTTTGGCCTTAAAAAGTAACATACTTAAATTCACACTTTCCAGTGAAGTTTCAGGTGCTTGTGCATTTAGGGAACTTTCACATATTGAAAATATAACAATATATTTTGATTTCTTTATATCATTAACACTAGATTTACGGAAGTTGATCATATACTTATTTTTACTGAAGTGAGCCAATTTGACTCGTACAAGAAAATTGAAGTTTTTTGCAAAGAAAATAGTTCCAAATTAATTTAAATGAAATATTTATTATTAAAGAATTCATGGCAAACATTTTTTACACATAAAATCTGTTTTTGAAACACATTTTCCGCAAACATTTCTATTACATTTAGCACAATAGTTTCTACGTCTGTTTCTTTTGCATGTTTGTTGAACTTGACAATTCGTCCATACGTTAGTAGCATGAATTTCTGTCATTGGAATGGAAGTGTTCTCGACTTCTTCTCTATATTTACTTCTTAGCTCTTCAGCCAATTGGAAAATAAAATCTTGACTGTTGCACAGTCCTATAGGACCAATAAATTTCATGTTATGCGATTAACTGTTAAACCATTCTATGAGTCAAACTGACTCACAACCGTGAAAATAGGTATACCACATTTGATAATAAGAAATGAAGGGGTCTGCGGGGAAGAGGAATAAAAGTTTACATATATTTTATCACTTAACTAAAAACCAACGTATGTTTTTGAAAAGTGATATTACAATTTTATATATATCTAGTGTTCAAATTTTTAATGAGTCAAATTGGCTCGGTCCGTAAATCTAGTGTTAAAAATCTGAAACTTATTTGTTGCGCTTAAATAACATTAATTTAAATATTTTCAGTAACTGTTTGGTTTTTGTAGCTCATATATTGAAAAACATATAAAGTTGGTTCCAAAATATTACATATTTATTGCAAAATGTTTCTTCATAATTCTCATAGTATATATTATCAGCTTATGAAGTATGCAAAAAGTATGTTGTTTGCCAGAGAAACGTAATAGTTTAAATTAATTAAAAAATGAATTGAAGAAATACTTTCTTAATACACGTGTGCAAAATATACTTAGTTTTATATTATCTTTTTGTAGCCAATGTAACTAGGCAACTTATTAAAATACATATAAATAAATATATTATGAAAATTAACTAAAATATTGGAATTATATTAAGCCGTATTTTTAGACCCATCCTTTTTTTAGACGTAAATGGAAGTAAAGTGGAGTTTATATCAAATCGCTAAAATAAAATATTTAGAAACTAACGTGAAAATAATTTTCCATTTTATAAACTAGTTTAATTATTGCATACTGAAAATCTAAGTCCTTGTAATCACCAGGTTCTGTTCATCAGTGTTAAAAGTTTTTTCTCACATCATAAAATATTTGAACACGAAAGTGTTCCTAATAATTTGGCTCTTCAATGTATACATATATAATTTTAGGATTAATAATATAAATTAAATCAAATATTAAAATAAATGTGTCACAGACATTTTTTTTTATTTATACTAAGAGTGGGCAAAATGTTTGAATTAAAGGACAAATTTAGACACACAGAACATTCCAAACAACTAAGAAACATTTAAAAGAATTTGATTTAAAAAAAATCATCTAAATTAAGAATGATCTTATTTAAGGAAGCACATCAACTCTAAGCAACTTTAAATAGGATATTTTTCTTATTTTAAAACTTATCACATAATTTTTATTTATTATCATACGAGGGTTGGAACTTTAATAGTGGCAACACTGCTGTAAAAACGCTACTCAACAAAAGCAAAGAATGTCGCGTTTACCACACGTAAGCTACATACCTTACCTCTCAGCAAAAAGACTCGTCCTTCCTACGTCATACAAAAGCGGAGTGACGGGAAGCACTGATCCTTGTATTAGCTTGCGGTCTAAAGTAATTGATGTTATGATGTTTTCAAAACTAGAACAACGAAAATGGATAAAAATTCAATGTTCCAGAGATCGTACATCACGACAATGTCATCTAGGGCTTCAAGAGGCTTACAGGAAATCTGCATTGCTTTCAGAACTGTAGCAAGATGTGTAAAAGCCTTCAATGAAGAAAGCCCAAATGTGGGAGACATGCATCGGCCAGGTCGTCCTAGTGTTACCGCTGCAGAAGTGCATGCTGTTGCCGCACTAATGGACAGTGATCAATACGAAACGATTCTTGAGCTGGTCCGAGAGACAATATATGCGCATACGATTCTGCTGCACATTCTGAAGGAACACCTGAGTATGAAAAAAATTCTGCACTTTCTGCAGGACAATGCACGGCCATATACAGCGCAAGCTGAGGCTGATTTATTCGATCGATGGGGCTGGGAAGGTCTTTACTATTCAACATACTCCTCAGATAAAAGCCCTTGTGACTTTGTCTTAACTCCTTCGAGGCATTCGATTCAGAACTGTTCCAAAGATTCTTCAGGCGATAGACTGGTCCATTCGAACTGTCAACAGAACAGGCGCTGCTACAGGTGTTCTGAGACTTCCACATCGTTGGAAACGGGTTATACACAATTCTGGCGACTATATTGAAGGACTGTAAAGCATGGTGACATGAATCACTTTTGTATTCCATGTAAATAGATAGTTGACATTATTAAACTTCTAACCCTTGTACATACATGGGATTTATGGCATTTTTTTAAATATTTTTATTTAATTAGTGTTACTAAATTTACTTCGTATCTACATTATAAGAACTATTTTACAAAGTGAAAAATCAGTGTTTGTTACAAATGCTTTAAAAACTTTCTGACACACTTACTTACATTAACACAAAGTGAGGTTCATTAATTTTTTAAATTTTTTGTAAAAAAGTTATTAAATATAATTCTCCACCTATTTAATTTTTAAAAAAGTATCAGAAGTATTATTCACCAGGAAATCGAATTTTCATAAGAGCTAAAATAATATTTAAATATTCCATTTCAAATACTATAAATAATAAATGAAATAAACAACAACGAAAAAAGTAGGTATAGTTTCATAGTAGGTCTATAATGTATTTACTGTGAAAATTCGAATACGTGCCATAGTTCGAGCAAGTTCAAGAAAACACCATTTTATGTAAAGACAATTTAAAGTTTTAATAGTTTTCTTAAAAGATATGGTATTAAATGGAAAGACTGTAGAGTTTTCCAGGTTCTGATTCGAATATTCCAATATGGTTTTGTATTAAATAATTCAGAAATGCCCAAATATTTAATTAATTTAAATGACAAAAAAGTCGAATATTTGAACGCTTAAAGAGGATAAGTTCCCTTAAAGTGAATAAATTATTTATCTCGCTGTATGTTTACAAAGTGTCATAAATATAAATCTAGAACATACAAAAACGTTTTTTAACGGTCTTAAGGTGAAAAGTTACAGTTAGTCCCGAATTCTTCCTTTCTTATTGCATAGGTCAACATATTCTATCCGCTGGGGTGGAAAATGGCCTAAATGACATCCTCAATTGGCGAATATTTGCTATTTCTGTCACGTGGCTATTATTTGACGTCTGCAGAGGGAGGTGTCAACTGAATAAATTGGAAGATGACTATGACAGATATTTCCGAACGAATACAGAATGCCTGCTAGCATATCTAATGGGAACATAGAAAGTAAACCTTTTCTTTCATAACAGTTCATTTCATCTTCCATATCAGTCGTAATTGGAGTTAACATGGCTCATTTTGTCAAATTTACTGTGATAAGTGTAATGTTCAATTGACTCGTTACACTAGTGTACAGTTTCGGTTTCTTTCGTCTAACCAAGTTCAACACTACTTGAATTTACTTTATAAAGTGCAGTACCGAAACAGATATAAAATTTTTTAACTAAACTGAAAGTATTTTATATATTATTTTTTAAATCAATCGTTATTTAATTCCTGTTCATAACATCTCTCTTACACACACATATAAACATACCCTATATTATAATAGCCTAAGTTATATGTCTATCTGTCCTTGAATTTATGAATCGGTTGGACCTGTAATGGATAGAGACATCCATATTGGATTCTTGATGAGTTAGGGTTAGCAACGCTCGTATTCCCCCCTTCCCCCGTTTTCTAGTATTTAATGCCATTATTTCAAGCCCTATTTTCCTCCGTTAAGAGCAGGCTATTAAGTTTATCAATTTATCACATAATAAACAGGTAAAAATAACATTTTTTCTAGCATTATGACGTCATTCATTTAACCATCTCATTTAATCATTTCTTATTTTACATTATTTAAATATCGTCTGCCTTATTTTCATTCGTTTTATCACTGAACTTAGATATTACTTAAATAGTTTTCTTTTATATTTGGCTTAAATATCAAATTAGGTACATATGTGATAATTTTCAATTTAATCCCCGATAATTTTTCGTTGCAAAGAAATTTTTATGACCGGTATTAACAACATATTCTATATACATCCAGGGTGTAGTGCAAATAATAGTTTTATTCCTTTATTTTCATTAATTACTGTGGCAAGAAAAATTGTGAAGAACTTAACGATAATTTCCACGTAGCTAAGAAAACTTTGAATTATCTTTCTAAATGAATTCAACTTGATCCTAAACTGCATTCACAGTATCGGGAGACTTCAGAGGAGTATGAAGATAAACAAATTATTAAGCATGTATTAAATAATTCTCAGCCAAAAAACAAACCATTTTTTATCTGTCTCTTAGGGTACTTTATAATTCTGGAAAAATGAAAACTTACTGATTCTGTCATATGACGGGCTATATGATAGTATATATAAATACATATGTGTGTAACTAGTAAAATTATCTTTCACCGATTAAACGAGAAATTAACCCCAATTAATTGAATTGCCCAAGTTTACTGGGCAATAAATAAAAATACCTAATTTATTTACAGTCATGAAGCCATTACAGAAAGAGAAATTCAACGTTGTGGAACTTAAAAATTTATTGAGGATAAAAACTCTTTGTCTTTACAAGGCAAGAGCTTTGTATCAAATACTACAAGAAACATCTTTCAATTGTTGAACCCAAAAGCGAATAATCACGTGAATGTTTTCTAAGAGACTTAATGTTATTCAGAATCGTTTGGAAGTCAAGAGTGAACTTTGATAATTTAAGTTACCTCGAAGCTACATAACCAGAAATGTAGTAATTGGAGGAGTGAAACTATTTTACAAGGATAGCTAGACAATGTGGCCAGTGGACAGAAAATTAGAATTTATTAGAGCATTAGTTTTGAGAGACGGGTAAAGAGATAGTAGATCGGAGAACAGTCTTTTATCTGACGTATTATGGTTGGTATATTTGGTATTAAAAAAAGAGATGGCAAAAAGAATTTTAGATATCAATTTTAGGGGTAATAATTTTAATATATTATATATGTATGTTTAAGTAGGTATCCATTTCTGTATATCTTTTATGTGAATTCGCATAATTTTTTGGAGACTACCAAATTTTGACCAAACCATTTTTGAATATATATATGTAACATATCAAATTTATTTAACTCTAACATTTTCTTAAAAAACTCATCTCTCCCATTCTAATTCCTTTAAATCTTTTTCCCAGAATCTAAATGTCTAAATCAAAGGAGTGTCCTCGACTTAAAATTCTTTCGATACATTTTCCAAAGCTTTCTGTCCTATAGATGGAAATTCTCTGTCTATTCAACACGTTTTCCAGCTGTCGCCGGAAAATGGTTCTGAGTTTTTCTTGATCTTAATAGTTCAATTCGCTGACTAAGCTTCTTGTCCCTTGGGAAAATTGTGTCTTCTCTCTTGGGTGCACTTCTGTTCGAGCTGAGTGATTCTAGTAAAGTCTAGTATGTTTTTCAGCAGCTGTAAAATAAAATTTTAATTAGCCTTGCGCCGTTCTCTTCAATAGTGGCTAGACTACATCTTACGTTATTATTGCTAGCTATATAGGCTTATCCTTGCCCAGTAGCCCTGGCAAGTAAAAACAATAGAGGCTACATAATTATTGTGTCTAGAGGAAATACATTTTACACACACATATGTATATACATACACACACACACACACATATATATATATATATATATATATATATATATATAAATATATATATATATATATATATATATATATATACATATATATACATATATATATATATATATATATATATATATATATATATATATATATATATATATATAAATTAAAAATTAAGCTCATTTAACTATCGAACCAATTTTGAATTTTCAAAAAATAATTTTTTTATCATATTAATAAAATTATCTAAAAGGATTCGAGAATTTTTTATGAATTTGTACTAAATAAATTTAAAATGCCAAGTAAAGAATTAGAATGTATAACATTCATATCGTATGACAAACAAACCAACAACATATAACCCTGCAAACAGCCAATTTATACTTTATCTTTAAATTCATAAATAATCTAAAACCATCCTTTTCAAAAATAGGGGGCAGGTGATCTCATTTATAATTAAGGTTTATAAAGCAGTATAAAAAAAGTAAAGAGGTAAAACATACAAAAACTGTAAAAACCAACAAAATCGACTAGACAACTAACATGCATAAAGAATTCAAACATAAAAGAAATTTAAAAAATTTAAACTAGCACTCTTGGAAAATAAGAATTCATTATTGTTATTAAAAGCGTAAATGCATATTATTTAATTAATGTAGTATATTCAATTAATTTGCGAACTGCATTATAACCTCCACAACCAAATTAAAGTGCATGCCATAGCAAGCTAGCAGGAAATACGCTAAAGTTTCAGAAACACACCCTGAAAAATTTGGTGACTATCGCCAAAATTTAAAATGATCACTAAACAATTCAGCTAAAGCATTTTTCGAATGTCTACAAACATATTTGTTAACAACTGTATTCGAATCCATGGGTTCTGATATAGAAAGTAAACGAAATCTCTGTTATATAAAATGTTTATTCGAAAAATAAATAGTCCATGTTAATAAAAGTGTCAAAATATTATTGGTTTTTTAACCCTGTTTTAAAAATCCATTTTAAGAGTATCATTCTAGACGCATAAGATTTTTGTTACTAATTAAAGTTAAAATGTATGTGTTAATGTAAAAAATGTTTTATATAGTTTATTAAATATATTGTGTTATTTAACGCTGCAACAATAACTAAACAAATGATTGCAAAGTTTTAATATATTGTTAGTTTGCTGTATTTAGAAATTGTTTTAGATGTATTATAATAAGGTATCATTTATTATATTCTTCTTTACTGCCTGATTTATGAACATTCTTGTTAAGAAGATTAATAAACATGTATTGTTGTTCTCATTACGGTTTTGTCTGTGCATATTTTTCAGTCTTTACATCACATCTTGTTTCAACAATAAAGTTACTTTAGGATCGTTGAGAAGGACATGTTAAACATTTTGTAACATTGCTTGAGATTTGTTTATGAAACTTTTACATTGTTGTCACTAATTAGCATTTGCAGCTCTTACATTATATTATATATTATTTATATAGTTTCATAACATCCCATTATTTCTTTATTATGTTTTTAATTCCTATCTAAAGTCATGAAAATTCTTATACTTTTTCATAAAAATACTTTATTTATAGTGTAAAACCGTGTTGCTGATTTCATACCCGCCTATTTTCCTACTAATATTTGCACAGGCAGAGTATCAGATACATATCATATACTTTGCAAATAGGTATCAATGTATAAAATATTCAGATGTATGATGCAATATGAGGCATCAGTATCTTTCAGTTATGGCGAAATGTCCACGATGAAAATATAACATTGTAAACTTAAAATGCAACATATCAGTAAAATATTGCTACGACTTAGTAACGTAAAGGTCACCAATGAATGAACATTGTTCTCTTAGTCACGATATGTCACAGTTATGTACATCGTTTCTTCGAAATATTGCGAAAACCATAGATCAGTATTCCTGGTACATATGAAATAAATTTGTTCACTATCACCCTATTTCCTTCTGTATTTCCCAACCTCCTCTCAATATACGATTTTTTTCTTTTTTTCTGTGTTTGGGGTTATCCATTTATTACAAATTAATACATTTATAAATATAGGTCATTAAAATAGATTTAAAATGCATAATTTTAATAATATCTTCTTCGTCGTCGTCAGCACTACAGCCTGTTACAGGCCAAGGCTCTGAGCTTCCTCCACCTGATTATATCAAAGACAATAGATCGCCAATGATAGACTCCAATTATGGTGAGGCCATTTAGATCATTAATATTATTGATAATTAATATAATTGATATAATTAATATGATTGATTAATTAATATAATATCTATAAATAAAATGAGAAATGAATTGCTTGGGATCTAAATCTGACCTCATCACATCTTTTGTAAAGGGGAGATGACCATAAAAATTATTTCAACGAATTTTCGTCTTGTGTGGGATTCTGAGACCAGTCCCAGATTAGAATCACGTCTCCGTACATGACATCAAATAACAATGTACCTTTGTGGAGTTATCTATGAGTCCCTAAGAGACAGTGCCCAATTTAAAGGGGCAAGGTTTTCTCATGTTTGCGGTTTCAAGGACAGAGTACGGGGACCAAAGGAGTTGGGCCCAAGAAAGAACCCGACATCTCTCAACGTCTAGAAGTTTCCAGCTTATCCGCTTTTCGGAATTACCCCCAAGTTATTTTAAAAGGCCCCAGACCAGTAGTGAGACTGGAGTCAGCATTGTCGTCCCATCAATTGAGATAGCACGCAAAGAATCTACATCATTTCACAATAGCGTCCGACCGGAGTACCGCCTTGGCACACCAAATAGATCCACAAAGGTACTCATTATAAATATTATAATTTGAGATTGGGTCCTCTCTCTTATATATATATAATTACCTAAGTGGTAGAAAATTATTATTGCAGATCCTAATTAGTGTGGTACCTAATTGAACGTGTTGAAAATGTAAATCTTATGAAACTTGATCAAATTTTTGTATATTAGTCATGTATATATCATTATAATAAATTTGCTTATTTTTTATTTTAAGCTCTTAATTTAGCTTATTAGTTTTTTTTTTATTTTGTCTGTAGTCTCTCAGAACCTGTGGTTGAATTTAAACTTAAATAACTTACTCAACACAACCTAAATAATATTTAGTCTTTATGACTAGCAAAATAAATAACCACTATAAATTTGATCATAGGTCAATACATTAATTTAAACGAGAGCTACACAACACCCAGTTCCTTTAAATCCCTCTCTACAGAATCTATCCACCTGGAGGGGGGGTCTTCCTCTTTTTCGCTTGCCTTCAATTTTTGAAAAGGTCCTTAGTTTAGTTGGGTTAGAATCTTCATATCTAAAAAGGTATCCCAGCCATCTAATGCTGCTAGCCTTAATAACTTTGACAGTATCCGGTTCTTTAAATCTATTGTATATTTCATAATTATATTGGATTCTATAGACATCATTTTGTTTAACTGCTCTAAAGATTTATCTAAGTATTTTTCTCTCAAAAATCAATAGCTTATCTATTTCATATTCACTTAATGGCTAGCACTCGCTGCCATATAGAACAACAGATCTGATTAAGGTTTTATATAAATTAATTTTTGTTTAAACATTAATACATTTAAATTTGAAATGGTTTCTCAACCCATAAAAACACTTGTTTTCCATAAGCAACCTGTTGGTTACTTCAAATTTTATATCATTAGTATTACTGATGACTGTTTCAATATACTTAAATTGTTGTACACTTTCAAAAATAAAATTATTGATTTTCAAAGGAGATAAGTCATAATTTCTCTGTGTTACAGCCAAAACTTTTGTTTTCTCTTGGTTAATAGTGAGACCTATTCCTGTTGCAGACTTTTTGAGGGAGACAAAAGCTTCAATTACTACTTTTTGGTTCTGCCAATGACATCAATATTATCAGCAAAGGCCAATAACTGAATATTTCTATTAAAAATAGTACCGCTGGTGTTTATATTAGTATCTCGAATAGCTTTTTCATTTAATAATCTCTAGCTGAAAAAAAATTAACTTTTTTGATAGAGTACACAGTTATTGTTGAAAGAAACCCTCTAATTATACAGTTCAAAATAATTGATTTCCAAACTAATAATTATGATCTTTTCATACTACTTTATTTTCTTGACATAATTATTATTTTGTTGTAATAATTACAAATGCGAATGTTTAATATAAAATTGCAGCTATACTAAATTGTTTACCTCCGAACAATTCTTTCTCTTGAGGATACTTTGCAAAACTGCTACTATATTTTCGCCTCGAGAAAGCAAATAAATTATAGAATATTTGCTTTGTTTTAAAAGATCAAGGTAAATAAACATGGTTGCAAAAGAGGGAGCCTTTATGTGACCCCGTGTTAGAACTACAATTTAGAATAGCGTAAAATTAAACTGTTTGTTTAGGATTTGTTTGCAAATAAGCGTATAGCAACTCCCCCACGAAATTAAATACATTAAGATATTTAAACTAGGCATTAAAATAAATTTGTTCTACAAATCCAGAATAAAGACAACCTCTGAAATTGGATGATATTATTATTGTAAGAAAAAAAAATTAAATATTCTTTAATGTCAATATTGATTTTTAATTTGCAACATCTGGCAGTATGAAAATAATCATCTCTTTGATCATTATCTCGCAGAAAAATTCATTATGCTATTAGGAATTGTTCTAAGATCTCTAAAAATGTAAATATATGTTTGTCTAGCTCAAAAGCTTTATACATGATACAAATTATTAATTAGCGACACATTAAGAAGAAATAATATTTAAATGTATTTACTAGACTAATATGTTAAACGGTAATTGTTCTCTAACGTTTTCTATTTATTTTCGTTTGATTGAATTCCATTAATATTAATTTACATTCAAAACCACTCGGTTTTTCTTTGTTGATCCATCAATTATCGGTTCATTCAAAGCTAGTTTAAAAAGAGAAAATATTTAACAAGGGTTTTTCATTTTAACATTTTAAAATGAAGAATTCGAGAAGTTGAAGAATACTAATTAAGAGATAAATTATTCAAAACTCTGCTTTTAATAATTTGATCCCTATCAACGGATTTCCGAATTTGATAACCTATTTTTAATTTTTCATAAAAGGCAGCGAGTTTGAAAAGAAATTATTATCTGAATTTTTGTTAGTTTTTTACGGATAAACAAGTATAAATTCTATTTTCAATATTTTTTTCTAAAAAATACTGAGTTTTAACATATTTCACGTATTATTTTAATTATTTATATCACTATCCATATTACTTTTTTATAACACAAACTTTTATAATTATTTATTTTTCATTTAAATTTACAAACTAAAGAACAATAAATTAAAACAAATACTTATGGTGCTTGGTTCATTTTATAACCGTTTTAAATGATGTCAACATCATTTTTAACATTCCATAACTATATACATTTAGAAAAATCAAATGTTTCCTTAGTTTTAAACTGTTTCTTATTTCTAAAAGAGGAATAAAAATCTTGTAGATTTAAGGTATTTTGTTTAAATACTACATTTCAATGCATTTTATTTTTAAAGGTATTTGATTACCTCATAACATGGCACATTTATTTATAAATATTAATTTTTTAAACTAAAATTAGATAAGTATAGTTTGTCTTTAAAATTATGAACTATAAGATAAATAATATTTGATTTAAAAATAATAATAATAATAATAATAATAATAATATTTTAATGTTACAAATAGATTTAACTACCATTAATTTTTGTATAAATGGTAAAGCCAGATTGTTCGCAATTGAAATTCATATTATTCTATTTTAATTTCAACAACAAATTACATACATTCAAGACATTGATGTACAAAGCGTAATGTCATACACAGTTCGATAGCATATAGAGCAACCATAATAGAAATTTCCATTTTATTACAAAATTCTGTTAAATTCAGAACATTTCGGATCTCACATAAACAAAGAAGAATTTTTTTTTTGCAAATAGTAATAATATCATTTTTTTAATTTTAAAAAGTAGAAAGAAGCTAGGTTTTTTTTAAACAGTCAAAGGGTATCTTCAATATAACCCCTTAAGTGCTGTTCCTCCTGCGTATCAAGTTTTAGTTTTTATCTTGTTATTTTAGTTCCAGAGGTATAGAGGTCTTAGCTCTATTGATCTATGGTAAACACGATTAAACTAAGATGCCAATAAGAAATACAATTTTCTAGTTGTAGGAGATAAAATAGAATATATATTTTTAACAACTTAAAAAGGTATCTAACCCTTAAATTTTTGTACCACTTAGCAAATTTATAGTTTTATCTTATTATTTTGTATAAAAGACATCAGGGTCTTAGTTTAGCATTATTTAACTATGGTAAACGCCAGAAAGAAATTAGATGTTATTAAAATATCATTTTCAGAGTTGTACAAATTAGCAGAAAAGATATATTTTGCAACAGTGGCGTTCGAAGTTCTGCCACGCCTACTTAGCTAATTTTAGGTTTCGCTATTTCGTGTTCCTTAAACACTAAATTCAAAGTCTATCTATATTGTTTATCTACATTATGCGGCATAAAGTAGTAAGAATCCCTCAATAATATTTATAATTATACATCTAGATTAAGATTATAAGCTTGTGGAATCAAGGCACACATATTATGGTATATGATATAATATTCTGTGGTACTTCTCACTCTTGAAATGAAGAGTTTCGTTGCACACTGTTAGTAATTATTCGAAGAGAAGGTAATGAATGAAACCCCCAAAATACCACTTTCACTTTTGTTATTAAAAATATCATTTTCATAGTTGTACAAATTAGTAGAGAAGGTATATTTTGCAACAGTGACTCTCTAAGTTCTGCCACGCCTACTTAGCTAATTTTAGGTTTTGTTGTTTCGTGTTCCTTAAATACTGAAATCGAAGTCTATCCACATTGTTTATTTACATTATGCACCATAAAGTAGTAAGAATCCCTCAGTACTATTTATAATTATACATCTAGATTAAGATTATCAGCTTGTGGAATCAAGGCAGACATATTATGGTATATGATATAATCTTCCGTGGTACTTCTCACTCTTGAAATGAAGAGTTTCGTTGAACACTGTTAGTGATTATTGGAAGAGAAGATAATGAATAAAACTAACAAAATACCATTTTCACTTTTGTTTTTAAAATTATCATATTCATAGTTCTACAAATTAGCAGAGAAGTTATATTTTGCAACAGTGACTCTCTAAGTTCTGCCACGTCTACTTAGCTAATTTTAGGTTTCACTATTTTGTGTTCCTTAAACACTGAAATCAAAGTCTGTCTACGTTGTTTATCTACATTATGCAGCATAAAGTAATAAGAAACCCCCAATACTATTTATAATTATAAATCAAGATTAATCAGCTTATGGAATCAAGGTAGACATATTATGGTATATGATATAATCTTCCGTGGTACTTCTCGCTCTTGAAATGAAGAGTTTCGTTGAACACCGTTAGTGATTATTGGAAGAGAAGATAATGAATGAAACTCCCAAAATACCACTTTCACTTTCGACTGCAAGAGGTAGCCCTCTCTTGCTGCCAAAAAGAAAAAAGAGAGAAAAATGCTCCCAGGAAGCGAATATAATAGCAATAAAAAGAAGCAATGGGGAAAATAAGACCCGAAGCTCATTTTGTTACATGGAGCTTCGGTATTATTTGTTTTAGCTGCCACGTTTTCTGTTAATCAATTATGTGGGAAGATAATATTTAGGAAACAAGAAAGATAATACTAGTAGGAGCCAGATCATTAAGCAGTTTCGAAGCAATTTTTTCTCTTTGGCGACTAATAGCTATGTGCACTAACACTGGAATGATAAGTTTTCGATAATTCATGCGAAATCTGACTCTATTTTTGCAACTTGAGTTCTGCTGGCATGGCTGGCAAATTTCTTTTCCTTTAAATACTTATGTTGGTGGTTATCTTTTTCAACAGATCTTTAGCATTCAATCTTAATTTATTATTCTCTTAATATCGGTTTATATTAATAATACGCGGATTATTGGGATACATTGTATTACATTTTTAGGAAATGTTTTTAAATGAGTTAAAGTTTTATTAATTCAGACATAAACACTTGAATACGTATATTATATATTTTTGATAGTATACATTTGTAAAAACAACTGCTTATATCAAACTGTTGAAAAGTTTTATACTGCAAATATATTCAAATTAAAAATATTTACATATTATTATATAACATTTTGCACCCAGAGAAAATGAATTAAACATATATGAGCACATGTTTGGAAGTGTAAATTATTTTCAAGTCATCATGTCACTACCAGACATTTATGTTGTTGCAAAAAGAATCAAAAAGAATTAATTTTCTTAGTCTATGTTAAAAGTAAAAGTATTATTTTAATGGAGTTTTTTCAATCTACTTATAAATCAATGATATTATAATAAAATATAACTTTAAATAAATAGAAACAACCAATCGTTTTATCTCTTTAAATGTTAAAATTAATTTCAGCTAATATTATAAACCAAACCACAGTTATGTTTATATATTCTTGGTACTATACCAATGAATTAGTACATCGTGATACCAAAAGAGATTCAATCAGAGCAATCATCAGGAATCCAGCTTTGAACTTTTTTGGAAAGTTGTATAAAGTAAAAAACGAAGAACTAGCAAATATGCAAGACTATGATACCAGAAAATTTTCCAAAAAACCGAAAAACTTGAATATAGTTTCATAGATGTTGATGTCTCATTCTGAATTTTGAATACTATTTTATTTCAATCTATTTTACCTTAATCAAAACTTTGCACTTTTTAAAGCTTATGTTAACAGACAATAATAAATATAATTTTATAAAATTTACTACAGCTCTATAAAATGCTTCATTTTACAAGTCCACTAAAATCAATGTTTTAATATGTTTGTTCCACATATCTAACAAACTACTACCGTGGAGGTGGAGCTGCTACTCTTTTGAGCCACAAAGCTAATTCATGTGTATGTGTCTGTGTATGTGTATGTCTTTGTTTACGTGCATTTAGGACATCCAAGCTAGTTAGCTAAATATTCTAACGTGTGTTTATCATATTTGTTCTTTATTAAAGCAATTTTAGCAGGTGTTGACACCGAATTATTTTAATGATTTTAGAATTTAAAAAAATGTTGACAAGCAGAGCCGTCTTTAGCAATAATGGAAATCAGAAACGATCTTCATCCCTAGCACCCATTATTACCCCATCCAAAACCCGAAACAAAAATTTTTAAACTGCATATAAGCGATGATGTTGTAGATTTAGATTACTTAGTTGAATTTTTAAATTTTAACATAAACAATGTTAGTAATTTAAAGTTTCTGTAAAAATTATAAGAGATAATATAATTATCCTTAAACAGGAGGAATTGAAGACAAAATTACGTCAGGTAGTAAGTAAACATAGTAAAATAAGGATAATATATTTTTTCCCATCTTTCAAGGAGTAGCAGGTGTATACGGTCAGCGCGGTAATGATAAAACAGTGACGCAATTTGCGGAGTAATTTTGTAGGTGTAAAGGCAATCTTTTCATAAAGATATTTAAAGATTGAATAAAGTTAATTTTTCAAAATAAATATTTGGACGAAATATAAATTTTCAGAGAGTTAAAAAGTTTGGAGAACAGAGTTCCGGCCTCACGAGCCCTCTAAATTTCCTGGCCAGATATATTATTAGTATCTTCACACAACAGGGATTGGATAACTAACTACGTCTGGTATTAAGTATAAACAACAAAACAAGTAATCATACCATTTTTTTAATCTTCTTTCAGAAAGGAGAAGGTGTCAAGTGTCAGCGCCATGCGATAATGACAAAATAGTGACACAATTTGGGGAGTAAAGTGTTATAGGATATAATCTTTTCATATAGGCACTAAGGTATGGAATCGAGTTTATTTTTTAAGAAATGTTCCTATGTAAAACTCATTTTCGATGAGCTAAAAAAACTGAAATACGGCTTAACGACCTCAAGCCCTAGGCTCGATGGTACTTATTTTGATCCCCCAATATGGCCTATTTGACAAGAGTATTTCATTTATTTGTAGATAAGAATCTAAAATTATAAGAATCCATTAAATTTCATTTAAATAAACTTAAATGTGAGAAAGAAATTCCATACTTTCAGTTAAACCCTGACTTTTAAAAATAAATACTGAAGGCGTTATTTAGTTTGGGGTATATGAAAATTCCGTCACTATCACAAGATACGAAAATATCAACCCTAGATAATGTGTAAATTTGAGAGAAATTTCAGTGGAATAAAGGTAAAACCAGATCTTCCGTATATGGATATCTTATCAGTATACAAGAAAAAATTCTAAATTTATTTTTCGGTTTGCATTGCCCTCCAAAAGTAATATGTGTTGATCAATTACAAATATCAGCGGTGAAGCTTTTCATTTTAATGACAGTTTTTCTAAATTATTTAGTCCAATTATCAAAATCAAAAAATTTCAGACTGTTATTGCTAGAACAGACGATCCATTCTCAAGTGGAACTAACTTTTGTTGGTTCTTTAAAGACTCAATCATTCGGTATCAACAACTTTATAAAAATTCTTTATATATATAACGAATATGATAAACATGTATAATAATCCGTTTCATTAGTTTGGACTCCATAAAATAATAAAAGTTATGTGTATAAAATTTATTTGTATTATTGTTATGCAAAATAAACACTGGATATTTGTAATACAACAAAATAATATGTAATAATACTTTTAGTTTATTCTTTGTATTAAATAAAAACATTAGATAATATATTTATTTTTGCACATGACACTTTCACTTTATAGAATAGTGGTTGAATTTGACCCCACTAAATTTCGCTGCATGCATTGAAGACAAAAGCTGCATACCCACTAGGAAAAAACCATGGGTTTGTGTCTTGAGTTTGACAAAGGGGGAGAACACTATAATACATGATAATTAATATTTGCCTATATTTATTTGTAAATCATACTTAGAACAATACTTTCAAATAGGAATTGATGGATAAAAGCCATCTGTAGTTTCATCTAGTAACTTTTAAAAAGGAAAACTCTTCAATGTTTCTTAATGAGTAGTGTTACTGCTTAACAGAACAGAAATTTCTAATAGTAACAGTTAAAGTGTGGTATTTTACATTTTAATATTTCAGTAGTGTTAGTGTGTCGTGCCCTCTAGGGGACATGTGAGCTTAACAACATTCTAAAATGTTTACTTATAAACACACACATATACATATATACGTAATGATATTTTTATCCTAAAAAGTTAACCAACGGAATTATGTCTTAAAATAATTTTCGGGAGCTCCTATCCTTTTCTGACTTGCAACTTTGATGAATGTCTTTGTTTTCCCTCTTGATATATTCCAGTTTCATAAGTAACTTCTAACTCTTGAACCACTACATCTGCGTCTTCCCACGGGACTAATGAGTAAACTTTGATTGGATGGCAGACATTGGATGACAAGTATTTAACCACTATGTACATGTTTTGCGGACAGTCGCGTACAGTGCGAGTTGACCCTAATTAAATTATGTAAGCTTGATCTAAAAAGTTATTTTGTCTTTTCCGATATGTTTTCCACTTGTCGTTTTTCGACCTCAGAGCTACGAATTTCCCTTTGTGATGAGAAAAAAATCTCATTTCATATGTGCATATATATATATATATATATATATATATATATATATATATATATATATATATATATATATATATATAAGTCTATATATATGGAGGGATAAAATCAAAATTATATATATATATATATAATATATATATATATATATATATATATATATATATATATATATATATATATATATATCTTTATATACATGTAAGATAGGCGAGATTCATCAAAATAAACAACATATTTTATTTCTGCTGACGATACATCAGATCAATACAACAGGCAAAACTTATAGAACATCGTGAACACACACTTTTTAAGTAGGGATTTCTCAGGTAAAAAGAATACGAGTAATCCCTAAGCAGATTTGATCACGGGATAAAAATTACGTATTTGACAGAACTTATTTTGAAGAGTGATTGATAAAATGCTTTGGATAACTTCACTTTAGAAGATAATTTGTGGACTCTTCATATGGTTCCGAAAGAAAGTTTTAAATAATCAATTAAAAGAGTTTTTATTGTTAAAATATTAGTAAATCAATTTTATGTATGTATGTAATATGGGCGAGACTTATTCAAAATCACAACACATTTTATTTCTGGACAACGAATAACACAGGCCTGCGATGAAAAAAATACAAGGGATGTGACATCTAAACTTAACGTATTTTTTAGTACTGATTTTGAAAATAATCATTAAAAATGTCTATCACGTCACATTTTTTTGAAAAATTGAATTTTATGTAGTTTTATATGAATATTTCTCACGTATTTTGCTTTCATACTTTCCTTTGTGTTTTGACATTTTACAGCCTCTCTAAACGCGCAATGTTCATCATCCCCTCTCCCGTCGCAATCGCTGTTAAAATATAGTATTCACCTCATGTAAGCACCAGTACTTAGTCTGTAAAAGAGAACTTCATGAAAAAAAAATATTGCCAAAAACCTCTATTGAAAAAAAAACATATTCAGTAAAGAAACATAAGATCCCAGAATCATTTATTTGTACAAAAATCCAAAGGCTATTCAGAAAAAAATAATCTCTATAAATGCATTTAAAAAAATTTATAGACTCAAAAATCTTAAAGCTGTCTATCATCAAGGAAACCAATGCTCTGTGCCAAATACAAAATTTAAAAGAAAATGAAAAAAGCTCTTAAAAAATAAAAAAATAAAATATCATCAGTGAAAAAACCATGGGTTGTGCAAAAAAAAAACAAATACAAAAATTTTTTTATTTGTATCAGTTGACAATATTTCAAATAGATTGATGGATAAAAAATCTGCCAGTTTCACCAAATGTAAAAAGAAAACTTAGTTTCAAAAAATATTACTGACATAAAAAATTTCTAATAAACATTAAAGTGTGATTTAATTAATATTTCATGGTTAGTTTCTAAAGCCAATTGAAAGAGGGACATCGTAGGACTAGCAAATCCGAAACTTATAACACACACTATGACATTAAAAGAAGAGAATTTGGCTTCAAAAGTTAACAAAAGATCCTAAATTTAAAAGAATTTTGGCAACATGCTGATCAAGTGTTGCTGTTTCCCTCCTGATTTATTTTTCATAATATTTAATCCGTCACTACAGGGTCCCCACCAATGAGATATGGAGAGAAAATAAAGGTAGGTTAACACTATGAATGTTGTTGCGGACAGTGGAAGATTGAACATAAAAAAGAACGTCAAAAAGAAATTTTGCGCCGATATGTTTTATGTGTCGATGAGCTAGAATTTTGTGAAAAAAAAATTTTTCATATGTGCTATATATATATATATAATAAAATATAAAAAACAAATTTTTTTTTTAGGACTGTTTTTCTTATATAATGTAAAAAATTTCAATAAACAACTTTTTTTTCTCGCCCTGTGCAGCTCATGCGCCCTGGTTGCGATAGTTTTCATTTATATACAAAATGTATACACACATTTTTAAGTAGTTGTTGTAAAAAAATACGATAATCATAAACAGATTTAAACTCACGGATAAAAATTATATACAGCACTTATTTTGAAGAGTGATGATAAAATGCTTTTAACTTTCTAGAAGAAATTACTCTCAGAGTTCGAAATAATTTTACAAAAATATTAAAAAAGAAATAGTAAAAATTTTATGTATTTTTAAAAAACTCATTCAAAATCTCCACATTTTATTTCGCAGGCCTGTGTAATCCCTAAGCACAATTGATCATGTGATAAAAAAAAATAATAATGTTTAAAGAGAACGCGCTAACTATTGACTGAAGTAGTACAGACATAGGCTACGTTAAGTCTATAGCGTTTCTGGAGGGAAAAATCAAAATTACCGTCCAAACCTCAATAACATAATTTATAAACAGAAGTTATTAAATTAATATTAAAATATGTAAATAAGGGATTTTAATATTACACACACACAGACACACACACACACACACACACACACACACACATATATATATATATATATATATATATATATATATGTATATATATATATATATATATATATATATATATATATATATATATATATATATATATATATATATATATATATATATATATAAGTTTTCCCATAACGATAATATCGGAGTAGATGCATTAGAAGCCCATTTTGCAAACGTTTTAGTCGTAAGAAGCTAATGCCCGCATACTTAACAGTTTTATATTACTTTAAACTCGATGGATTACAAATTTGTTATTATAATCAATAACATTTTTATTTAAAATTCTTGAGTAACTGCACTTCGTCCGGAATTTGGAACTTGGAAATACCATAAAAGGAAAACTGATATTATCTAGAAACTCCACTTTTTTTTTACGATTAAAACAAATTCCTTTAGGGAATCCCCCTTTCTTCAGATCCCCTTTTTTTCAAAAAAATCTTTTGGGTAAAGGAGTACACACAATTAGAAATATAGTAATTTTTTAGCTTGCAAATAAATTATAAAGAGTTTTATTTGTTGAATAGCTAATTTTCTTCAATATTAATATATGATTATATTTTGATGGTAAAAAAGAACTTACAAAATAAAAAATTATTTGTGAGTTAGATAAAATCAGAAGAAAAATTCCTACCCCAAATTAAAACCTAACAAATTTAACAATAAATATAACTAAAAAACATACAAAAACCTGGCGAAATTAATAAATGTTTTCAAATCTGAAAAGCGTATAATCCATCTAAAGCAATGTTCTATCAAAATTCATTTACTTTTTTTTGTATAGAAACTTCAAAATAAAATTGATAATGAAAATCTGAGGTGTTTCAAGAAAAGAATTTTTAAAAAGTGATTAAAAGTATTTAATATTAAGTAAAGCTGCTGGATAATAACACTTAATGACTGGTTATTTTAAAATCAAAAATTAATTTCTATTTTGAAACGCATAGAAAAGAATAAACTTAATAAAAATATATAAAATATAACAAATATGATATAGCCACCTCTTGGCACATTTTTGCCGCTGCAACCAAAAATTCGTATGCTCGTGTAAAAATGAAATGAAAATTATATACTCAAAAAATATTACACCAAAGTGTTTCCAGACGCGTAACAGTTCACAAGTCAACATTGTTGCACTAAAATTTCAAAAAGTGAAAAAATATGAAAGGATGCCAAGAGATGACTAAATTACTGATATATATATATATATATATATATATATATATATATATATATATATATATATATATATATATATATATACCACCCTTTAAAGTAAAAATCATGTAGTAAAGTAATAGAATAGAAACTTTAGATCTAGAACTTATAGGCAAATATGATAGAATTTGATTTTGAACACTGACTAATTGAAATCCCTTATAATATCTAGAAATTATTGTAAAAATATGCCAAAAAAATCGACAATGAAGTTCTATATTTAAATTGTACTGTATTTTAAATAACACATCAGTTAATAATGGTCGAGTGAATCATATATAATTAAATTAGTTTCTACAGTTTTCCAAATTTTCGATAACTATATGCCTGTGGTTACCCATACATCCATTAATACCGGTATCTGCTATTATTTGATAGGTTTGACACGAGACCACTTTACCCCGCCAACTTGGCGACCAAACCTTTTTTTCTCCTTATCTCGTGGTGTCATCATTAAAAATTATGTTCTACTTGTATCCTGTTGTCCTTGTGGATCAATTGTGTTACGTATAATAGCTGTTAATTATTATTGATTTACAATCTAGTAAAATTAAATATATTTACGGAGGAGATGTGCCTATGTCACAGTCCCTGTCGCCACAGTTTTTATCCGACTAAAAAAATTTGGAATTTTTTAATTATCGACAAATAATGATGGAATAAAATTATGGAAATAACGTGTTTATCATAAACGTATAGCTAAAGAAATCAAGTATTTTATACAATTTTAATGTCATTAAAGTACAACAATTAATACTATTTGAAACAGAATGAAACACTAATTTTAGGAAAATTTATAGATGAAAACACAAAAATATGCTTAACATTTTAAACAGTTTTAACCAAAGAAAATCTTTTAGTAATATTTACCGTTTAAATGACTGTAATGATTAAATTATCTCAATTTTTACAAGAAAGACAAATTATTTTGCCCCAATTACCAGAAAATCACCGAAATTAGCGATAAAAAGACAAAACACCGTGTGCTCAGTGCATATGAACTTGATTTTCTAATTTAGTTCGATAAACAATGCCGATTTTACTGAAAATTATAAAGGATGAAAGCCATATTCGATCCTTTCTTTCTGTTTAGATGAAAACTCCAATAAAAGTCGTAAAAAAAAATTAGCAAGGGACTATTCTAGTGGAATGCCAGAATTATCCAGAATTATTACCAGAAATTATCCAGATTGTATAATTTTTTAAAAATAATATTTATTCCTTTTTACTTACTATCTTACAGCATCCCGTAAATCATGCTTCGAAAGCACCATTTTTTTATTTCGGCAAAGTGAATAAAAATATGTTTAGGTCACATCTTTGGTTGCCAAACGATAAAAATATATGTCACAAATAATTACAGAAATTCACGAGAATTGGTTTGCCATTTCGGAAACCATGGCAACATAAAAATAATAAAAGATTAAACTCTTGCATCTGTTTTATAATGGGATGTAATTATTCTGGACTTTTTCATTCAGATTGTAAAATTTTATCGATTGCATTGAAAACTTAATTGTATTTAGGCCAAAGTTTGAGCACCATTTGGGTGGATTTTAATTAATATCTTCGTTATAGTGCTACAGTTGTTAAATTTATAGATAAATATTCCCCAAATTTATTTGCATCTACTGACACCCGTTTTGACCCGTTTTTGAGGAGTTCAAACCAGAGACAGACAGACGCTGGCAGATTTTAATACAATTAAGATGATTGCAGTTTTTCGCCATTTCTGATCTACTGCATTAAGTTTATAATTTATTCAAAAAGTTACCTTTAAGATAACCTTTTGTTACAAGTAACATAGACAAAATTTAGACATTATTAATGTAAAAAATTACAAAGGATCCGACTAGAACAGCTATGAAGTAATTCCATGACGGGAAAAGGAAGAGACGGCGCCTTAAGTTGACCTGGCGTCTGATGGCCATCCAGGAAAGAAATGCATTTAGCTGGGGAGTGCCTAAGATGAAGACATTGAACTGGAAGGGCTGGAACGCAACACTGGGGGCCTCAAGCATACCTGAGTGTTAGAAGACAGAAAAATAATGTAAAAAATTATAAATTATGAAATTTGAACATGTAGATACCGATTAACCGACAATCTAATTTTTTAATCATCAAATTTTAAAAATCATATTATACGTTAAACATATGGAAATATATACTTTTGTAGTATAAATGTAATACTATAATGTCTTCTTTTCTTTGGAGAAGCAATTGTTGAAAATAATGTATAAGAACAGCTTTGAAATATATACTGTTGTAGCATAAATGTCATACTATAATGTCTTCTGTTTTTTGGAGAAGCAATTGTCGAAAATAATGTATAAGAACAGCTTTACTCAGATTGTACACGATCCAGTCATATTAAGGTGACCACCAACTACATTTGACGTCAACGTTAAATAAGTTATCGGAGAATGCAAGGTTCAACAATAAAATTTGGTGGATTTATAAAGTGTGCATTCGGAAAATATTTCATTTTTTACGGTCATGCGGAATAAAGCGATTTATCCGACGGGTAGGGGCATTCCCGAAAAGCTTAATTTTGTAAACTTTTTGTTGGCATCCATGGTAAAAGTATACCCTACATAACAAAATGGCCCTATCGAAAATCAGCGATGTGATCCAAAATCAGCGTCAAATGTTGGGCACTAAGGGCCATAGATGGCAAAGGTAAACAACGGCTATTTCATGCGATGTTTTCAGGCGAATAGACGTGAAACCCTTAAGCAATTGACCACCCAAATGAACGAAGGGGCTACTAACAGCAATTCCACAACGACTGTTCAGCGAACTTTTCTGCATATGGGACTCCAAAGCAAATGTCTGGTTAATGCACCTATGCTGACTGCTGTTCATAGGCGAAGGCGGGAGTTTGCCCGCCAGTACAACATGGTTTCTACTGAATAGATACAAGTGGCTTTTTTGATGAATCATATTTTATGCTCCATAGAACAGATGCAAGTGAGCATATACGACTTGAAACTTCTGATTACAAACACCCTAGAAGAATTTCAAGAAGGATCCAAGCTGGAGGAAGGAGAATTGTGTTCTGGGGAATGTTTTCGTGGTATTCTCTGGGTTCACTGATAGTTGTGGAATGAACGATGGATCAACACAATCTCTATCTTTATTATCACACGGCTCTATATTTATTATCCTTGTGGACCATGTTCAACCTGGTATATGAATTATGTTCCCTCAGGATTATGAAATCCACTAGCAGGACAATACGACGTGTCATAAAGCTCTCAAAGAGAACCAGGATTATATTACAGTACCCTTTGGCCAGAATATTCCTCGATCTTGCACCCAATCGAGAATTTGTGGGACCACATCGATCGGGTTGTTCACACCATCCGTGTAATTTAGCGAAGCTATCCACAGAACTGAGGTTGGCATGGCCCAACATCCCAGTGTACCATTTTAGGAAACTTTTCCTGCAAGCCTAGCAGTGGTCTGCTCTGCGAATGGTGGTTATCCTGAATTTTAACAGGTAGTGACATTAACGTCCCTCGAATGTATGTGTTTTTTGTTAGCAGAAACTTATTAAAACTGCAACAAATTATGTAACATTGAAATATCTCATAAGGTGATATATTATTTTTGGAGACCAAAATATCTTCCTTATAACAGCCTTTTTTTCATACTCTTAAAATTAAAAGCTCTATTTCTTTTATAATGAACAACATTTTGCTTAATAACACTCTAGCTATGAAAAAGACTTAGTTTTCTCCTTTAAATTTGCATATTTTAAAACATAATATAAAAAAAGTATACCAACTGAAAGGATTGAAATTCATTAACCGGCATGATAACTTTTGAAATTTATATATATATTTTTTTTTATCAAATTGAAGTAAAATATCTGCCATATTCTGAAAATCAAAATTTTAAAAAGGTACCTGACATTTTAAAATTAAAAAAAGACTGAAAACTGGGAAGATATTGATAAATAAAAAATAGCTTTTATAATGATATAAAATAAAATATATTGTTCCTATTTATATAATTAAGGTCCACAGAGTTAAAAAAAGCTATTATCTGCCACTTAGTTTAAAAAATTAGTTTTTATTTTACACATTTTAAAAGTTGTTTTGTGGTTAAACAAATTTTTATTTTTTTAAATTGTATTTCAGGCTTTTAAAACTTTTTTCCTTCCTATAGCGAAATTAAATAACTTTCATAAAATTAAATCCCTATTAATAAACTAGGACAACTTTTATTATAAACAGAGTGAAACATTTTATTTTATAACAACTCAAAATAGGGTGAAATAATGAAGACTTTTCTGATCGAAAAGTTTTATGTCCGCTTAACACTTTAAAAATATAATTAAATATCTAAAAATGTAAGTAATAAAATAATTGCTTTAATGGCTTAAAAAGTTTTCATTAAAAGTATCGTTTTATGCTAAGGTTATGATACTCAAAATGCAAACTTTAGTATTGCTTTATTGCATATTAGAGTCGTGAAGGTAGAAATTTATAAAAACTCTCAAATAACCTGTTTAGCTCTATAAAGCTTAAGGAAAGAGGGGAGAGATATGTGATTCGTTCATCGAAACCCGTTCACCACTTTAGCTGACATTTACGTTCAACTCAACTTGTTTACGAGTCAACATTTCACGAAGTCAAGCCCCCATGTCCATCAAGCGGGGATTTTCTGCCCGAACAATGTCAGTAGAACCGCCTCATTAATGGCCATCGATCTGGTTTTGGAACATACCTTTTCCACCCTTTCTCTCCAGCTTTTCCCCATAGAAATAGGCAGTGCCCGCCTGATAGGGTGCCGCGTAAAACCCGCTTATCCTGATGTATTCCACTAATGACGGAGTACATCGGACGCGGATGGCGTCAATAAATATCTGCCAGCCAGGCCATAAATGTTCCGAATGGCCTCATCGATTTCCTTGCATTTCTCAATTAGAACCTTCGAACGAAAGCTGGAGATAATCGGGTGAGAAACTCAGTGGTGTGCCGTTAATCATTAATTGCTGAATTACGGAGCTAAGTTCTCAGCGGCAATATTTTTCAGCTGTAACTGAGAGGTAATACCGTAATTCGAAACACATTAAGCAAATTGCGTGCCATTTTCTCTCTTTAAATTTTAGAAAACTGTACGTTATTGCAGAGAACCATAATCTTGTAACTAACCGTGAAATATGTTTACCATTTTATAAATGTTTGATACTATTTGAAAAGTACAATATTTCTGTTTGTTCAATTTGATGAACATGTTATAAAGAAGTCTGCAGAAGTTAGTAAAATTATGTACCCTAAGGCATAAGCAAAATCTCCTACACCGAATCATCTGTTATTAACAAAAGTGAAATTCCTAACTAATTGAATTCGCAACTACAACTAATACTTCTAGACATCCAAGGAGCAAAATTATGAAAGAAATAGAAGTTAATAAAAATAGCAAATGGAGATCTTAAGTATATTTCATTCAAAAGTGACCATACATTTTGAAACGTTAGCTTGATTAATTGTAAAATATTTCACAAGGTTAAACACTTATGCATTAAATTAAATTGAAATTTTGTCTAAGTGGTTCTCTTAAAAATATTTGATCATACATTTAATGTTCTTTAGGGAATTTTCTAGACTTCTCAGAAAGCTTGTCTTAATGAAGGAATTAAACTACAGCAATATTATACATTCTTCCTGCGTAGCCTTTTCAATTTCTATATTTGTTTTTTTTTAAGTTTCTTTTTCATGATTAATTTCCAAACTTTCTATTCTTAAATGTCAGATGATAGTGTTTTTTGAGGCCTGTACTTTAGCTTGGAAATTAATGAAGTTTGGTGACTTACATAAGACATTATAAAACATGTTTTGGGAGAAAATTGCATATTTTTTTTACATTCTTATTCAAATATTTTACTAATACTCCAAAAATTACAAGTATTTGGAAAATATTTAATCATATTCTCCATCAACTACAAGCATACTAAAAGTAAAACTAATAGTGGAGCATGGTATCATGAACAGCTTAAGAAATTCAGGCTATTCGATGCACCGTAAAATATGTCTACTGGAAAGACAAATGTAATTATATGTTTTATAGGTTGTTATATCTTGCTTAAAGTAAAGGATGTTTAATAAATAACTACAGGACGCCTTATCTACTCTCTAAAAATTCAGTATAATTATTTTATTATAGCACGATCCACATTTGTAATTTTGTCGTCTTGAATTAATATTAAAATTTTAAGCCCCGTCACCTCACTATATAGATTATTAGTAAAAATTAAAATTTTTGATTGATACCAACCTAAAGAATATGAATTGTTCTTGCAAGCAAAAAACATTATAACAAAAAAAAAAACATGCTTATTCTCCATACTTGATTTTCTGCTCTCCTGTAAAACTTATTTAATACATAGGAGTAGTATTTTTTAATATTTAAATAAACTTACCACTTTTATATAGTGTTTATCTTAAGAATTAAGGATTCTTTAGACACAAACAGTATAAATACAAACTGTGAATTCTTATCGAAAGAAAATACCGATGTGTATAAATTTTGGTTAATTGGATGTTTAAGTATTAATTATTTTATCACTCTCTCGCAGCTAAATTTATCTTCCGAATTTTGGCACTGCTGACAAATATTCGAGTTGTCCGCTAGAAAAACGGGCCCTAACTTTTGCAATTGTAATAACTATTCTAAACTTTAACTACATTTCCATAATGCAGTTTTGTTTGGAATATGAAAATAATACAAGATTAAAATTTATATCTAATTGTATTTATAGTTTATCTCCTTTGCCTTGAGAATACTCCTTTTTTTCAATAAAAATATCATAGAAAATCGATCCAGTTGTGCAATTAATTCATTTTGTCTTAGAAGAACAGAAATTTTAAATATCATTATGCAATTTATAATTCCCGTCGTAAACGAGAAAATTTAGTTACCAAGTTTTCATCTTATGAAAGCTGTCCAAAAGGCACGTAAAATCATAGAAGAAATCAGGCGACTGCATTTTTGCAAAAATTTAGTTTTCTAACCTTTTCTATTCGGCCAATACCTCACCCTTCGCAGTGTATTAAGTCTGGTCACGTTCTAAGAAACGGAGCCTGGAGATGAAGATGATGGGAAACGGGGGGAATTTCCTCACCCGATTCTCGCACGGGGTGGTTAGAATAGGAAACAGTAGGAAGGGAGGGGGGATAGAAAGCCCCTGGCCTTTATTTTTATTCTGGAACACAATCTCGACTTGCAGCGGAAACTCTGTTAACTCCTCGTTCCATGTTATCAATCGTGGTTCTTAGGAAATATATGAGGAGACAAAGTTTCGTGGCATGTATAATTGATTTATGGTAAAAGATTAAGAAAAAAGAAGAGTTGAATGATTTAATAAATATTCATAACAAACCCCCCAAAAATATTTACTTAACACTTGAGTTAAATAAATGCAATTTAAGCATTTTCTAGGCTAAAAGATTTAACAAAAATTTTCATTTTTGCAAACTAAAAAAAGTACACTGTAGCAGAAAATTGTGCTTTATATTGAAAAATCATAGGTCATCATTAGGAAATATGATGTATCTAAATAAATATTTTAATGTGTTTTATCATGTACAGAATAAGTCCATAAACTGTTTTTAGGGCAGGGCTAGGTATTAAAAATAATTATGTTCGGTGGGCCAGGTTGCAAATTCATATTGTATCACTTTAGTAGCTACTTTTACTCGTATAATCAATACAAAAATATTATTTTATTAGAAAATAATAATCTCATCCATATAGCATTTATACTCTTTATACTCTTTAAGATAGTCATTTTGAATTTTTTAAGATACAGCTAAATACTTAAAAGTCAAAATTACCAAATTTTATGTTTTTTTCAAAGTAATTCCAACACCAGTGCCCTTTCGTTAGTGAACCTTCTAAAGCTAAAGCACTCAAACCATCTTGTTTTCTAAAACAATGCAAAATTATAATGTACCCTTTCAACAGAAAACCTATTAACATTTTAAGTAGACGATTAGGGGGCAATAGAGTGTTACTTTCATATTTAGCCATGGGAAAAATATCTTGGGTAATTCCTAATCTAAGGATCAATCATTTATATAAAGATAAAATTGTTTACAAAGCGTTTTAAGTGTCTTTTAAGTATAAAATAAGATATAAATTAAAAATAATAATTTTACTTACATTGCAATATACATGTTGATATAATGAAAACTGTTAATAGCTTAAATGCAAGTCCAGTCAGCAAGCTATGTTTTCATTGCAATCATCATCAAATTTTCGTATATTTATTCTGAAAACGGTTTCATATATACTTAAGGCATAATACTAGTCTTTTATCACACTTATTTTACTTTGAGTTTTGTTTAATGAAAAGTATGAGATTTGAATTAGATTAGAATATATAGAATACTTTCCTGCTAGCCAAATACAAGGACATTCACCGAATATTGCTAAACTTTGCGCTTTTATACATCATAATTTATCTTAAATTAAAATAGCCGGCAAGTCGTTATAAAAGACTACCTGAAATGACTAATTAAGTTTTCCCAGACTGACGACTGGGTACAAAGCATCTAGACTTGCAATAATATGGTAATTTTCATCTGATTATCAAAACTATACAAAGAACATATTTTTCTTCGATAATTTGGTTTTGAATGAATTATTTCCATTAATGTTGAATAACAGACCATCTTCTCCTTTTGAATCAATATTTCACGATTTAATGAAATATGAGTCTGTTGAGTAAGAAAATAAGCTTTATTTCAAAATATCTTGTAAATTAAATTTCATATTCTTTTAGCTGATGAAATCTTGTATTTTAAAGGAATGAAATAAGGACGTTCACCAACGATTCATATGAGAAGTATACATTATAAATAAAAATACTTTACAATAATTACTTTTATATTTAGCCATGGGAAAAATATGTTAGGTATTTCCTAACCTCAGGATCAGTGATTTGTTTAAAGATAAAACAGAAAGTGTTTTATGTGTCTTTCAAAGAAAAACGAAAAATAGAGGAAATAGTTTTACTGAAGATTGTAATATACATGTTGATATAATGAAAATTGTTAATAGCTTAAATGGAAGTCCAGTTAGCAAGCTATGTTTTCATTGCACTTATCATCAAATTTTCGTACATTTATTCTGAAAACGATTTCTTATATACTTGAGGCTTAATACTAGTCTTTTATCACACTTATTATATCTTGAGTTTTGCTTAATGAAAAGTATCGTGAGATTTGAATTAGATTAGAATATATAGAATACTTTCCTGCTAGCAAAATACAAAGACATTCACCGAATATTGCTAAACTTTTCACTTTTATACATCATAATTTATCTGGAATTAAAATAGCCTGCAAGTCGTTATAAAAGACTACCTGGAATGACTAATTAAGTTTTCCCAGACTGACAACTGGGTATAAAGCAAGTAGACTTTCAATAATATGGTAATTTCATCTGATTATCAAAACTATACAAAGAACATATTTTTCTTCAATAATTTGGTTTTGAATGAATTATTTCCATTAATGCTGGGAGAGAGAGAGAGGAGAGGGTAGACTGAACCTGCAAACAAATGTAGAGATTTGTATAAAACCTCGAAGATGATGTGTTACTTAATCTAGTGTTGAAGTACTTCATGTAATGAGATACATCAAAGTACCGAAGTAAATTTAGAGGCAAAAGCCGCATTTAGAGGAAAATCCCAAAGGGGTTTTTAAATCTGCAATGAAAGGTAAAAACTAGGAAAGCTTTAGTTAAACAACTTAAAACTAGAATAGCTTTAGTTGAATACATAACTATTATATTTAACTATAAAAAAATACCCCTTTTAGTACGTTTAGTAGTTTCAAGTACTAAGTACACACATCTAATTTAAAGGATTTTTCTGATTATATAGATATATTAAATCTAGAGTTTTATATTCCACATAAATAAAATATAATTTAGATCAGTAGCTTTATTCAAGCTCAGTGAAATTTTGCATAATTTACTGCTTTTAGTGAAAATAAGTGTAAAATCTCTATTCGCCCGACATTTTACCTTCATTGCGCTTAAATTAGGCTCTGTTCTCTGCAAAACACTGTGTACTGCCTCTAGTAATGTAAAATAATTACCTAATTATGATGAATTAACTTTTAATTTAGTTGTAAAATTAATTGCAAAAGACATCAGACTCATTTCAAAATATATAAGCTATTTCCATCCATTAGGGAATTAAAAATCAACATTTTGATCAAAAACGGCATATATTATAGGTTTACTTTAAATTTATAAGATATTTGATCAGACAACAAATAATAGACGAATACTTTTCGTCGATGAATTGCAAAAATACTAAAGTACATATAATACAAAACAGATAGAAAAATTTATATTTTTTATTACATACTGTAATTAGGGAGTATTTTATGAAAATAATAATTGGCAGTTTCATTATTAATGTATAATTAAACGCAGGTTTCGTAAAAATCTTTTTTTTAACTCAATTAGAATTTTACTTAAATTAGGTTTCTGGATTTAAAGAGAATTTGTTTGATTAAAAACTTTTTAATTAAACAATACAAATGAATTTATTTGAGTTAAAATTCATATTATTTTGATAAATAGTTAAGTTTTCATTTATTATTTTTTCTTACCTGAACAATATTATGTACCGATATGAAATTATGTATTAAATGTATGATATATGCTATTTTAACCCTTCTCAACAAACTCTATAAACTATCGAAATTTTTTAAAATTGATTAAAAACTTAAAAAATATTTATTTACCAAAACTGTTTTTAAAACATTAGCATTTAAAGAAACACAAAACAAATATAGGAAAAACTATTATAGGTTTGAAGTTAGATTAAGAGTAAATACTTAAAAAGAATCTGATTTAGCCAGAAATGTCCTTGATTCAAACTATAAATTTAAGCTTTTTTTCCCTCTACATATCATAAGGCTTGAGTTACTGTGCCTTCTAATAATACTGTTGGGGCCCTTTATTAATGAAATAAAAAATCAAACTTAAAAATTCAGGAGAAACGAAATAAAATGTAATAGTTTATTTAAATAAATCCAGTGAACTAAGGGCCTGTTATTTAATGGTTAACTGTGATTAACCCATGGCGTCAACCAATTAATCGGCCCTAAATCAATGATTTAAAAAATCCAGCGATTTAAATCAATGATTTAAAGAATATTGATTTAAAGCAATGATTTTTAAAAATCCAGTGATTTAAAATGAATGGTTTAAAAATCCAGTGTTTTAAATCTATGATTTTAAAATCCCTATGATTTAAATCATGATTCTATCAGAGTAATAAAACCTAAATTAAATGCTTATTTTTTAATATTTCACAATAAATTAATATCAATAAAATTCATTTTATGGTAAGTTACATATTTATAATAGAAATATTATTTTCTTGAATACAAAATCATTTGTTTTCAATGAACAAATTTAGTTTCCCTATACGAGGCACTTGATATAAAACATGAGGTATCTTATACTTTATGAAATAAGTTTGACATTTTTCCTGAGTGTATCTATAGCTTGTTTGAGTTAATGCTTTGACTTATCTGAAAAGTTATGATTGTCTGTCTTAAATCTAAAGATACCTCTTTAGCGGTTTTTTTCTTACATAGCCATTCCCCGCCTTCTTTGATGGCTTTATTGCTTTGACTTTATGTGGATGATAGTTTTCAAATGCCTGATCGAGCAAAAGAAATGAATTAAAATACACAGGAGACGACATCTAGGGAATTTCTGTAAATCGAATATATATTGTTTTTCATTTCTTTAAAGGTATTTCACTGTTCTTTAATGCTTACGTTATGTTAGTGTCAGCTCTGTAGCCAGAATTTAGTTTCGAGGAGGGACTGAAACTAGACAGATACCCTCCATATATTTTACTATTATTTAAGTAAAATTCCTTAGCATTATGTAAAAAAATTATAAAGATTTCTTTATTTATATTTAAAATTAATACTTCTTAAATTTCATAAAATTTAATTTTATATATGTCTGAAAGTCCAGGAACATTCTTGTTATGTTATAGAATATGTTATAGATAATGTAAAAACCAATTAGGGACAAAACGTTGTAATTTTTAAAGTAGTTAAAATTTTAATTTTTAAAGATCTATTTAAAAATATATTTTTCAATACAAATCCATTTTTAAATTTCAAAATTCATTTTTATTCCAATGTCAAAATTCAATATAGTAAACTCAAGAATATTTTGGGGGGAGAAGAGGAAGCTCGATAAGCTTGAGCTCCCTCTCACTGGCCCTGGTTAGTGTGTATCTCATCTTCGTTGACGTTTTTATTTAGGAAACACGTAGTATCTTTCTAAATAATTAATCCTTAATTTCATTAACATCATTTGATTTGCAAATTATTCTGCAACAACTGTTAAAACTTACATTCCTTGAATCATAGGTAGCTGAATTAGTGACAACATTTGAAAATTCGCAACAGTCTTTCTAAATTTGACGACTGTAATGTGGTCATTATGCCATATCGGATATATCTTTCAGTTTTTATTGTGATTTTGCTCCTAAATCTGCAAATTTCTCCTATCTATCAAACGCCTAGCGATAGACCATCAGTGGCTACATATTTCTCCTGCACGTTCTCCCTGTTTACAGTGAGATACTTCTGTATTCTGCTGGGATCGAGACAGCACTACTCAATTTTAGCTTCTTATCATTCTGTCATCTCGTGACAGAATAGTTTAGCTAAATAGATATTTGAACTATGAGCTGAATGATTTTTATCTGTAGTCCAGGGTTAGAAAATACTGTAAAATATTGCGTTCAGCAGCGGAATGCAAGAAATTTATATTTGAAAGGCATATAGGACTCACGAAAAGAAATATAATATTAATCAATTGTTGTTTTGGATATTACTGTTTTAAGTATTCGTATATGTCGTGTAGATCTCGTTTAATTTTAGGTATTTACCTATGATCAAATTTATAGTGGTTATTTATTTTGTTAGTCACAAAGACTAAATATTATTTGTGTAGATCATTTAAGTTTAAATTCAGCTACAGGTTTTGAGAGACTACAGACTTAAAATAAAAAAATAAACTAATAAGCTAAATTAAGAGTCACTGAAATCAGCTTTAAAGTAAAAATAAGTAAATTTGTTAAAATGATATTTACATAATTAATATACAAAGATTTGATCAAGTTTCGTAAGATTTACTTTTTTAACTCGTTCAGTTAGGTGCCACACTAATTAAGATTTGACAATAATAATTTTCCATCAGTTAGGTAATTATATATATAAGAGAGAGGACCTAATCTCTATTTCAAATATAGTACCTTTGTGGGTCTATATGGTTTGCCAAGGTGGTACTCTGGTCGGACGCTCCTGTGAAATGACGTAGATACTTTGCGTGTTATCTCAATTGATGGGACGACAACGTTGAGTACAGTTTCACTACTGGTCTGGGGCCTTTTAAATAACTTGGGGTGATTTTTAAAAGCGGATGAGCTGGAAACTTCTGGTCGTTGCAAGATGTCGAGGTTTTTCTTGGGCCCAACTCATTTGATCCCCGTACTCTGTCCTCGAGTCCTTGACACTTGCCGTCGAACTCTCGACCTCCGAACTCTGAAGTCGGACTTCTCTCCTAGACTCGACCGCCGAACCTCTTCCTCTTGAATTTTCTTATTTTATATTATTTTCATCTCTGTCCTTTCTTACTTCATTTCGTCCAATCGGGAGAGTTGTCTAAAACTATTGGTCTCTTTTACCCTTCCTTGAACCGCAAACAGGGTAAAACCTTACCCCTTCAAATTCGACACTGTCCCTTAAGGACTCATCAAATAACTCCACAAAGGTACATTCTTATTTAGTGCCATGTACGGAGACTTGATTCTAATCTGGGACTGGGATCAGAACCTCACCCGAGAATACCGCACACGCCAAAAAAAATCCGTTGAATATATTCTCCTTTCTTTACAAAAAATGTGATGAGGTTCGATTTAGATCCCATTCATTTTACTTTTCATATTAATTAATAGCAATTATATTAATTAATCAATTATATTAATTATATATAATAACAATTATCAATTTTATTAATGATTTAAATCGCCTCATCACAATATATAGTTCTAATAAATGTATGAATGATCTATTGTGACTTTATAAATAATAAAAAAATATTAAAATAATGACTTTATTTTAATGTTGACTATATATATAACGTAGCCCAGGGAGTATTTTGATTTAGATTATTCTACTTTAGACAAATATATTCTGCAATCTACTACGCCCAGCACGTCAAAACTACCTACAGTGTGTATTACAGTTGTTATTCCAGATGCATATAAATATATTACAATGCAATTTCATAAAGAAACTGATTAAAATGCAGTCAGATACAAACATTCCATTGCAAATTTCAACCAGTAAGAATTTAAAGAAGTTAACATAAATATCGGATGTCCTATCTGTTAAAAAAACGAATGTTGAAATATATTATAAATGAACAAAACAATATTAAAGATAATTTCAGAGATCAGAGAACCCATATTGGTGAAGTAGAATAAATGAGTAAGAAGTGACTATTAAAAAAAACTAAAAATATAAAATTAAAATAGATTTATCAGCATTATCATGTACTGACTTAAGTACAAGAATGTTAAACATAGTTTCATCTATAAAGTAATTACTCAACACAGAGCTTGTTCTAGATTAAATATTTATCGAGCTGAGACTGAAATTTATGTTAAATAACCTAACATACAAATACATGTACATGTATCCGGAATAGTCCTAAACAAGGATATAACTGTAGCTTATAAGCAAAGTTATAAATAATGTATGAAGCCTGGACGAAGAATTGAAAGAAAGAAATTTTGAGATGGCCTAGTTGAAGCGGTTTGTGGGAAAAATTCATATGTTCATGGTCTGTAACCTGTGTGACAATCATCAGTGAAATGGTACTAGAATTTAAACAAGGCTATTACACAACAAAGTTAATATCCTCAAAGTATAGAGAAACCACCCTCAACTTTCTAAGGCTTGGCTCTCTACTAAAAACCTCCAGTCGTTGCGGCAGGGCCCGTTGGGGAAAAAAAGGCACTACCCAAAGAAAAAGTTATATTAACGTAAAGCGTGACGGTGGCATCGTGACGTGTACATCGTTCGCTCTTCAACCCATAGGTGTCAACACGAATCCTAACAATCAGGATTCTACAATTTTATGTTGTCATCAGGGCCTGATTATCGCACGCGCACTTAGGGCACGTTCCCTGGGCACGAAAATTTTAGGGGACACGAAAATTAAGTCGAGTGCTTGAAATTGCAAACTTACGGTACCATCGTTAAGTTTTAATAAATTATTGTACGAAGTAATTGTGTTTGTCATGAACTATATTGTTTCCTATTTAATTTCACTGTTATTTACCTGATAATTAATTCCCTCAACAAACCTGGTGTTCTTTTTATCCTATGGGTAATAGCATATTCATAAGACAGATTATTAGCAACGTACCGCTATAAACCATTAAATCATCTCATCAATTTAAATTATTTTTAATTCTATTATTATTTATTTTCTGAACCACAGAGATTGTGAATGTGACACGGTAAAAAAATGTGGGTCACTCTAGGTCTTTAAAAGTCCTTAATTTTTAGCGAGGCTAAACAGCAATAATAATGATTAAATAAAATGAAAATTTGGTGTTTTTGATTTTGAAAGTTACTTTAATGCTAATTTCTTAAATCCGTTTGCTAATTTAGTGTTATAATTTTTATATGACAGTAAATATGATAATAACCTGTCGCTATAAATTTGCATGGGGGTGGAGGGCTCAAAAATTGGATTGTGCCCTGGACACAAAAGAATCTTAGTCGGGACCTGCTTGTCATCGCATGCAAAAGATACTTGGAAAAACATGGATTTTTATACTGACGGCCAGGGACCATTTGCTCAACAAAGGATTGTTTAGTTTTTCTGTGCCTTTTGCTCAGAGCGAATGCAGGTAATAGTAATGATCCATGGTTATTATGCTTTATTTTAATGAATTTTTAGTTGTGTTTTTGAGGTACTGAAAAGTCTGAGCTTGGGAACTATTTTTATTTAGATATTAGTTTCACCAAAGTTGCCAAAGTCTTTAACAAATAGCTTTATTTTATCAACACGAACTTATCACGATAATAACCTATTACATAGACGATTAAAGACCCGGGAAGTTATGTACACAGTCCATAAATATCCTCCATCAAAGCATTAACAACTGACCTTTTAGATACGAATCCTGTAAAGGAGAAAAATCTTAATTGGGTTATGCCAAAACCTAAAACACGACATTACAAATATTATGTAATTTGATTCCATCACGTCTCTGGATTTCTCCACAGTTTTAAAGATTGCTGTCAACTTTTTCATTTCATTCCAAATAGAACACGAGCTTGCTGTTGACAGAAAACTTAAATGTATAAAAGAAGAGCTACTTCACTAGTGTATTTCATCGTAATGAAAGTCGATTTTTTACCTTATAATATTCAAATGAAGTCTGATAGATAGGTTTAGATCATCGTTTTTTACCAGATAATTCTCACAAAAAATAATCAACTAGTTCAATGAATAATTTATAAAAAATTAAGCATCAATAGTATGGAATACCTTTCCTTCCAGAACAAATCCCATTTCTAAGTCATTTTATGTTGGGGTAACTTCATTATTTGTTACCACTTAGTATATATTTTTACAATATCCCACTATTCATCATTCTTCTAACAGTGGCAAAATATGACTGATTTGGGAATTTATCTTCCAAATGTTCGACTAATGTAACGTGAAAATTTAGAAAAAAATTCCTACTATATTGGAATATTTTTTTCCATTGATGGGTTTTGGGGCTGCTTCTATAAAATATTCTTTCGATGTTAGGCTACGTTTAATATGTGCAATTTCTTCGGTTAGTGTTATAGTTCAAAAAATCTGTTATGGATATATGGTTTCCTTATTAAATTATAGACATTTTTGCTGCACTTAAAATTATTTTGAGGGTGAGATACAATGTTTCATTTATCTAATAATGTTGAAAGGTGCACAATTGCTAAAATTTCAGATTTAATGATATCAAATATTTATATAATTACTAATTCAACATGGGTAAAGCAAAAGTCTGTTTACTACCTGGAAATGACTGGAAGCGTCAATATTCGTTGTTCTAAGAATTTTTGTTATAACTAGTACAGATTGTAATAAAAAGGAGGCACACATCTACATATTACAACATGTGTAGCTCAGTTGGCAAATGCAACGATATTGTAATCGAAGGTTTGCATATTCGGGAATAGAGTTTGCGCAATATTCGCAGTGTTCATTCATAGCTGGAACATGTAAAATAGGTTTGTGGTCCCAATGTCCTCCAAGTTCCAAATGATACCTCTGTAAGGGGGTGACCTAGCCTAGAGGTTTTCTATTGGGTCCCTACTTTTAAATTACATGGACCCACTTTGTTTGTTTGTGTTGTCTTTGGGAGTCATGTTGTATTTCTCATAATTACACATAGTGAACAAAATCCACGGATTTGAATAGGCGAATACTACTAAGGCAAGTGTCCTCGTGTTATTAAACAAATGTTACAACAATCCTATACAGTCCCATCAGTCGTACAGTATAATAAGGATTTTGATTGTTCGAAATACTTTGGTCAGATGTTACGCGGAAAGTGAACAAAATGGGTATTTCCGTTGATTATGAAGTTGTAAAAATAATGTTACGTTGGCCTAGTGCTTGAGAAAGAAGAAATTAAAACTCATTAAGAAACACATGGAAAATAGGTCTTGATTAAATGATTTTATACAACTAAATAAATGCCTAAGGAATACAACTGGAATCAACTTATCATTTGTAGATATCGAAGACTGCTCTAGAGTCGGCGTCGCCCCTAAAAAATAATATGGGGAAGAATTTTCACAAAAGGTTTTTTCCGCAAGCCTCGGATGCAAGCCTTTCACCTTCTACTCTTCTGGTAACAACCTTGTCCACTCAAAAAAACCGACTGCCTCGCGGAGGAAAAACAGGGATCCACTCCAGAACGGCCAAAATCCCCCAAAACAACGGACACTTCTATTGGTTGAGAACCAACTGACCCTTCTATTGGTTGGTCCGAAGTTTCTTTTTAGTTCAAACCGGTCCTGTTCTGGTATGCCTTTGACGATGACTCAAGAGGCAAAAAGAGCTGAACCGAATGTAACTTATTGTTACAAAAATCTACACTATTACAATACTTTCTTACGTTTTTTAGAATTCTGGCAATGTTACATTAACACCATTACGAGATCAGACATGACTAACACCCACTTTACAAGAACAAATAAAGGAATATAAATTTATTACATCAAATGGCTATTTTGCTAAACATTTGGGTTCAACGCATAAAGCCACCGAAGATGTAAAAGTTTAGGAGAAAATGGGTAACAGGAGATATAAACAACTTAGTCCATACAGGAGGGTTTCACAACCAAATTTAACCATCTCCATTTGAAACAGTGTGCAAAAATTCAGTTCCAAAGTTTATAGATCATAATTAATGCCAAGAAATTTTAAGAAATCCTATATATAGGACGTATATTCAAAAAGTAATGACAAAAATTATTTCTGTGTATTTCTGCAAATCACTAAGAAAAAAAAGGGGGATAAGAAATGTTGATTCGAATGTTAATAGTGCCTTTCAAAAGTTCGAAAGTTACTTCTAATTCACAGATCATGCCCAGTGGCCTAACAATGAGCGGCTGTGAGCATAACTCGTTATGCTTAACCCTTTGACAGTTTCATTTTTTTACTGAATTCTGTCAAAAAAATGTCACATTTTTTTATTGCATTTTTTTTGTTCATTTTACATTTTCAAGTAAAGATATGTTATTAAAATTAACATTTCTAATATTTTTAAGAATTTATTACAACTTTTTTTCTATGAAAGCATCATAGAACTGAAGTTTACCTTTAGTCTCATCGATATCCAAGTTAATTTTTGGAATTCCAGTGAAAGCAAATCTAGGAGGCGGATCCGAAGGATTATCCCAATTTCAAAAAATTGTCTTCATTTATTGATTCCATCTGTACTGCTATCAGAGTCATTACTATCAAGGACATCTAGTAAACTTTCGCTACTATCATTTACAGATAATTCAGTTTCTGATTCTGGAGTCACAGTTCGAATCGCAAGAAATGAGCTCCATACTCTCTGAATTATCCATTATTTAAAAGTAAAAATATAGTATTTAACTCTTACATCAATAAAATTATCAGGCGGTTAGTAAAATAGAATCAGAAGGCTATACACTGAAAGATAACAATTCGTCTTCTCATACAAAACATGCGAAAAAAACCGCGCTTTTGAACCAATCAGAGTAAAAAATACAATACACTGCAAACTATCGTTTACTGGATATCTATACGAATAATTTGTTACTAAAATTGGAAAAAATACGGCCGAAACAGTGCAAGCTAAATAGAAATCAGATTTGCCCGTACGCCGTACGGGCAAATCAGTAAAGGCCCGTAAGCCGTGCTCGTACGGCGTACAGGCAAAACAGGGAAGGGTTTAAGATGCATCATTGAAACTTCTATTATAAGGAATTACTCAAAATTGGGAAACATGTAGAAACATATCCATTATTAAACTTAAGTTAATTAACTTTAACCCTTTTCTGCTCAGTGTGATAATTTATAATAATTAATTAAAATTTAAACTACTAATTGATTGATTTTTCTTTTAAACTTTTTATTCATATAAGATAATATTATTCTGGTCTTTAAATATTTTATTCTTTTCTATCCTTACTGAGGGTACATACGGCAGTTACTTGATTTAAAATTCTATAAATATTGTTTTCAAATTTAAGAGAAAAATCAAATTATACGCAATATATAGAACTATAAAAGAAAGAATATTATGAAAGGAAAGCTTTGTTTGATTTAAAAAAATGATATTTAAATATTTTTCCCAAGTTCATATAAGCCCAAAAAATTTGTCAATTTTCATATTGCAAAAACTATCAAAATCATTAACTAACTTCTAAAATAATTTAATTAGTTCATATATTATTTCAATACATATATTATTTCAATTAATGTAACTGAGTAAAAATGCCTCATAGCTATAGACTAAGGATGTTTGAACTAAAATAATTAGTTAAACAAATCTTTAACTACGAGTTATTAAAAAGTTAATTCATTCATTAGACTAGAAAAAATAGATTATAGAAAATTTTTAATTTATGCAATGTTTAAATAAAATAATTAAAACATCTGTTTTTGATGTACACATTATTTCAGGGTTTTTAATAAATTTTTATTAATTGGGAAAAATACTGAATTCATGCAAAGGGTAAATCTCGAGAAAAAGTAAATGAACTTGTTTTCTTTTAATAACTCAAGATGGGAGTCTTAATTATGCTCGCAGCTTGGTCTGTATAGTTAAGGCTCCCAAATAAAGGGTATATTTATTTCAAAATTCAAATTAGTTTTTAGATTATATAGCACTAACAGTATAAGGAAATAAATCAAATTATTCTTAACTATTCTTTTAAATTTAATTCTCATCATGAACTAGAACATGAAAAATCGAAAGGTTCCTTTTTGGCGATTTAGTAGTGGAAAATAAAAGATATTTCCCGAGCATTTAAAAAGAACACAGATATGTTTACAAATAAAAATAGTACTCTTGTGACAAAATATAAAATACTTTGGGCAAGTGATAATGCTGTGCTATAAGAACAGCGTTTAAAAATTGGGCAAAAAATGGCATATCTGAGTTAAAAACAAAAAACGTATACAAAATTAAATTTGATAAAATGAAATAAATCAAGAAAACATGTACAAAAAGCAACGACCGATGTATAGGCCGAAAATGTATTATAAACTCTGATAGATGTGTTAAGTTTCTTAAAAAATATTAATTATTTTCTCATTTAATTAGAATAAAAAGTAATCCAATGGCACCCCTCTCAAAGAAAAGCCGCCAAACGGAAGTTGAATAAAAAATCGTTCTATCAATATGAGAATTTCATTTTTCAAGGAAATTTGCATAATTCAGACAAGATCGGTTCTGTCATTTAAAAAAAAAAACAGTTAACACACATACAAAGGAATATAGATATTGATTAACTATTTTACAAGAACATAATACTTATACATTATTAATTTTTATACTATCATGGAATAACTGCATGCTTAAAAATAAATAATGATTATGCAGAAGAATTTGCATTTATATGATATATTTAATATTCGACGAAAATGTTTGGATGATTAAATCTGTATATAATACTTTTGCATGAGTTTTGATAATATGCGACTCATACGACACTGGTATAACATTCTTAACTGTTTTGCATTGTCATGTACCAGTTCAAGGATTTATTTTTTGACAGCATCTTTGCATATAAATGTAGCAATTAAGCTTTGACATTCTTGTGAAATCATTTCGCATATCTTTGTCGGTGTTCCCTGATGGCTCTCTAATAAACGTTGCTCTATAGAATTTCTCTTCTTTTTAAGTTGCTTTTTGAAGTTAGTAATACCAGACTTTACTTTTGCGTCCAAGTCAAAACAACTGTAAAAAGTTTAGTGCTCACTCTTCTGAATTTTGTGACATTCTTGGGTTGAAATTAGATAGGTTATTCGCCAGAAGACGGATAAATTAAAAAAATATCGTTCTCTAGTAGAGCCCATGAGTTTGAATCTTGCTGAAGGTTTTCGTTCGAAGAATTAAGACCAATTTTATGCAAATCATGGTTAAATTAAGACATGAGCAAGTAGATCCACAGAATCTCAGTTGAAAAAGGCGTCCAGCTCATAACTGTAGTTTTGCGGGTTGTGGGCTCTAGCTGGACAAAGATCTTGCGTTGTTCCTTAATGTCAGCTGGAGCACTTAAAATAAATTAATGATCTCAATGTCCTCAAGTTCCCATGCGATAATTCTGGAGGTGTCAGGTTAAGCCTGGGGGGTTCTTCTGCTTGGTCTCTGCTTCAAAATTATGAGGTTTCTTTGTTTGTTTGTGTTGTTCTAGGCAGTATAGTTGGCTGTTTAAATGTTGCTCCAATAATGTGGTCAACAAATATACGACCTTGTATGGGCAAATGCTTCACAGACAAGTGACTTCGCTTTTAAGAAAATGCAGCTAAAATTCAATTTGAAACAGCTATTAACAGCAGCGTTAAAAGCTGCTGACACGTACGAAAAGGAAGTACCCTACTTATTCTTCCATTGTGCAGTTTTTGCTACTGGAATGATAGTTTGTTGTCATTTCTAATGGTTTAAAGCAGTAGGTCCTGGTTTTAATTACCCTTCCAAAATCAAAACTCTGATCTCAGCACTCTCAGCAAATTACATCTGAGGCAACATCAAAGTGTCCTTTTATCCATATTATATTGCTATTTCCATTCCTAATTGATTCAAAATATAAAATGAAGCATAAACAAGAAGCTCTTTTCCAAAATCAAATTACTTTAAAAAAAATCTTTTCCCTACAGTGTCGTAACAATGTTTTGCCTGGTGCGTGTGAATCCCTACAATTATTTTATGCCTCCTATTCCTGGAACAGTATACTGTTCTTTATCTAATAATTTGCGAGACAATAAATTTTATTTTTATCATAATGAAACTTTTTTATCACCATTCCCGAATAAATCTTTCTATTAGGGAGTGCGCTTTATTCTTCTTCAGTCGTTAGGAGATATCACGAAAGCCATCCGAATCATTCGGGGAAAAGAATAAATAACTTCGAACACGCGAAAGCTTACCATAAAACACCTTGCGGTACTCATAGATCGGGCGGCTAATATCAGCCACGAATACCTGCTAGCGAACATTTCCCCAAGGTGTCGTTGCCCAGTAACTTTCTTCTCCCCTCTTAAAGCATTAAGCGCGGTCACGATCTAAGACGCAGCTTCGAAGATGAAGATGATACGGACGTGGAGAATTTCCCTCCATCGATTCCTGAACAACATTGGGAAGAAGGGGAACCCCGTTTTTCTCTTCTTCTTTTTTTCTTATTATTATTTTGTGAATATTCTCTGTTTTGATAAGATTTTCTCATTCTGGATCGTTGGCAGCTGAAGCACCGAAAAATATATTAGGTGACGTGGCGTTATTTTGCATTCAGAATAGAACGACAGTAGTAATTGAGAATAAAAAAGCTTCTTATGATAAGCTAAATATAATTGTAAATCCATCTCCTAAAGAGAATCCAATAGTCAGAAAAAAGGAACTTTTCTACATAGAGTATAATAGTTTAAGGGAACGTGGTGCATTTCGAAATTAAAATTCCTCATAACGATAGTGTATATTTAATTAAAAAATTATTTAGTTTACTCTCAAATAGTAGAATTTCAATAGTTAGATTAGTATTTTCCTAGATCCTTAATAAGTTTCTAACATCGTATAAAAATATTTAGATTTTTTTTAATTAAGCAAATACAATAATAAGCCGCGGTAGCTCAGTTAGCAAAGGCAGCGATCTCGTTACTGAAAGCTAGCATGTCCGGGGCTCGCGCCGGCTTAACCTGATGTCATACTGCATACCTGGAAGGTGTTTTCCCTCCGGTTAAGAAATCACTCCCGGTAAAGATTACTTAGTGACGTCAAACCTCCACACCAGTTGAGATAATTCTTCTAATCCACTTCACCGGGCGGTATGTTAAACTGCCGATAGCACGTGGCTGTTATGTAGATTAGCAAGTGAAGACTGTATTTAAGCCGCCGGCAAATGCAAGCCACGATGCTCCTTCGTGGCCGCCCTGTAAGGGATGTCCGTTCTGTAAACCGTTTTATTTGTAAGTAGCAAGTTGCTACCAAGTAGTGTACAGTTCTTAATGTTTCTTTTATAGTAATGTTATTTTTAATAAACGAGTCAGCCTCTGGCATTTCGAGTGTTTTTCTTCGAGAGAACTTCACATCTACTGCATACCTGCTATTGATATGGCGTAGTATTCTTACATTTGCGCATTTCATTGCATTTGCTCTCGCTGCGCATCCCGCGTTTTCCATGGGCAACATAGACGTAGCAAAATTTTCTCAACCCGCGATTTCCGCGAGCATGCATTTTAGCCGTCTATTTAAATGTGCAACCCTCTCTTTTCCCGTTTATTCTTTTATTTTGGCTTTACTGTGATTTTTAATTGTTTATTTAACGGTAAACTAGCAGATGGCGTTAATTGTCCACATTTCTGCCAAATATAGAAGACTTTTTTGTAGCATTTTGAGCGCGCTTTTCATAGCTGAAAGATGTCTGGCAGGAAGCGTTTCGTGAGTGATATAACCTATACTCCTGACGATATTTCCGACACTGATAGCACTTCTGACTCTTATTTCAAGTATATTGAAGTTAGTTATAGCGAAACTGATGAGAATTTCTCGGATTCCTCTGCGGATAGTGATGAATCTGAAAATTCATTTTCGATTCAAAATGTTCGACAGTGGTGCGAAATTGATATGAAAATATTCCACCAGTTCCTGCTTCATTTCTTTTTCTTGGAAATCCCGGAATAAATTTCACTATGGCAAATAATGCAACTGTTTTGGACTATTTTGAACTTTATTTTGATGATGTTATGTTAAATATAATAGTAAAAGAGATCAACAGTTACATGAGAGTACCCATGAGACTAACGGCTCGACACTTTGCTAGCCATATACACCCAAATCCCATCAAGAAATAGCCTCGTAGATAGTGTGCTGCCTGTTGTTAAAAAAAACTGAAGTTGGAACAATAACTTCGAAAAGAAACGCGAATTTCGTGCAAGGATTGCGAGGTAGGAATTTGCCTTGAGCCTTGTTTCGAAATTCATCATACAAGACTTCATTTCTAATGAATGTTTTGTACGTCTTTTACATTTTTTAATTAGTATAAACGTTATACTTTTGTTTTTTATAAAATAGATGATAATTTAACCAAGATTAATTTTCAAAATTCAGCTTTTATATCATCATTCTTCAATTTCATTATTCTGAACACCTTTTTTAGGACCTAATTCTATATTAAAAAACCTCTTTAACAAAATTTTTTGTATATTTTAACTCTAAAATGTATATAGATTTGAAATATGTAATAAAAAAATTACGCAATTTTTGAACCTATTTTGATAAAATAAATACGCAGCGAGAGGGTTAATATCCACCATGCGCTTTAAAGGTGACTGGGGCACGTATAATATATTCATGGGCACAATGTCCTCCAAGTTCTGAAACGATACCTCTTGGGGTGGAAGGCCAAGCATGGGGGTATTCTAGTGGGTCCTTTCTTCTAAATTATGAGAACCCAGTGGGAGTAATGATATTCGTGTCCGTAGCTTACCTTAAGCTACACGTGCTCCCTGAGTAAAGCTAAATGGGTAACAGCTTCGCAATCTTGTGTTGGTATAAAGGCACATACTGTACCTGTATCTCCAGCTACATTGGGAAAAAACAATATAAAAATAAATTATATAAAAGTACTATATATTATTAAACATAGACACCAAGTATTAAAATCAAAAATCTATAAATTAGCAAAATAACATTTGAAAATAAGAAACCAATTTTTTTTACAAGATTCAAAGATTTAGTAACGATAGTCTACATTTAATTCAATATATCATAAATTGTTCTATTATTCTAAGATTTCTTTAATACTAAACAAAGTTTTAACATTATTAAAAATTACTTAGTTTTGTTTTGTAAAGTTTTTTTTGACAACTATAAAAAATTACATAAAAGGTACTTAAAAAATGTTAATAATGTACATCAAGCAATAAAGTAAAAAATATTAATTCACAAATTAATATTTAAAATTTGCAAATTAGATATTAATTTTATACAACAAATAGAAACCGTCTCTTATTTCTTTTATAATTACATTGATATGAGCTATAGATTTTATTTTGCACAAATTTTTCAATAAAAAGTATATGAGCACTAGCGCACATATTGAAAATGAAGAATATTAAAATTTAGTACTGACGATTAACATCCTTCTTCTATTTGTGTTCCATAAATTTTTTAATGTAATCTCAATGCTGAGCTACGGGAACTCTCATTGTAAAAAATATTATTACACTACCAATAGAACACATTTCAATGCTTAAGCTGTACACATTGTTAAATTAATATATGATGTATATTGTTGAATACAATTATTATCATTATTGAATTAATATTGCATACATATTCGAAGTAATTATAAATATAATATTTTAGCAATTGTGTAGCTGTTCATTTTACAGTAATGTTTAAAATAAGAGGAATTAAAGTTTTTGCATATTATCTCCAGACTGGAGACTACTTAAGAATTGGGTTTCCCTTGACAAATTTGGCGAAAATATTGGCGATATTTACTAAAACACAAAGGTAATCCATCGAAACATTGTATTTCTTGCTTATTTCTGACGATTTTAATTAATTCACAGTGCGTCATCGTAATAGAATTATATACTCTTACTTAATGAAAGAAAATGACTTGAAAACCGGACATTTATATTTAGGGGCAATTAATCCTTTAGCAGTTTACAAACGCAACAGCTCCAAATTATTAAAAATCAGCCATAGTGAACCATTAATGGTTTGTTATATATAATTGTTTTATGCATTGCGCACTTTTAATATATAAGAATAGAGTGACACAAGGAGAGTTGGATGCAAATATCTTATAAATTTATCTTATATCTTATAAATTATAAATACAGATTGTTTATACACGGTGAGATCAAGAGAATATGTTAGGCAACCATACTTAAACCACTTTCGCCAAGTTGTCAGGGGAACCCAGTTCTTTAGTCAAGCCCAAAACTGCTAGAACGATTTTCAGGATATTTGTTATAACACGAATTTCATCAATTTAGAGAATGGTTACCTATTCAATCATACTCCACCCTCCACGATTTATTCATTAAACTAAATGGACTCACCTGTCCGTAAAATTAAGCGGCCTAGCAGGTCTTCTTGCAAACAACTCTTTCTCATGAAGTCTTTTGGACACAGTCACTCTTGAAAATAGGTTTCTTGTGGCCGCATACATGTCACGAGAGAGCTGAGAAGCTGTAACATCCCTTGTACGTTGCGCTATAATGGACTAATGGCGATACTCTCTGTCCACCGTGTGGCTTTGAAAACATTTCTCAGGTATTCTCTTGATTTGGTATCCTGGAAATGTTTCCAGATGTTAAATTGAACTCTCTAAAAATCAGGACTTGATACTTGCCTGCTCTTAACCTCCCCCGCCTTTCACCATCTCATTACTTGATCTAAACTTTGGTAGTTGCTCATTTTTACTGATAGAATATAAATTCAAGGAATTGATGAAAAAAATACAAAAGAAACCCCCCAAAAATTCGGCTAGAAAACGTAATGCATGTTTTGTCAAGTGCATTTATAAAGCTTGTTCTTCTTCTCTCTCAACGTCCACACACGTATGCGCTTACGTATTCGACGTACAAGATTTGCACCTTTGTCTCAAAGTAGTGAATTTACATTTCTTTCAATTTTTTTCATAATAATCAACAAAATATGCAGTTTCTCATAATTACATGAGCGAACCAAATAATTAGAGGATCATATCTCACGTTAAAATAAGATAACTATAATAACACAGTGTGTGCGGGTACATTTCGCAGTAGAATTGTACCGGGAGCAGGCATTTTGCGAGTAAATTTAGTTATTCAGTTAAATCTCAATAGATCGAAAATTATTTAATTTTTTAACCTACTTTTCATATTTTATATTGAGATATATAAACAAATATATACATAGAAATATGCAAACATAAGAATTTTGTAAACAAAAAATATATTTTCTAGTGGATAAATTTATAATAGTATCGTAAATATGAAAAGTAAAATAGAAATAATAGTATATAGTTTTAATTTTTCCGAATTATATTATATATAAACATTTTTACATTATAAAAAAATGAAAAGAGCAATCATAAAAATAATAATATATAAACTAGTCTTTATTTGTCTAAATGTTTCCAGAATCTATGAAGTAAACAAGAACATTCGGCTTCGTTTCCCTGTATATACCGTTATTTTTGTACCCACAAACAAATCATGTTGTTACACTAACCCGTACTAGTACGTGACTCGCGCTCAAGTATCAATCGTCAGAAAACGTACTAGCACGTATCCCGCATACAACGTGTTAAGATAAATAAAATAAGTTTATATGTAGTGCAGGAAAAATGAGTAAAGTTTAATAGATCTCCAAGTAAGTCATGTGGTGTCACCTACATTAGATATTTTTAAAATCTGCCTTAGTGAATGTTTTTAATAATAGAAAAAAACTGGGGTATTGAAAAACTTGATATTAAGAAATAAAACTGTTACTGGTTAAAGTAATTACATATGAATGTTAACTACATACTGAAAAATATGTTCTTTCTACAATTTAGTTTTATAGATTTAGATATATAAAATTTAAATGTTAAAAGTTATCCAAGGACTATTACTAAAAAAGGACTTCTGTGGAGGAATGTATGGATTAGGCCCATGGTCAAGTGCTATTTTAAAATACATATTTTATGCAAAACCTAGCACCAAAACGTTATAAAGATAACAAAATTATTTAAACTGATATATTTATACTGAACAACTAGAGTTACAAAAAAATTTTCAGTTGAATTAAGGTATCAGGATACGCTTCTTTACTGTTAAAAATTAATTTGATTTTTAGAAAGCTGACTGCAAAACTATAAACAGACCACTGTATTTCAAAAACTCTAATAATATTTGTTTATCTCAAAAAATATTGTGATATCTAAAAAAATGTATCATAGATGTGTATCTTATTATCACGAAGCGTATCTTATTATCAATATTGCAAGAAACTTGTTGATCGTCATTTAATCAGAGCAAGTGCATAATTTTAACGCTTTATTTAGTAACGAAGTTACGTAATATTCAAATGAAGTCTTAGTAAAAAATTCAAATGTGACATTAGAAAAACAAAATTTTCGGCGTCTAGATAATGAATTCTTTTTAAAATTATGTATTTTTGATGTTCAACATAATTATGATTTATAAAAAACTATAGAATCTCAAATGAAACTGAAGAGTGTTGATATTCATATTAGCTTCTATTTTAGCGTTAAAATTTAGCAGATACATGCATACACAATAATACATGCATAATATATTATCGTACTTTGATTACATAACAGTCACTTCAAATAATACTTTAAAATACGTACACCATAAATATTTTGTTTAAGAACAGTACCATAATTTATTTTATGTAAATATTTTGAATTAAATATGAGCATGAAAGGTTTAAAAAAAAAGATGAAATTTGAATTTCTTAGTGAATAATCTGATTATAAATTAGGAAGAGAAAAACATCAGACATTTCACGTTTTCTAGATTTGGTTCATAAAAACTGTGCCTTAACTAGCTTTATAAAAGTAAATGGAATTTGGCCCAAAGAAAATAAACTTAGAGTCGTTATATAACTTTTAGTTATATATGATTATACACGAATGGAAAGATGAATTTAAAATAATTAATTAAAATACTGGCTCGTATACTTTTATGTAATCGATTAGCATCCCTTTAGTAAATAATGTTTTATGAATTCAGTTTTGAATTTTCTTTTTTTAGATTTAATATTATTTTCTTCTCTTTCTGGAATATGTATCTCAGCTAAACTTAACAGAAAATTAGTTTACTTAGCGAATCAAATTTTAGTAACTCAAGTTAATTAGTTTCTTATGTTTAATTAATTTCTTTATTCATTGAGACGCTTTAACGTGCAATAATATTAGCTTGAGCTTTTATTTTCGTTGATTTTAACATTCTTACATCGAGGGAAAATTAATATGATCCAACATTTTAAATAGGGAATTATGTTTTGATACGGTTTTTGGTTTTTCTTAACATTCTAGTTTTCTAGTGAAGCAATCATTTCTATAAATTAATATTTTTAAAATTCTGTAAATGAATTTAATGAAACCAGTGCAAAAGGAAACAAAAATAAGGCACAGACAGACGAAAAATGAAATGCAAACAAGCGTTTTGTAGTTATGAAGGATTTTATCAAAATGAGCAGATTTCAGACAGAACCAAATTTTCTTTATTTGCATTGGCTTTGTATCCATTGCGATATTTTGATAACTCACAAAAGGCCACTTACTTGATGAATACGAGGGGATTGCAATGAGAAAACTATTAAATATGGGGAAATCGCGAAATATCCCAAAATTTTTATAATCTTGAAAAAAGGATTTTTACTGCCAATTCCGAGCTTTTTCTTCCTGCAGGTCTCTCCCCGATGTGGCATCCTTTTAATTCCATTGGATGGGAACAACTACTATACACTATAAAAAATATGAAATAAAATGAAAAGTATAAACAGAAAAATGATTTTCTCACTCGGTCTCATGCCTCCCAATACTTTTTGATAGGAAAGCTCCAAGAGGAGCTGTGCAATTCCGAATGTGATCATCATCCATAATAACAGGTTCCATACAAAGAGTAGAGTGTAGGCTCATTTTGAATTTTAAAGAGATGTCCAATGATGCAGTCGTGTTGTGTATAGATCCTAAAACTTGCAACCGCCTTGCAGAGGAGCCATAGTCAGGCATATTAACTTCATCCAAACCTTTCCAATACTTAGAGGAAGCTTGAATCTTCATTATGTATGGAGGATTTAAGATTCATGGTAAGTCGTTTAATTGTAACAACAAGTATTGGTTTGTGAAACTTGTAGAACAATGAGACTTTCCAACGCTAGCACACCACCCTGCTCATTGCCATTTAGTCCACAGTCACCTGGAATTTTCTGAAGAACTGGTTTCTATCATTGATTCCAACTTACGAATAGAGAATTACAAGTCTTATACATTCGAAATATGAGATAATCCAGTGCAATAGAGAGCAAATCTGAGTCAAAGAGATCTCCTGGAATTTATCACATCTAACACCAAGTTGGTTCAGCAAAGAAGATAGCCACAACTTCATTGTCAAAGGCTGTTTAATAAAAAGTAAACAAGTCACAAAAGATTCCTGTGCCAGTATTAGCTTGATCATTAGTAAAAGCCCATCAGTATACAGCGAGATTTTATCCAGGTCTACAAATTTAGCCTGCCCTTTTTTTGTGTATAGAGAAATGTCTCTGACTGGAGCTTGCCATTTCGGATTTTATCCCCATAAATTAAAACCGTTCCAATTTTCTTAATTTGTACTTTAGTAGCCACCTAAAATATGTCAATATATGTATGTATCAATGAATTATTTCAACTCTTCCCAAAACTTAAGACTGAATTAAAAAATTTCTACGCGTGACTCTCTTTTCCTGCTCTTATCAAGCTGTTTATTCTTTCTTGAAAACCTGAAAATTTTTGCAATTTTAATGCTGTTTTTTCAGTTTTACCAATATTTTTAGCCACAAAATAAATACTGATCTAAAACTCTTTATCAGGATAAGACATCAACATGATTTTTTTTCTCCTAGGAACGACTTTTCACAGATCACACATATGCACGTTTATCTCTTGTCTATGTCAGAAGCTCCATAATTAACATGAAAATATAAGATTTTTACTAAGTATTTAACGTGGTCTTAATTCTGAGTGAGAGCTTCTTTCGCAACGATGATTGTATTTGCATTACATTTCCAAGCAAGGTCTGTCAGTTTAAAATATGGGCTATACCCTCAAATTATACATATACCTGTGCATGTGTGTTTCAAATTTTGGAAATTAAAGCATGTTTGAATAAAATGTATGTTACCAAAAAAATGAATTCAATAAACAAAACACGATTTTAAATTGACAATAAATGTCAAGCCAACAAAGTGAGGCAATAAGCTGAACTTAGGGTATATTTTGAAGCTACAAACCGCTCAAAGTCTACTCATTGGTTGAATATAAAGTCTGTGAGTGAAAAAGCTTAATTAAATTTATGTGTCAAATAATTTGATGACTGACATTTTTATCATATATAAAATCCTAAATTTTGCTTAAGTAGAATATCTCATTTTTATGAAGGTGTTTTTTTTTTATCAAAATTAATACTTAAAAGAAATATAAATGCATTTCAAACATAAAATTCATAGTTGAATTTATATTGCTAATATAATAGGAATTTTATTTTCAAAACTTATTAAAATTACCTGCAAAATTATTTTTGGATGTAAAATTGTTCTAAGCAATGGTCGAACGGGAAGGATTCTTTCATCCTGCACCATATCCAAAGAACTGCAATCGCAGTACTAGCTTGGAAGTTCGAAGCTGTTCGGAATTAGTTTTAAGCGAGTTCTGTTGTAATTATCTCTTGCGTAGGAAAACATTTATTATCCCGGCGCTCGATACCCTCTCTTTATTTTGTCTGTATCATGCTATGCAGTCTCATTACCCCTCCTGTAGAAAAACAGTGGGCTGTAACTCTCTTAAGGAAATCAAACTAAGTTATTATACTATGATTATTCAAACTAAAAAAATGTCTTCTTAAGTTATCAGCTTTTTGTTAACGTTTGCAGTATTTCTTGTTCATTTCTATTAGCTATCGTGATACAAAATCTAAAAATCATAAGATTTTTAAGAATAGAATATTTTAATTTTTTCCTTGTCTTGTTTACTTCTCATAATTGAATTGTTGTTATATTCTCTGTACTCAAAATAATTTTCTATCTGAAACATATTTTAAGGGAATTTCTTTTATTCTATTGTTACATTTTAAAACCATTTTTTCCAAAAGAACCATGAAAGTATATTAAAATCCCTAATTTTGAAATCTTTAAGGTTTGAAGAAATGTTTTTTTATATCATACATTTTAGTATAATTTCTGAGTAAATATCAGCATTTGTTTACAGAGCCTGATGTTTTTCATACATGAAAAGATAAAAGATTCCTATAATTAGCTGTTATTATGGTCCTATTCTTTACTATTATTAAAAAAAGACAAATCAAACATTTCAAATTATTACTTTTGATACATAAAATATTTTTTTTCTCTTCTTTCTCAGAATCGTGAAAATTCATAAAAACAGCTTTCAGATTTTTTTGCTGTCATTTGATTTATTTGTCAGCCCTGCATGCATTAATACTTTAAAGGGAATTAATTACATTTAAACAAATAGCGAGTTTAAAAATTTCTAATCTTTGTTTACATGAATATTTACTTTTTGTATTTTTTTTCTTAACTAAATCCTAACTATAACGTTACTGAGATATAAAAAAAAAGATAAAAATGAAGCTTATTAAGATTTGAAATTCAATTAATTGGGTTACTTCAGATTAAATATTTAAGAAATTGAGATTATTCTATTCTCAAATTTTAGCTTCCGATGTGCAAGGCTATGTAATGTCATAAGAGGTAGAGTACTGCCTTCCAGTACTGTTTGAATAATATTTAACTTATCCTTATATATTACCCAGATAATAGACGAACTGGTAATGAAATGCATTCTAGTAACGGAGACTGCGGGTTCGAATATCGCTGTTGTCATGGATATTCGTAGTCAATTGGAATCGCTTTTAAGCAGCAAGAATCGGTTTAGTTAGCGATCTGTCTACAAAAATATTTTCTAAATGTTCTAAAGTTTCTGTATTTTTGTTTCTATTAAGATTTTGTCATTTATGATTAAAAAAATTTCATAATATCCGTTTTTAGCTTTTAATTAACGTTTACCATATTTCTTTTCATTTCAGGACGTCAATATACAGCTAAAGTGAATAATTACTTTTCAGGATATTTTCATTGTCTAACATAATTTTTATTATTATTTATTTCCCCATTTGAGAAAACATTATTTTCAAAAATATTTGTGTGATTTTCTTTAATTCCAATGTTATACTTTTCGAAATCTTTTAAGAATTTAAAACGAATTTTTTTTCCATATTTTAAAAAGTTTAAGGTTTAAAGAATTTTTTTTTATGATTTCTAACGTATTTTGTTTAAATGCATGATTTAAAATAGCATCAATTATCCGTAAAGCAATATGCATTAGTTTACATAAAAGCTGCTACAATTCTTTCTTAATATCTTTATCTTCAGCATTACTTCTAATAAACAACAATGTATTTTAATTTTTTTAATTGTTTATTAATAGTAATAATAAACAATTATTATTCCTAATAAAGAATTATTATTTATTTTCTGTTTTTTTATTTGTTTTAAATTTATTTCCATATTTTAAAAAATTTAAGGTTTGCAAAAATTTTTTTATTATGATTTCTAACGCATTTTGTTTAAATTCATAATTTAAAATATAATCAATTATTCGTAAAGCAATATTCCTTAATTTATAGAAAAACTGCTATAATTCTTTCTTAATATCCTTATCTTTTCCTTTACTTCTAATAAACAATTATGCAATTAAAAATTTTTAATTGTTTATTAGGTGTAATAATAAACAATTATTACTCCTAATAAACAATTATTATTTATTTATTGTTTGTTTTACCCTATTCGAGAAAACTTTATTTTTAAAAATATTTGTGTAATTTTCTTTTACTTTTCGAAACCTTTTAAGAATTTGAAAGAAATTTATCTCCATATTTTAAAAAATTTAAGGTTTGCAGAGTTTTTTATTATGATTTCTAACGCATTTTGTTTAAATTCATAATTTAAAATATAATCATTTATTCGTAAAGCAATATGCAATAATTTATATAAAAACTGCTATAATTCTTTCTTAATATCCTTATCTTTTCCATTACTCCTAATAAACAATTATTCAAAAATATCTTAATTAATTAATTTCGTACATGAAATGATGTTTAATTCCTAAAGTTATTTCTCTGTACATCTAATGCATTCAAAAATGCATACTCTTAATTGTATTTTAATGTTATTTAGTTTACTTTTAATTTATGACTGCAAAAAATATTTTAAGGATAAACTACCTTTAAAAATATAAATTTTTTGTGTATGAAAATATACTTATATTCATAAACTACATAAAAATATTGCTAGGTTTGTACAATAGACTATCTTCCTGAGAAAACATTTATATAAATATGACGAAATCTAAAGTAAAATATTTAATAGCTAATTTATTTAGAATAGTAATTACCATGTTCAGATATACAAGGAAATAACTATTTTGACCAGACTTGAATCCATGTTGATACGTTTCGGTGTTACGACTTTACATACTTTACATACAAGAAAATTTTTCATTTATGAAACTTTAAATTTTCATTGTGTAAAACCTTGAGCCATTTTTTTTATTTTCTTCGTGATGTTATGCATATGTATGCACATATATGTATCTAACTAAAAAAATAACTATAGAATGTTCAAAAATTGCCTTTAAGGCTATTTTAACGTCTAGATATGTCACTCCCCATTTCTTACTAAAATATACAATCATACAACGTATATAAACATTGTGTAGCATAAATCAAAAACGACTATCCGCAGAATGTTTAAAATTTTCATTTAGGACTGTTATAATAAATGTATTTAGTTGTTCACCTCCATTGTTGGCTGCAATTCGGCTTCGAACATAAATTAATTATATAATGACTATTAATAATATCAGTGCACAACAATACAAAAGTTATCGATATTTTAAAATGCAGTTGTAACAATACTTTTCAAGTAGTACTAACAATGCTTTTAAAACAATTATATAACGAATATTAATGCTATCAGTGCACAACAATACTAAAGTTATCAATATTTTTAAATGCAGTTGTAACAGTGCTTTTGAAGTAGTAGAGACAATGCTTTTAAAACAATTATATAATGACTATTAATGCTGTCAGAGCACAACAATACTAAAGTTATCGATATTTTTAAAAGCAGTTATAACAATGCTTTTCAAGTAGTACTAACAATGCTTTTAAAACAATTATATAACGACTATTAATGGTATCAGTGCTCACCAATTCAAAAGTTATCGATATTTTTAAATGCAGTTGTAACAGTGCTTTTCAAGTAGTACAGACAATGCTTGTAAAACAATTATATAACGAATATTAATGCTATCAGTGCTCAACAATACAAAAGTTATTATTATTTTAAAATGCAGTTGTAACAGTACTTTTCAAGTAGTACAGACAATGAATGCTTTTAAAACAATTATATAACGACTATTAATGCTATCAGTGCACAACAATACAAAAGTTATCGATATTTTTAAATGCAGTTGTAATAGTGCTTTTCAAGTAGTACAGACAATACTTTTAAAACAATTATATAGCGACTATTAATGCTATCAGTGCTCTGCTCAGCAATACAAAATTTATCGATATTTTTAAAGGTAGTTGTAACAGTGCTTTTGAAGTAGTACAGACAATGCTTTTAAAACAATTATATAACGACTATTAATGGTATCAGTGCTCAACAATTCAAAAGTTATCGATTTTTTTAAATGCAGTTGTAACAGTGCATTTCAAGTAGTACAAACAATGCTTGTAAAACAATTATATAACGAATATTAATGCTATCAGTGTTCAACAATACAAAAGTTATTATTATTTTAAAATGCAGCTGTAACAGTGCTTTTCAAGTAGTACAGATAATAAATGCTTTTAAAACAATTATATAATGACTATTAATGCTGTCAGTGCTCTGCTCAACAATACAAAAGTTATCGATATTTTTAAATGAAGTTGTAATAGTGCTTTTCAAGTAGTACATACAATACTTTTAAAACAATTATATAGCGACTATTAATGCTATCAGTGCTCAATATTTTAATGTTATTTAGTTTACTTATAATTTAGGGTTGCAAAAATATTTTAAGGATAAACTACCGTTAAAAATATAAATTTTTTGTGTATGAAAATATATTTAGATTAAAAAATATATATATAAAAATATTGCTAGGTTTGTACAATAGAATACCTTCCTGAGAAAACATTTATATAAATTTGACGAAATTTAAAGTAAAATATTTAATAGCTAATTTAACTATTAAATATTTAATAATAATAGCTATTTAGAATAGCAATTACCATGTCCAGATATACAAGGAAATGATTATTTTGACCAGACCTGAATCCATGTTGATACGTTTCGGTGTTACGACTTTACATACTTTACATATAAGGAAATTTTTCATTCATAAAACTTTAAATTTTCATTGTGTAAAACCTTGAGCCATTTTTTTTATTTTCTTCGTGATGTTATGCGTATGTATGCACATATATGTCTCTAACTAAAAAAAATAACTGTAGAATGTCCAAATATTGCCTTTAAGACTATTTTAACGTTTAGATATGTAACTCACCATTTTTTACTAAAATCCACAATCTATGTAATTCAAACCTTTAATACAACGTATATAAACTTTGTCTAGCATAAATCAATATAGACTATCTGCAGAATGTTTAAAATTTTAATTTAGGACTGTTATAGCATCTAGTTGTTCACCTCCATTTTTAGCTGCAATTCACCCTCGAGCAGAAATTCGTTATATAACGACTTTTAATGCTATCAGTGAACAACAATACATAAGTTATCGATATTTTAAAATGCAGTTGTAACAGTGCTTTTCAAGTAGTACTAACAATGCTTTTAAAACAATTATATAACGACTATGAATGCTACCAGTGCTCAACGATACAAAAGTTATCGATATTTTTAAATGCAGTTTTAATAGTGCTTTTCAAGTAGAACAGACAATGCTTTTAAACAATTATATAACGACTATGAATGCTATCAGTGCTGGACAATACAAAAGTTATCGATATTTTTAAATGCAGTTGTAACAGTGCTTTTCAAGTAGTACATACAATGCTTTTAAAACAATTATATAACGACTATGAATGCTACCAGTGCTCAACGATACAAAAGTTATCGATATTTTAAAATGTAGTTGTAACAGTTCTTTTCAAGTAGTACAGACAATGCTTTTAAACAATTACTTAAGATGATAATTTGGAATTTTTACTATTCATTATTACCTACTGCGGAGCAAAAGAAGTATTGGCTGTACACGAACGAAGACCATCTACCTTAAAATAAATATTTTAAATAATATGAGTGTACAATCCACTGCAGTTCATAGAAATACTCCGAAAGAGGGCCGATTGAATAGGGGGCTGGCCTTCGGTACCGAAGTTTGTTTGTTCGAATCCCAGTGGGGCATAGATATTCGTAGCCGTTCTCAATCGGCTTTAAGCTGTAGGTCCCGGTCTCGTTAACTCTCGTGTTTTCAAAAGTGGACCGTAGCACTCCAAGCCAAACCAGTTTATCATACAAATGCATTCAAATACATTATATACAAATATATAAAATAAACTGAATACGATGTTTGTAAAGGAAGAATTGTAATTATAAAAGATTTTGACTACAACAAAAATTAAAACTGCAGGTAGTCGCATGATATCAGTTTTCATCCGCGTCCAGAAAACACTGTTAACGTGATAAATGAATTTATTAAGGTATCTGCAAATGATAATAGTTTTTATGCTTCCTATAAAAAGTATGTACAACACTATAAACTCTCAAGAAAGTCATAGTGTATCCACATCAGATTTTTTTTCTTTTAACACTGCACTTAGTGTCAATAAGATCTAAGATATGACGAAATGACTGAAATGATAGCGCGTTAACATTCAGAACCAGTCTCCGCGTTAACTTCCAGTCTACAAGTGCCATTCTTTTTGCGTTCATGGATTTTGCATGTTTGATAAAATAAAATAAAATCTTAAGTATATCTTAAGTATATTGCTTCAAACATTTTTAAATCACTGAGTACCTTTGTTAATGTTTAATATTTCTTTTTAACTTACTTAATCAGCTTTTTATTAACGTTTACCAAATATCTTCGTTTTCTTCTACTTGTCATTCTATATGCAAAGACAATCTCTTTTGAGAATATTCCATTGTCTAATAAATCTCTCATTGTTTATTTGCCTTTTGTTTTTCTCTATTAAAGATAAACTTATTACCGGAACAGAGAATTTCTTTAATTCCATTGTTATATTTCTAACAGCCCTTTGTAAAAATGAAAGAAAATTATTTAAATCTCGTTAGGACTTTTTAAATGATCAAGGATTTAGAATTTTTTGTAACAAATTTTATTTTACATTGTGAATTCAAATGTCATCAGTCATTCGCAGAGTATGATGGATTATGACATATTAGAATATAAAAGATTGTTATAATTAGTTCACCAGAAGACATTCAGAGTACCTTTTGAGCAAAAATATTTTTATTAAATTAGACTTTCTCGAGGCTGTCTCGCAAGACTGTCTCGCAAGGTGAAGCAATACCGGAGCCAAAGAGTGGCTCAGCAGACAACCCAATACAATGCAGGGCCATGTAGAATAGTATAGAAGCACACTGTTGGATATGGGCTACGCAGCAAACGTCCCACACGTGTGCCTTTGCTGACCAAGCGTCATCGCCAACTGCACTTACGCTGGGCCAGGGAACATCGCGACTGGTCTATGTATCAGTGGGAGAGATTTGCCTGGTCAGCTGAATCATTGTTTGTCATTCATAATGCCGATGGCCCCGTCAGGATACACCGTCTTCCAGGCGAACAGTTGCTCCCTGATTGCACAGTAGGTCATACACAGGCCGGTGGTGGCGGTATTACGCTTTGGGGGGACGTATTCTTGGGCGTCTCTGAGACCCGTGGTTGTGGTAAAGCAGACCATGGATGCTACAGGGTATCTGAACATTATTGCGGACCTGTTGCACCCTTACATGACCTCTGTTTTTCTAGCTGGAAATGGGATGTTCCAACAGGACAACGACCCGTGTCACAAGGATAAAATTGTGTTGGAGTTATCCAGGAACATGATGCTGAATTCCAGTTAATGTCCTGACCGCCTAACTCACCGGATCTCAATCCGACACAACACATTTGGAATGTTATGGTACGGCAGCTCAGCGTTCAAAGACCACCAATATCTTGGATTTGCGTAACCGTTGCTTAAACATCTCTGTACACTATATCTCCGGCCATCTTCTAAGAACTTGTGGCATCCATGCCAAGGTAGGGTGAAGCTGTGTTGCTCGCCAAAGGTGGGCCAACTCGTTATTGACAGGTGGTCATGTTTTGGCTCTTGAGTGTATCTTTGCTTTGAAAATGTACTGCTTGAAATAAAAAAAGTATACACTTGTCTCATAATTACAGATTGTTTAAAAATTAAAATACTGATTTTAAATGGTGTAAAATATTTTGTTTTATCTCTCCGAGTGGAACACATCTAGAAAAAATTTCTCCAAAATACGCTAATGTCAGTGGCCAAAGAGTTCTATGATTTTTACCTTCACCCTTTGTCGACTAGAATGGAATATGGAAAACCCAACCTCGTTATTGCCCCTTTACTTCCGGTTATATATTGATATATAAATAGATGTTATAGATTGTTAATTTTTAATATACATAAAGCTCGCCAAGTCTCAAATATCATATCATAAGAAATAATGGATTCTAAAAGTACAAATAAAAATATTCTTTGAGAGATTTATTTATAATTTTTTACAAAAGTCATCCAAGATATTTAAGGGGTGCAGTTAGAGATACATCTGTTACCACAAACGAAATACTTCGAAATAAAGATTTACAAAGCCATGAAAAGTTATCAGCGTTTTTGTGTCTCAGGGTTGCATCCCTCAAGAAATGTCAGTGAAAGAGGGGTGCAGTTCCCAAACAATAGACCTGACCCTCCTACCTCAAAACTCCATGGGGGAAAGCACTGTCAAAAATGTACATTACATCCATTTTTGGAGCGTTTTTGGAGGTCGAAAATTGTACGTTTTGAAGTCATCATCGGATTGGTGGAATTGTACGTGCGAACCGCTTAGAGGGTTAAAGTAAACAAAAAAATTTCTGATATAACCAGGTTTTAAATCTCAAAAAGTAGTATCTTCTCTTAGTCTTGAATTTCTCTCTATTATTTCTGGTGAAATACAAATCAAAGATTGTAAATTAATTCCTTTATATTCACAAAATGATGATTGTTACCCAATATTATATCTATGCACTATGATTTTAAAATCCGTATTTTTAAATTTCTGTATGATATTTCATTGTTATTCAGATAGTTTACCCGTCGCTCATATTAAAATGCTTTAAAGGAAACTAATAATGTGAAATTGGGCAGCGAAAAATTTGATATAAGCATTATTTAGTTCATACCTTCTAAACTCTTCTCTTTCTTTCAAAATTCCCCGCTGTGTCATTGTAAATAAAAGACCAAAACAAAGTCTTTTAAGGTTGAAGATTAGATGCATTCGATCATTAATTAAATATTTAATATTAATTTTATTGTTCTCTTAGCTTGTTACTCAAACAAAGGATGTTAGATATAACATATAATCAAATATTTGTGTGCAATAGCACAATCATCAAGCGATATATGATAGATGTGCTTAATGACACATCTTTAAAATATGCATTCGGTAACATTATCAGAATGTTGTTTCTTTAATTTTAAATAGTGTAGTGGTTTATTAAAACAAAGCTGATAAATCTGAATATTTAGTGATTTGATTTCTACGTATTAAGAGCTCACATTCCCTTTAAATAACTTATTTAAATGGAAGATATTTCTTGTTTTTACTTTATATCATTTTTTTTTTAATAATTATAATAAATTCATGATATTTTTAGCATTCGATCTATATTTCTATTTACTTAGTTTTGCTGACTTTACTTGACATTCTAAAAAATATGAGTGTTTATAAAAATTGAAATAAGACGTCTTGTTTTAAATTTATTTAAATTTTCTGTCACACTGTGCACAGTTTTACAGAAACATAAAATGAGTTTTATCAGTAATTTTTTTTGCTTTTGTAAACAACAAATATTAGGTATATTTTCCACAACTGTTTAAGTTTATAGAAAATGTTGCAACATTATCACACAATGGAATTAAATTTTCATAAAAACTAAAATAACGTTTAAAGATTCAATTTTAAAAACAGTAAGCATTAACTGAAATAAAAAACAACCGAAAAAAGTTAGTAGACTCTCATAATAATAATTACAACTATATATTTAATATGATTATTTGAAATCAATATGTGCAAGGGTTTTTAATTAACAGTGAGTAGAAGTTGAAATATAACATTTATAATATAATGCATTTAAATTTTCATAGTTTCCTTAAAAGTTATTATATTAAATGTAAAGATTCCATTGTTCTGTAGGTTCTAATTCGAATATTTCGAGAAGGTTTGTTTAAAAAATGTCTATAAATTTAAGAATATAAAATAGAATCTTAGAAGGTGTAAAGGTGATACGACCCCTTAAAGCGTAAAATGACTTCAAATGTTTCTTCGTAGACTCTTTAGTTAGTTGATGACCAAATAATTCACAAGTTGTCATTCTGTGCTTCTGTCCATTGGTTTTAGTATCACTGACAGCAGATATTATTAGAGCATGATGTTACCACATGGTAACCTGTATGTATGGAAAAAGCAATGGATTTACTGAACGATTCCTTTTCCTGATAAAATATGCATGAATTTCTAGTGTGATAGTAAAAAACGTCCACCCGATTTATTTTGGTTCATTTTTATATTCAATTCCTAAATGTATTCTCTTCTTTTTTATTAAACATTTTAGATAAGTTAGGCTAATGTTAATAATACTTTAACAGCTGGTTTAAGATCCGCAGTATTGGTTAAAAGTGATTGGGGAACGTAAAATGTGTTCGTGGTCAGAAAGTGATCCAAGTTCTTTAATGATACCTCTGGGGGTGGCAGGCCAAGCCTATGGTCTTTTGTTTGTTCCATGCTTCTAAATTTCGAAAACTCCGCAGGTGTATTTTTACTAGCGTCCGTAGCATACCCTAAGCTACACTTGTTGCTAGGGTGGTGCTAAATGGGTAACAGCTTCACAACACTGTATTGGCATAAAGTGCTATAGAGCTTGTATTGCAGCTGCGTTAGGAAAAAAATAATAACCTAACAGAAAAATCTAGCCACTTCTTCAAAAATATAAGTGGTCTTTGTAACAATAAGTTACATTCGGTTCAGCAGTTACCCCTTCTCGTAAACCTTTGTCAAAGACATACAGAGCAGGACCGGTTTGAACTAGAAAGAATCTTCGGACTTCTCCCAACCAATAGAAGGGACCGTTGGTTTGGCAGGATTCTGATCCTTCCGTTTTTGAAGGGACCCCTGTTTTTTTTCTCTGCGGGGGCAGTCTGATTTTTTAGAGGACAAGATTGTTATCCAAGGAGAGAAGAGGGTGGGCGCTTCTCGTATCCGCTGCCATCTTTATAGACATTTTTTGGACGAAACAAGAAAAAGGAAATAAACACCATTTTTTTAAGGCTGACTTCGAGTCGAGAGGATTCATCGTTATCTACAAATGATATGTTGTATTCCAGCTGTATTCCTTAGGCATTTAATTTCACAGAATTATTTAATCAAGACAAATTTGTCCATGTGTTTTTAATGAGTTTTAATTTCGTTTTTTTTATCAAACACTAGGCCACCGTAACATTATTTTTACATTCTTATATGTAACACTACGATTTCCGGAAATAATTAGGCAGGAAAAATAATAAGTTTTATATTTTTTAAGCTAATTCATCTCTAAAATTTGTTTTAATGCATATACGTTTATTAAATTTAGCAGTTATGCTGTCTTTTTGAGAAAGTGTGGACAATTTGAGTAGTTTTATTATTTTTTAACATACTGCATTTATATGATAAACAACTTTTGTTTTTAAAGAACATATACATGTAATACTATTAAAACGTTGAATTCCATTTTATGTTAATGATGTTTAGAGAAAGATGGGTAGTAAAAAAACTGTATTAAATTATTATTCTTAATATTATTTACTGAAAGAGGAGATAGAAATATACAACTTTCAATGTAACTGTATTAAATTATCGTTCTTAATTTTATTTCCTAAAAGATGAGATAGAAATATACAACTTTCAGTGTAACTGTATCAAATTATCGTTCTTAATTTTATTTCCTGAAAGAATAGATAGAAATATACAATTTTCAATGAAATTTCACAGAGATAAAAAATCCACAGTTACTGTAAGTATATTCGTATGAAAGATAAAGCAATAAAAACAGTTCAGCACACAATGCATTTTACAAAGATAAAACTACGTCTACGTGCGGGTGAATAGTTTTCTATACGTAAACTTAGGAAGAAATAATGGTGGCCAAATCACGATAGAGGAAGCTTGCTAAACAAACAAGTATTGATTTCCTTCAAAATTCCACTTTAAGAAGATAATGAAAGTAATGCAGGTAAGAAATAAATCACTGGGATAAAAATAGTCCTTCCATTTATAATCAACGCATATAAAAAAGGGTTATACACGATAAAGAATTTTTTTATTTAAAAACGTAACGGAAAACAATATATCGCATTTTTTTGCTACAAAACGCTTAACATATTTATCTGAAAAGAACCTTGTAGTACTTAAAACAAAATCTGAGACTCTTTCTTATTCACTGGAATGTAAGAGGGGTAAATACATATTTTTTATCTTTGATATGTAAACACTTTTTTTCTTTTTATTTCGTGGAAAAAGATTTTTATTCAACATACACAACTTCACTTTGTAAATTAATAATTGCTAAAGATGTTTTTATCTCTATTTACAGACGTGTTTTCTTTTTCAATTCGTAATTCATTTTTAAAAATGTGTTGGAAAAAATGCAAAACAACCAAGCAAAAACGAAACTCAAGGAATTTTTGAATTACTCAAGTGGTACTATTTTGTTAAGAAAAGTAAAACAAATAAGAAAATTAAATGTCAAATAAGAAAGTTAAATGCGATAGAAGGGTTTTTAACCTCTTGATGAATAGGTAAAAAAATGAGTTGAAATCAATGAAATCCTAACCGCTGATTATGACTGTTTTATCTCCAGAATGACACGTTGTTTCTAGTGAAACTAAACTGATATCTCGGGTTGAAAACCCTTCTATCGCATTTAACTCCCTTATATGTCATTTAATTTTCTTATTTGTTTTACTTTTCTTAACAAAGTCAAATGCGATAGAAGGGTTTTCACCCTCTCGATGAATAGGTAAGAGAGTGAATTGAAATATAAGAAATCCTAACCGCTGATTATGATTGTTTTAACTCCAGAATGAAACGTTGTTTCTAGTGAAATTAAATTGATATCTAGGGTTGAAAACCCTTCTATCCCATTTAACATCCTTATTCTGTCATTTTATTTTCTATTTGTTTTACTTTTCTTAATAAAGTTAACTGCGATAGAAAGGTTTTCAACCTCCAGATGATTAGGTAAAAGAGTGAGTTGAAATCTATGAAATCCTAACCGCTGATTATGGCTGTTTTAACTCCAGAATGACACACTGTTTCTAGTGAAACTAAACTGATATCTAGGGTTGAAAACCCTTCTATCGCATTTAACTTCCTTATTCTGTCATTTTATTTTCTATTTGTTTTACTTTTCTTAATAAAGTTAAATGCGATAGAAGGGTTTTCAACCTCTCGATGAATAGGTAAAAAAGTAAGTTGAAATCTAAGAAATCCTAACCGCTGATTATGACTGTTTTAACTCCGGTATGACACGTTGTTTCTAGTGAAACTAAACTGATATCTAGCTTTTATAATAATTTTAACTTTTAAAAAGTCATTTAAATTATATACTGAGGAGATAGAACTTTGCGATCATTAGATTTGGTACAGTGAAGAACTGCTGTTGGTCAGTCGGCAAAGGCAACGCTCTCGTAACTGAGAGGTTGCGAGTTCGAAACCCAAGCAGGCCTAAGATCATCCGTGTTCGCTAAAGGTGACTAGGGCACGTAAAATAGGTTCGTGGTCACAATGTCCTCCAAGTTCTCAATAACTACCTCTGAAATGGCAGTTCAAGACTATGGGTTTTCTGCTTGGTCCCTACTTCAAAAATATGAGGACCCACTTCAGCATATGTCGTAGTTTCACCGTTGAGGTGATCGTTGAAATGAAAGGCTCACCCCTTTGCCTTAATACGAGTAGCCTCCTGCTCATATCGAGCTTGGTTTAACCAAGTGAAATAAGACAACAACAACAACAACAACTCCATTGAAAAAAAGTAATTTCTATGTTGGTTTACAAAATTTTCATTTATCAATTTGTAAAATAATCTTTACTTTTTTCCCATCAACTAATTTTGTGAAATATTATGCTGATTGTTTTTTAAATTACTATAAAATATCTTAGAATTCTTTTAATAAGTTTAATAGTAGTATTGACTACAAAATTTTACAATTAATGTACGGGTATATTTCCCATGTCTGCAATAGGAGTGTATTTCATGTACATGTTTATATCTAGTGATAAACTGATTGTTTTTTAATGTTAATATTTGCAAATATATATATATATATACATACATATATATATATATATATATATATATATATATATATATATATATATATATATATATATATATATATATATATATATATCAGGTCAAAATAAAGGGATAGTTGGAAATTATGTAAGTTAAAAACGATTTTAAAAAGAGAAATCTTTTATAATAATAAAATAAATGAAAAACACCCACGCTCGCGTAAGCTTTCAGGATAATCCGGTCAGGCGGAAGTATTTTGGAAGAATTTGATGAGCTTGCGAACAGATAAGTTGGATTTGAAGCGTGGGCATGGAACGGGGGGGGGGGGGGGGGGGGGGGGGGGGGGGGGGGGGGGGGGGGGGGGGGGGGGGGGGGGGGGGGGGGGGGGGGGGGGGGGGGGGGGGGGGGGGGGGGGGGGGGGGGGGGGGGGGGGGGGGGGGGGGGGGGGGGTGGGGGGGGGGGGGGGGGGGGGGGGGGGGGGGGGGGGGGGGGGGGGGGGGGGGGCGTGTTCAACACCTTCACGCATAGCTCCGGGTAGATGAATGAAAATGAAGCATGTTGCTTTCCTTAAGAACGATGAATTAATAAAACTTATTAATATTAAGAAGACATTTGCCTTAATTCTGTATCACGGCTTGTGATATATATATATATATATATATATATATATATATATATATATATATATTATATATATATATATATATGTGTGTGTGTGTGTGTGTGTAAATATGTATACATATATAGATATATATGTAAATATGTGTATATACATTTACATATACTGTATACTTATACATATTTAAAAGTTTACTTCTAAAACGTAATATCTTGGTACTTTATACTTGTATACTACCTTACACTTGTGTTTGACTGAGATTAATATAAAAATGTATTATTTCTTCATATATCATTGTGATTCATATTAGGAAAAACATTAATTAAAATACCTTCAACCAAATACATATAACTTTTAAAAATATTCTTAGTAAGTTCTTTTAGTAAATTAACAATAATTACCCCATATCTAGTAAGTATATCTTTAGTTTTTAATAAAAATTGCAGGTAAACCTTTCTAACCTTTCAAATATATAACATTAAGACAGTAACGAGAATATAATACCTTGCATTTCTAAGTTTTCTGTTGGGATATACTGAAATTTGTGATAGATAAACAAACTGATTCTCTCATATATCCATACGCTGCTCTATTACGGTTGGAATATAAGATAGGGTACGTTATAAATGTTTGATGTGTTAGTGAAATTGCGGATGTTTCTGTAAAGAATCTCTTCGTAATTGAATTCTAAAATAAGGCATATCCCTACGGGTTTGTTCTGTGTTATTCAATGAAATATTTTAATTTATGTAAACAACACGTACTGTAGATAAAATTCCACCGCAACGGATGAAAAGTTTGGTAGACATGCAATAATGCCACCATAAAACCCAATGATTTATTTTAATATTATATGCAGCAGAAACAGAATGAATTATTCTTGTCCCTATTTAATGTTTGGTTTAAATTTTTGCTCTTTTATGTTTCATTTAAATTTTCGTTTATTGATTAAATCCAGTGATTTAATCAATAATGCCACCATAAAACCCAATGATTTATTTTAATATTATATGCAGCAGAAACAGAATGAATTATTCTTGTCCCTATTTAATGTTTGGTTTAAATTTTTGCTCTTTTATGTTTCATTTAAATTTTCGTTTATTGATTAAATCCAGTGATTTAATCAATAATGCCACCATAAAACCCAATGATTTATTTTAATATTATATGCGGCAGAAACAGAATGAATTATTCTTGTCCCTATTTAATGTTTGGTTTAAATTTTTGCTCTTTTATGTTTCATTTAAATTTTCGTTTATTGATTAAATCCAGTGATTTAATCAATAATGCCACCATAAAACCCAATGATTTATTTTAATATTATATGCAGCAGAAACAGAATGAATTATTCTTGTCCCTATTTAATGTTTGGTTTAAATTTTTGCTCTTTTATGTTTCATTTTAATTTTCGTTTATTGATTAAATCCAGTGATTTAATCAATAATGCCACCATAAAACCCAATGATTTATTTTAATATTATATGCAGTAGAAACAGAATGAATTATTCTTGTCCCTATTTAATGTTTGGTTTAAATTTTTGCTCTTTTATGTTTCATTTTAATTTTCGTTTATTGATTAAATCCAGTGATTTAGAGATAAATATGATATTCTCTTTAACATTTAAAGTTCTTATGTCTTGCTTTTGATATTGTTGTTTGAATCATTTCATTAATTCAGATTTATCTACTGTGATTGAATGCTATTAGCCTTGAAAAAACGATAACATTTATTTTCACAACATCAAAGACAAGTTACAGGTCATATTTAAGCGGTTCGCACGTATAATTCCGCCAAACCGATGATGTCTTCAAAGCGGTTATCACGTACAATTTTCGACCTCCAAAAACGTTCAAAAATGAATGTAATGTACATTTCTTCCAGTGTTTTTTTCTGCCAGTGTTTGAGGTAGGAAGGTCAGGCCAATTGTTTAGAAACTGCATCCCTCTTTGACTGACATTTATTGAGGGTTGCACCCCTATTCCCTGAGGTACAAAGATGTTGATAGCTCTTCATGGCTTTGTAAATCTCTGTTTCGAAGTATTTCGTTTGCGGTAACAGATGTATCTCTAATTGCACCAATTAAATATCTTGGATAACTTTTGTAACAAAAATATAAATAATTCTCTTAAAGAATATTTTTATTTGTTCTTTTAGAATCCATTATTTCTTATGGGATGATCTTCAAGACTTGACGAGCTTCCTGTGTATTAAAAATTAACAATCTATAATATCTATTTATTTATCTATTTATAACCGGAAGTAAAGGGACAATGACGAGGGTGCGTTTCCCGTATTCCTTTCTAGTATACAAAGGGTGAAGTAAAAATTCAAAGAACGCTTTGGCCATTGACAGTATAAACCTTTAGTGTATTTTTGTAGACATTTTTTAATTGGTGTGTTCCACTCGGAGGGTTAAAACGGGAAATACTGCATTTCTTACAAAATGACTGAGAGTTCAATCTGTTTTCTTCAGAAAGCGTCACTAATATATTTTCGAGTTGAGCGGTCACCATGCTGCTCCAAGCATAACGAGAGAGTTCACGGGACAGATATATTAAAATCTGCTTCTTAATACTTGATCACACTTATCTGTACATAAGCGTCAATATGTTTTTTTTTACAAGTTATTATGGTTATTTTTTCCGGAAAGCTTCTTTATACACTTTACTTTATCCTTACCTTTTCATCTGTTCTTTGGAATACAGTAACTGCCACTACAGTGTAGGTTCGTTTATCCTCATAAGTTAAAGTTTTTCATATTCTGTGAAGTTGTATTACCTATAAGGCGATTCCAAGCAGCCGCGCACATCTCACCTTATGACAATTCTGGCTTTAGTTTCAAACGGAAGAACAGTTTATTCTTTGTCTATTGGCTATTGTAAGCATGAAAATAAATGTGAAGGGCATTATAGTAGTTCGTGACGTTGCGACAAATTGCTCTATTGTATTTATAATTAAATTTATCTTAAGGCAATGGATTTTGAACCACAATCTCACCTTATGATCTTTTTATTACTGTATTTCACAATTGAATGAAATAAAAAACATTGAATTTTGAAATTTCATAACTGAATTCCTGTTTCTGGATTGTAAGACTCTACCACTTAGAGCGAATCACGTGGGAGAACTCCTTAATTGAACATGCATTGAGTGAATACCATATCCAACAAAGTATCTAGATTTTCACAAAATATAGAACTTCTTAGTTTATCTAGATATATTAAAACCTGCTGAAAATATCCCAAATGTGGCCTATTCTTAAGGGTCATATCTAATGATCTGAAGTAACCAAAATCGACAGTGGCCTACGTTGTGGCAGTTTTACGGGTTGGACCTCTGTTACTTTCAGGACGACAATGCCAGTTGTCATGTTTCGAGGTTAACCAAGGCTTGGTATGGTGCCAATGGAGTTCATCGAATGGACTGGACTGCCCAGAGCCCAGACCTGAACCCTATCGAGAACCTCTGGGACGAGTTGGATTGCCGAATTAAGGGGTGCACTACCCGTCCAAACTCGGAGAAGGAACTTGTATGTCTACTCCAAGGCGAGTGGAAGACAATACCACTAGCTGTAATACAAAGACATGTGGAAAGTATGCCCCGGTTGGTTCACGCTGTAATTGCCTCTCGTGAAGGCTCTACAAACTATTGATTTTGAGTAAAGTTAGTTTTTCTATTTTATCACAGGTGTCTAAATAGTTATTGGTAGACAGCGTAAATTGCTTTCAATTAGACATGGAATTTCACAGTTCGAAAAATGAGATACAACACATAAAAGAATATAATTAACAGAGAAAATTATACGTTCTATTACGCATTGTATTAACACGTTTTTATTAGCAAACACTTCATTATTTTTTTTAAACTTTCTCGAATTTTGTCGTCTGTTTGCGGCATTTTCTATGAGAGTGGTGTTAGTCAATGTTTGAAAAAAATTAGTTGATAACACTGAGTGCAATATTCTATGAGGATTTTATCTATGAACAATTCCCAAAATATTGTCAATTTAAATTTACGCAGTTACTGAAATCGCAAACATAATTACCTTAAATGTCTTGAAAGTCTATCTTACGTAAAAACATAACTTAAAAATTATGCTACATAATTGTATTAACTATTACTTTAAAAATGGTCACATTATAAATTTAAATTACTTTAATATTTAAAAATTACAAAATGAGTGCATTTATATGCCTCAATATATTTCAAACAATTTTTTTTATTACTTTTTAATATGAAATGGAGTTTATAACACTTTTCTTAAAAACAGTTCATTTAAAATTAAAATTTCACCTGAAAGAAACAGGGAATTCTTGGATTATATTAAAATGGACCCATTATACTCCGTGTTAGACACAATAAATATTAGGAATGTTAATTTTTAGATTTACATGCTTATAACATTTTATGACATTCAAAAAATTAAACTGAAATTCAAAAGAATCAGTTTTAACTGAAATGCAGTATGTCTTTCCAAAACTAATTATGACTGTAAGTTAAATAGCATACAAACAAATACATAACACTTCAAAAAATATGCAGAGAAACGAGTAAAATAAACTGTGTCATAGTCTAGGAGAAAAATCATTATGCTGTATGGTCTGGGAATAGTTAATGCACGTATAGCCCTTTTCAATTTATAGTAAGAATTTCGCCTTTTTTTATTGTGTGACATTTCCCTTATTTTAAGCAACCGACATATTTTAAATGACTTCTTTTTGTGAAAAATTGGAATTTTGTTTTAATAAAATTTTTGATAAATCATAATGTTAGCTTTTCAAAATAATTTTTCTTTGCCTTATACCATTCTCAAAGTTATGACAATTTTTGTTTTTAAATGACCAGTTTTAAAATTTCTTTAAAAAATTTCTTTAAAACGAAAGTTTAAATGGATTTTATTTCGAAATAATTCATTAAATTTAAAGTTTTATTCACCCCTAGCATTTATCCCGTCATGTGACGGGATTAGTAAAAGTTTTGATTTTTCAGAATTGTAAAGTACCCTATGTGGCAAATAAAAGATAGTTTTCTTTTTGGCTGAGAATTATCTGGCACAAGCTCAGTAATTTGTTTTTCTTCATACTCCTTTAAAGTCTCCCGATACTGGGAATGAAGTTTAGAATCACGTTGAATCCATTTAGTCAAACCGTGTGGTTATGTATAAAAAACAAACATACAAACGAACAAATTTCTTAACTTTCAAAGATATATAACTTAAACGTTAGATGTTTATTAGTCTGCAAAATAGGCTTATAGAGTTTTATAAAAAGAATTTGTTGTTAATACCGGTGATAAAATTTTCATTGCAACAAAAAGTAATCGATGATTAAATTTAAAATTATCACTTACATACATAATCTATTATTTAAGCCCAATATAAAAGAAAGTTCAGTGATAAAACGTATGAAAATAATGCAGACAATATTTAAATAATTTAAAATAAGAAACGATTAAATGAGAGGGTTGGAGGAATGACGCCATAATGCTAGAAACAAATGTTAGTTTTACCTATTTATTATGTGGTAAATTGATAAATTGAATCACCTGCTCTTATACAGGTAATATAGAGATTAAAATAATGCTCGAAAAGGAGGGAAGGGGCGCTTTGAATTTTGCTAAACATAGGTCATCAAAAATCCAATATGGATGCCCTATCCATTCCAGGTTCAACCGCTTCATAAATTTGAGGACAGACGGAGAGATACCTTAGGCTGTTAATATATAGGGTATGATTCCAAAGATAAAAGCCCGAGAATTTCAAGTGACTGCTATAAACTTCTTGTAAAAATGTTCTACAAGTAAATCTTTGAATGCATTTTCAGAAAAAACTGTGTTTTATTACACAGAAATAACGTGGTAACAATTAAAAATATTTATGATAATAACATGAAACTTATAACAGATAATTTACATTATATTGCCAGTGTAATGAATTAAAATTTTTGTAGTAAGATCCATTTATGGGAAATTATAACATTTTTTATAATATAATATTTAGTAATGATTTATAATATAGCAGATTTTAGATCTAGTTTCATTATATTATTTAGTGTTTGATATGTGTTGGCAACCCATGTATTGAGGGGATTTAGGTCATTAATATTATTGATAATTCATATAATTGATATAATTAATATGATTGATTAATTAATATAATTGCTATAAATGAAACTAGAAGTTAAATGCTTGAGAACTAAATCTTACCTCATCACATCTTTTGTAAAGGATAGAGACCATAAAAAATATTTTAACGGATTTTCGTCGTGCGCTGGTTTATCGGGCGGGGTTCTGTCCCAGTCCCAGATTAGAATCGCATCTCCGTACATGACACTAAATAAGAATGTACCTTTGTGGAGTTACTTTTGAGTCCCTAACGGACAGTGCCCAATCTGAAGGGGCAGGGCTTTCCCATGTTTGCGGTTTCAAGGCGGGGTTCAGGAGACCAATAGATTTAGACAACTCTCCCGATTGGACGAAAAGAAGTAAGAAAAGACAGAGATGAAAATAGTATAAAATAAGAAAAGTCAAGAGGAAAACGGGTGTTTGACAGTCGAGGAGAGGAGAGGAGTTCGACTGTCAGTGTTCAGTATTTAAGGAGAGAAGTTCGACTGTCTGAGTTCGGAGGTCTAGAGTTCGATGACAAGTGTTCAGGACTAGAGGACAGAGTACGGTGACCAAAGGAGATTTGAGTCCAAGAAAGACGCCGACTTCAAACACCGGCCAGAAGTATTCCAACACATCCGCCTTACAGAAACATCTTAATTTATTTAGAAGATCCTATACCAGCGGTGAGACTGGAGTCCACATTATCATCCCATCAATTCAAAGGTATCTACAAGAGCTGCCAAGAGTACAGCCTTGGCACCAAATTAGATACACAAAGGTACTCATTATTATATATTTGAAACTGCGATTAGGTCCTCTCTCATCATTGTCTTTCTTTTACCTAAAAGTTAGAAAATTTTTATTGTTAAATCTTATATTAGTGTAGCACCTAATTGAACGTGTTGAAAAAGTAAATCTTATGAAACTTGATCAAATTTTTTATATTAGTCATGTATATATCATTATAATAAATTCGCTTATTATATTACTTTAAGCTGATTTCAGTTACTCTTAATTCAGCTTATTAGTTTATTATTTATTTTAAGTCTGTAGTCTCTTAGAACCTGTAGTTGAATTTAAACTTAAATAATCGACACAACGCAATATAAATAATATTTAGTCTTTGTGGCTAACAAAATAAATAACCACTATAAATTTGATCATAGGTAAATACCTAAAAATAAACGAGAGCTACACGACAGCCCAAAAATATTTTTGATTCATATTTTTTGTCTCCCAAAACTAGTTACTGATATCAAAATTTGTCTTATTTTGTTGACTTATTTTAAAAATAGTATTTTCTCGTATATTTAAAAAAATATTTTATTGTTTTTTTATATATGCTAATTCTATAGAAACAATTATTAACAAATCATTTTTGTGTTTTTCCAAATAAGCTATATGAACCTACTCGGTTGCTATGAAGGAGATATTTCTTTTTACGTATCAAGTATTGCATGACTGTTGCTAAGGTAACATTATCATACTGGAAATTTTTAACAAGGAAATAGTTATCTACTTTTCCTGCAATACGAGTTTATCATATGTTAAATTAATTTCGATATTTAATACACGTTTCAGGAGCAGAACTATTTTTTTATCAGTATATAAAAGAAAATTAGTTACTTTTTCGTAGAATAGTTTATGAATAATATAATACTCTTATGAAGAAAATTCCCTAATAAGCACGTATCTGAATAAAAATATTAAAAAAAATTTTTTTTCATAGCAACTTCAAGGCTTAAGACATCATAATTAACCATAACATTAGTTTGTAATTTTTACAGCAATTGAAAATTTAAGAGTGTGAAACTACTTTAACCAACTGTGAGTGTATTCTGAGATATCAAACTGTTTTTAGATGATCATTTCATGTAATTTTAACTCGCTTTCAGTTTGGTAAGTGATCTTGACAGAAACTGGAGGAAAATTTTGGTATCAGTTCATTTAAAGATGGAAATGCTTAGGGAAGATACTTGTGAGTTGCCACAACAGCAGTTAAAATTTATTTCATTATCATTACATGAACGAATTTTGTCTTAAAACCTTTTTCAAAATTTGCTTTCATTTGATATCCAAATAAAACAAGGAAAAAATATAAATCAATGTTTGAAGTTTGAGCAATGTATTGTATAAAAACACATCTTAATAAATATTTATTTTTAATATTAAAACCTGTAGCGGGTACAACTACTTCCCTCTTCTTTAATGACAGATGGAGCTAGGAGAGCCATGTAGTTTGTTTTTATATAATGAGTTACTTCTCTTAGTGTGTGCGTTGTATGTGTTGTTGTTTTTGTACTGTGTTCTGAAACATAGCGAACGAAATAAAAATGGTTCCTAAAAATAGACTAATTATTTCACAACGCCTTTTCGAATAAAATGAGTCTTGTCCTTCTACAAAACAGTTTTTAATGAGATATAATCCTAAAGATGTGAGTTATGGTCAAAACATCTGACTCTTTGAAGTTGAATTTTAAATCTTTTGATAGTAAAATGGTAACATAATCAACAAGTACGGCATTCAACATTCAAAGAAAAACATCATAAAATTGAATGGCTTGCATAATTTGTAACTTAGCTAACTGCATACAAGGTTTTTATAAACTGACTTTTATTCCTTAAAGATAAAAATATATAAAAAATTTAATATTAAAAAACATTGATTATGCTTCACTTTTTTCTTTGTACATTTACAGTTTTTAAATTTACAAAATATTATTCAAGACTAATGTTTTTCTAATTGCATCTTCATTCCTCTCAAAATATATTATTGCATAATATTTACAATATTTATTTAGCTTTTTTTTCATTCATTAACTATTTACACCCATGTTTGAAAGTAAAAACTAATATATATGAATGTAAGTCTAAATTGTGTCATCCATTACAGTTTTATGAAATTTGTAACAGTGTTTATTGATAGTTAAAGCAGAAACGTACACGTCATATATTGAAAAGACATAGTGAGTCCTAAATTCTTTTTGGTTGCAGCTGCAAAGAGAATTTTCATCTAATCCAACCTTGATTCATCTGATATCATATCATTGTAGTTAAGTTCTTCATTTCTGCACTTCTTTGCGTGTCGAACATTAGCCGGAAATGTAGGGTTATATCTTCCGGAATAGGAGTGCATGTCTTTGAATTCTCCTGTAATGTAGTTCATTCATTAGAAATCTATTACTAGAAAAGGTTCCGGTCTCAAGCCCCGTGAAACGAAAAGTAGATCGTAAGGCTCTCATACAAAGTTTACGTCTTTACAAAAATAATTTTATCTAAGCCAGATGGCTATTTGTCATTATTTGCGTTTCATTGCTGTATCCATGAAAATTGTCTTATTTCATACTTGTAAACATAAACATTTAAAATGAACATAATACAGATGAGTAACACATAGTAGAAACAGTACATAGCCCGTAATATGACGAGATGAGTAAAATGATTTCTTGATATACCTAAATAAGTCATAAGATACATGTTTATTTGTCTGACTTTATCTACCTCGAATTTATTTTGAAATTTTAGAATTATTCCTAAAATTTTTGAACAGGACCAGAAAAATATAAAATTTAACAATTAAGAAACTTTACTGACCGTATGTTAGTTGTCAACATTAAATTAGCTTGTCATATTACGTGATAGGATGTCTTTGAATAAGGACAATGCTTATTTGGCAGCAAAAAAGAATAATGTCCAAAATTTAGCGAATCGATTGCAAACTGTATGGTTTTGTATAAAGAACAGACACACAAACTAACAAACTTCTTAATTTTCAAAGATATAATTTAAACGCTAGATATTTATTAGTCCGTGAAATAGACTTCTAGACATTTATGAAAAGAAATTGTTGTTAATACCCGTGATAAAATTTCATTGCAACACAAAATAATCGGTGATTCAATTTAAAATTATTAAGTATGTACCTCATTCATTATTTAAGCAAAATATAATAGAAAATTAATTACGTAATATCTAAGTTCAGCGATAAAACGTATGAAAATAATGCAGACGACATTTAAGTAATTTAAAATAAGAAATGCTTAAATGAGATGGTTAAAAGAAGGACGTCATAATACTAAAAATGCTATTTTTACCTATTTATTATAAATAATAGTATTAAACGCTGGAAAATGGGGAAAAGGATGCATTTCGAACGTTTTAAAGATGACAGTATTTTTCTCTGTGATATAAAGCATATTTATGCCAATTTATTTCAAGACCGAATCGATAGTTTAGGACAAGATAAACTTTACTTTTAATTTTGCTAACCCTAATTCAAAAACAGACGGACAGATAACTTAGGCAACTGTTATATAGGGGATGCCTAAATTTTATCAAAATTGAAATTTGGTATATCTCTTCGATGCATATGATAAAACGTATAATAATACATTATATCGTAGATGTACATATGTTTGCGATACATAGATGATTTTCACACATTTTTGTAACAAATTTTGTCTTTCTCCAAGAATTGAAATTTAAATGTTAAAATAAAAACGTGGCTGGTATCAAATTGAAATAAGGTTGAGAATTATCTGCAGCATTGAAAGTATTCAGTGTTTTTAAAAGTCGTAGGAAAATTAACAATGGATCAAAACCTATACTTCACGCTTTTCTAAGAAAATTTTCTTATTCGATAGCTAGAAAATGCGAAAAGCAAATGTTTCTAAATGTAAAATAAGTGAAAGAACTAATAAAAAAGGGAATAAAAGTCAATGTTTATATTTGACTTGGAAAATTGAAGAAAATGCATGCCCAAGACAGGTACGTAGCTGTTAGAAAACCTAAAGTCTTATAAGAATAAGGATAAAAATCAAACCTCTAAATATACACTTCTATTTTTTAAATGGAGATATGAAACTTGAATTGAAGCTATTATCTTTAAATGCATCCGGGTCCCTTGTCTTGTCTAGTATGGATTACTGTACATTTGGACTTCTAAAACTAGCAATTGCTAGAATGATAGATGCTGGAAGATTGCGAAAATTTACCTTGATCAGTTAAATAAATTCTCTGTTATCTAATAAAGCAAGTTGTATTATTATAATTATCATATTGGACAAATGAGAAATAAAATTTTTATAATTTTTTAAATATATTTCTTCTTAAAATCGATGCCAAAATGTATGACCACTCTCTATAATATGAAAAAATATAGATATATTGAAAACACCCAAAAAGATTAAGACGTCTTACAAAGATTGATAAAAACAAATTATTTTCCATCTCTAAAAACGATATTTTGGGGGAATTGTAGGAAAATACAAAATTATTTTACTAAAATTTTTCTTGCAGTAATATTGAGTATTTTTTAAGCAGGATATACTACATAAGCAATATTTTGGTTAAATCCTCAAAATAAGTTCCAGAAAATTTTAGATATATTTCTTTATAAAATCGTTATAAAAATGTGTGAACAACACTCTCTATAATATGAAAAAATATAGAAAGATTAAAAACTCCCAAAAGCATTAAAACGTCTTACAAATATTGATAAAGACAAATTCTTTTTCATTTCTAAAAAAATGTCTTTTTGGGGAATTGTAGGAAAATACAAAACTATTTTACTACCATTTTTTTGCCGTGATATTAAGTATTTTTTACGCAGGATACTTAAATACAAATACTTAAATACAAAAATATATTTTTAGTTAATAAATTTATAATAGTATCGTAAATATGAAAAATCAAATAGAAATAGTAATATATAGTTTTAATTTTTTCCCGTTCTGTGGTTCCGCATCGACTGATGTAAAAACTAGTTTTTATTTGTCTAAATTGGTTTCAGCATCTATGTAGTAGACAAGAACATTCGGCTTCGAACATTTTCCTGTATATACCATTCTTTTTGTATCCATAAACAAACCATGTTGCTACTTTAGTACGTGACAAACGCTCAAGTATCAATATTTAGAAAACGTACTAGTACGTGTCTCGCATACAATGTGTTAAGTAATATTTTGGTTAAATCCTCAAAATAATTTCCAGAAAATTCACCCCCACCTTTATTTTATTTTATTTATAACACCTTTTAATTTATAAAAATTAAGTATTCTAATTCGAGGTACTAACTTGAAATCAAATTTATCTCTTTATCTTAGCTTGATATTTCCCTAGAAACTAGGAATAGAATAGCTTAAAAATGAAACACAGTAAATGTGTCCTCTAAGACCTAGCATAATGGATCTTGTTTTAATTTATGAACTACAATTACCGAATTTTATTCTGCTCTGTAAATCATTTTTTTCTCTTTTCGGCCTCTTACATCAAAAGATTTCAAAGAAATCGTAAAAAAGACTATTCATATAAGCTATCATATTGGATAAATTAGAAAATAAAATTTTTATAATTTTTTAGATATAAATCTTTTTAAAATCGTTACAAAAATGTGCGAACACTCTCTATAATATGAAAAAATATAGGAAGATTAAAAACTCCCAAAAGTATTAAAACGTCTTACAAATATTGATGAAAACAAATTCTTTTCCATCCTAAAAAACAGTCTTTTGGGGAATTGTAGGAAAATACGAAACTATTTTACTACCATTTTTATTGCCGTAATATTCAGTATTTTTTACGCAGGATATACTACTTAAACAATATTTTGGTTAAATCCTCAAAATAATTTCCAGAAAATTTTAGATATATATCTTTTTAAAATCGTTACAAAAATGTGTGGACACTCTCTATAATATTAAAAAATATAGAAAGATTAAAAACACCCAAAAGCGTTAAAACGTCTTACAAGTATATTTAAAAACAAATTATTTTCCATCTCTAAAAAACGGACTTTTTAGGAAATCGTAGGAAAATACAAAACTATATTACTACAATGTTCTTGCCATAATATTGAGTATTTTCAGGCAGGATATACTACTTAAGCAATATTTTGTTTAAATTCTCAAAATAATTTCCATAAAATATACATCCTAATCTTCTTTTATTTTATTTGTAACACCTTTTATTTATAAAAATAAAAAATGGGACCTAACTGTTTACCTAAGTACATAATTATTAAATTATTACCTAATTGGAAGTAATAACTTATAATCAAATTTATCTTTGTATATTAGCTTTATATTTCCCTAGAAACTAGGAATCGAGTTGCTTAAAAATGAAAGAAAGTAAATGTGTCCTATGAAACCTAGCATAATGGATCTCGTTTTAATTTATGAACCACAATTACGGAATTTTATTCTGTTCTGTAAATCATTTTTTTCTCTTTTCGGCCTCTTAAATCAAAAGATTTCCCAGAAATCGTGAAAAAGAAGACTATTCATGTCTAATGTAGTGAATTCTTCTTGCTGAGAATGTGGACATATGTAGTACGCAGAACTATGGTCAATCAACCTGACTAAGGCGAAAGCTCAATGAAAGCTAATGACTAGATAAGACCCTATTTAAAATTCTAGTAACGTTTGGATTCAGTCCAAATGTGATCATATTCAAATCATGACAGAAGAGAAAAAAAGGGTCATAAATAAATTTAAAGTATCTCCTAAAAAAATAATATTTTTCAAAGACGTTCATTAGCGTTCCAGACTCTGTAGCCTTTCCAAAATTGAATAAACAGATATTCGTATTTCTTACACTTTATATGCACAGAGTTTCAAAGTTAACAGTCCATGCTTCTATCTGCTACAATATTTCATCAAGAAGTCATTCAGTTATGTTTGTTTCTTTGGAATTTAAATTAATTATGACTTATAGATTTAAGAGAAACAATTTTTATTTCATTTTGTCAAATTTGTTAAAGAATTTAGAGAAATGAGAATATTAGAACTATAGAAAAAAGAAAAATTTAAATAAAAATGCATCAAATTGTTTTTTAGATAAGAACAAAATATCACTAAAATATAATGTTATGTAAAAACTTTCACATTGATAAATAATCTTCTAGTTTTTTAAAGAAAATATGCAATGAATAATATAAATGATTTGCAGATTAGCTCTACATTATACAACACGTGATGTCTTTCTTAAAAAAAAGGGTTTATATAAGGATTCAAAAAAGCTCTTTTGCAAATTTTACAAAACAAAGAAAAGACATAATGCACCTTCAATTAAATTTTAAAAGGTTTGTTCATTAAGAAGCAGTTAATTAACATAATAGTGAAAATCCTCTGCCATATAGCTAGCACATTATGCAGGAATAAAAAATTTACAAGATTGGAGGATGATAAAAAATCAGAGTCATATGTTTGTATAAATAAATGCTGAAAAATTCATTGCTAATTGAACTGTAATGGTTACATGTTATAAAATAGAAGATTAATCAGAAAGTACTTTCAATTTTCTTTCTGAACAAAAATAAAAGGCGATTTTTTAAATAGTGTATAAATTTTATAAATTATACATTTTACAATTCGGCTCAATACCTTTTGCCATCTAAATTGTTGAAACGGGACTTCACATTCATAAAACCTCTTATCTCTACTCACTTAAAACTGATCCAATTCCCTTTTGAAATCTTAATTTAAAATAAAGTTTTCTCCATCTAAATGATTTGTAGAAACCAGAACAATACAGTAAAAATACGCAGGTACCATATCTCAAGAAAATGGAATGTATAGTAATGTATCCTATAAAAGGATAAAAGCTTTTTTCTAGCTGGTATGAGGTATGAGGTCTCGGTTTATTTCGGTGGAACACTATGCCTTTTCTATGGATTAATTCTGGTTTTTTCTGTTTCAGTGAATTATTTAATTTGTTAATGTCAGCACATTTTAGAACGGAATAAGTTATTTGCAAATAATTATGTTATAACCTTTGTTTATTCACCGAAGTAATGACTTCCATAAAATGTAGTTTGAAATTAAAATAAAATGTAAATGTAAAACTAAATGTGATTTAAAAGATATTATGGTACAAATAACAAATTAATAACACTCTATATAATGTAATTTTTATTTGTTTTTATACGAATACCGACATATAAAAAGTAGTCATGAAAGTATAAAACGATCTTATATTTAGAATCACTATTTACTTCTATTATAAAAAACATTTAAACCGGAAAAAGAATTAAAGGTGACAAAACGGTCATACTATTTTCAGGTACGATTTCATCGATTGAAAATCTGAAGTTGTCGTTTATAGTTACTAGAATAACAGTATCCGAATCTATTTCTAGAGTCACAAATAGTGTCGAACTGTCGTGATGGTTGGCAGTTTTCCCTAACTTCCGCTTTTAAATTTCCCAACTGTAACATTTCTTATGCAAATTATAGTAACGCTGAAGAAATACATTTTGACGACTTTATTTCGAAGCTACGTGTCGAGAAAAGGTAAAGTCAAGGCCATAAGGAATGGGGGATAAGTAATAGAAAAAAAGTAGTTCGTGTTTAAGGGAGAGCATATGTTGACATTATATAGCCTAATAAAGATATTTAACTGTACCTTGATAAGAGAGAAATGTTGTTACAACGCCATATTCTTTCAGTAATTTGAAATGTAGATAAAACTTTGAACTCAAAAATGGGATACCTTAAGATACCAATAAATCATAAATTGGGAAAAGATGTTTAATCATTTTCTCAAAGAGTGATATTTATTTATACGCTTTGAAAGTATAATTTTATAGAATTTCTTTTATTTGTAATATATTGTTAACATAGTGTAAATGTAAGTATTTATCATCAAATTTACTACAGTGGACTCCCCTTAATGTGATCGCGGTTAATGTTATCAATCTCTTATTACTATCGAAATCACTTGGTCCCAATTTTCTCTATTCATTTGTATGTTAAAATTATCGCTTTATGTGATCGTTACATCTGTTAATGTTATCAGTTTTCGAACCTCATTTGAACTGGCTAAAGGCTCTGACTAAAAGAATAGTCACAATATATGCAGAAAGAACACATTCTTTTCTTTCACTTCGCTGTTATTTGAATTTCGGAGAATTCTCCCTGTTCCACCTAGGGAAATGGGGAATGAACAAAGGAGTGGGAAATTACACGTTCTTCGAATTTTTTTTAAATACGCACATCCTGCTGGTGGTCAGTGGTTGTCAGATACGCAGAAGGCAACACATTCTTATTGTAACTGAGGAGGAACGTATTCACATTTTATGCCTTACTCGCTTAATGCAGCTTGTCGATATGAAAGCCAGAAAGCGAAATGATTTAACATTAAAAGAAAAGATCGAAATTTTAAATCATTATGATAGGTTGATGGAACTAATGAGTCAGATGGAGAATCTCTTGATATTGAGCCACCTCCTACAAGTGCTGAAATGAGAAATGCATTGAATGTGTTGAAACGTGGAGTACTACACCGCTCCGATGACTTTATAAAACATTACGATTACAAACAATTTATCAATGAGCTTCTTAGAAAAAAATGTAGACAGTCAACAATTGATAATTTTTTTATTATGTATAAAATTCTTATGTTTTAAAGGGTAATATACAATACATAAATATAAGGTGAGGTTTTTCATTTTATTTTGAAATTTAGTCCGTGTAAATTAAGTGGGAGGATAAATTAATCTAATTTTGAATATCGTTTATTGTTATCAAAATCACGGTGTCCCAATCTGATCACATTAAGTGGAGTCCACTCTAGTAATAGTTAAGGGACATAGTAAAATGTTTTTATTACAACAACCTTTTTCTGCTTCATGATAAAATTAAATTTCTACTCTTTTTAAAAGTAATTTTAATAAATTATGCAATAACTCTAGCTTTAAAAAATTAATTACTTTTGTCATTTTAAGTAGTGGAAACTTTTTAAATAAAAAATAAACATCAAGTTAAAATATAGATATTCACTTATTTGCAACATAACTTTGAACTATGTTTAGTAGAAACAAAATATTAATATCAAACTGAAATAAAGTAACTATCGTATTTTGTAAACTAAAATTTTAAAAGTATGACATTTTAATTTAAAATAATTTAAAACTGTTTTAAAATTGAAAATTAAAAAGTCTTTTTCCTGTACATTTTAATGGAATGCAATATCACATAAAAAATAATTTGTTTTTATTTGATAAAAAAATTCCAATTTCAAAATTTGAAAAAATATTTTTCGGATTTGTAAATATTTACAATTTTTAATAGTGTATATAGTTTATGTTTCAAAATATTTTGTTTAATATAACAATATTAAATATCATATAAAATATAGATCCTTATTATTGATTTAGAAAAAATAATTCTAAACATAACACATTTTATTTTGAAACTAACGAAAAACTGGCTGTTACAATGAAGAATTTTCAAATCGAAACGTAATATTTAGACCTTTAAGAAGCATTATGGACCTTTCATTGGAGATTGAGGAGATCTTTCTAATCCTATAGCAGATTGAATAGAAAAAGTTTTTAATATCTATGGCTTAATGACAAATTTGAGTTTTAGAGTTGTTTTTGTAGATAAATTTGACTCTTTACTTTCTCTATTGCTTTTTCTAGTATCTACCTAGATCTTTTAAATGGAAATATTCTATGATCTGTGTCTATTAGGCATGGTTCTATGAAAAAATAGTCATGAAAGTATAAAACAATCGTATATTCAGCATCATTATTAACTTCTGTTATAAAAAGCATATAAAACGGAAAAAGAATAAAGGTGAGAAAAAGGCCATACTATTTTCAGGCATGATTTCATCAATTGAAATTCTGAAGGAAATTCTGAAATTTTTAAAGTGATTCTCTAACTTTAGTCTTGCCGAACAATGGCTGAATGGTTAGGGTGCTGCCTTCGGTACCGGAGTTTGTAGGCTCGAATTCCACAGACGCATGAATGTTCGTAGCCGTTCAGAATCGACTTTAAATTGTAGGTCATGGTCTCATTAGCCCTCGTGTTGCAAAAATGTAGACAGTAATACTCCAAACTAAGCCTAACTTTAGTTTTATCTTGGCTTGAGCTAAGTCTTGAGCTTCGCTGTTTAGATTTGTATAACATTTCTCCTACTGAACTACATTTAAGGTATTCGTTTATGTTAAAAAACATCATTTTTTGGCCAAAAATCTTAATTTTTTTATTTATCTATTGTAAAATTTCACTTTTATGCTTTTAAATCTGTTTTTGTCTTGTCTTTACGGCATTTTAAAGAAAACTTACAGCTGTTTAAATATCAGTGCCAGCTGTCAAAACAAACCGGAAGTACCGACTGTAGAACCGGAAGTTGGGAATTTAAAGCCTATTAAAGAGCATTTTTTAGAATAATTTATATTTTCCTGAAGATTTAGTTTAAACATTTTTCTAGTATTTTTAATAATTAGTTAATCTAATTTTGAATATCGTTTATTGTTATCAAAATCACGGTGTCCCAATCTGATCACATTAAGTGGAGTCCACTCTAGTAATAGTTAAGGGACATAGTAAAATGTTTTTATTACAACAACCTTTTTCTGCTTCATGATAAAATTAAATTTCTACTCTTTTTAAAAGTAATTTTAATAAATTATGCAATAACTCTAGCTTTAAAAAATTAATTACTTTTGTCATTTTAAGTAGTGGAAACTTTTTAAATAAAAAATAAACATCAAGTTAAAATATAGATATTCACTTATTTGCAACATAACTTTGAACTATGTTTAGTAGAAACAAAATATTAATATCAAACTGAAATAAAGTAACTATCGTATTTTGTAAACTAAAATTTTAAAAGTATGACATTTTAATTTAAAATAATTTAAAACTGTTTTAAAATTGAAAATTAAAAAGTCTTTTTCCTGTACATTTTAATGGAATGCAATATCACATAAAAAATAATTTGTTTTTATTTGATAAAAAAATTCCAATTTCAAAATTTGAAAAAATATTTTTCGGATTTGTAAATATTTACAATTTTTAATAGTGTATATAGTTTATGTTTCAAAATATTTTGTTTAATATAACAATATTAAATATCATATAAAATATAGATCCTTATTATTGATTTAGAAAAAATAATTCTAAACATAACACATTTTATTTTGAAACTAACGAAAAACTGGCTGTTACAATGAAGAATTTTCAAATCGAAACGTAATATTTAGACCTTTAAGAAGCATTATGGACCTTTCATTGGAGATTGAGGAGATCTTTCTAATCCTATAGCAGATTGAATAGAAAAAGTTTTTAATATCTATGGCTTAATGACAAATTTGAGTTTTAGAGTTGTTTTTGTAGATAAATTTGGCTCTTTACTTCATCTATTGCTTTTTTCTAGTATCTACCTAGATCTTTTAAATGGAAATATTCTATGATCTGTGTCTATTAGGCATGGTTCTATGAAAAAATAGTCATGAAAGTATAAAACAATCGTATATTCAGCATCATTATTAACTTCTGTTATAAAAAGCATATAAAACGGAAAAAGAATAAAGGTGAGAAAAAGGCCATACTATTTTCAGGCATGATTTCATCAATTGAAATTCTGAAGGAAATTCTGAAATTTTTAAAGTGATTCTCTAACTTTAGTCTTGCCGAACAATGGCTGAATGGTTAGGGTGCTGCCTTCGGTACCGGAGTTTGTAGGCTCGAATTCCACAGACGCATGAATGTTCGTAGCCGTTCAGAATCGACTTTAAATTGTAGGTCATGGTCTCATTAGCCCTCGTGTTGCAAAAATGTAGACAGTAATACTCCAAACTAAGCCTAACTTTAGTTTTATCTTGGCTTGAGCTAAGTCTTGAGCTTCGCTGTTTAGATTTGTATAACATTTCTCCTACTGAACTACATTTAAGGTATTCGTTTATGTTAAAAAACATCATTTTTTGGCCAAAAATCTTAATTTTTTTATTTATCTATTGTAAAATTTCACTTTTATGCTTTTAAATCTGTTTTTGTTTTGTCTTTACGGCATTTTAAAGAAAAGTTACAACTATTTAAACATCAGTGACAGCTGTCAAAACAAACCGGAAGTACCGACTGTAGAACCGGAAGTTGGGAATTTAAAGCCTATTAAAGAGCATTTTTTAGAATAATTTATATTTTCCTGAAGATTTAGTTTAAACATTTTTCTAGTATTTTTAATAATTAGCAACTTGGCAATTAGAAAGTTTTTAAGCAAGAAAGTGTGGGGGAACTTTAAACATGTATTTTAATTTTTTAATAGTTAAAATTGCTTTTATGAACTTCAAATGCGTTTTTCTCAGAACGGTATTTTTAATAAAATGTTGAAACTTGAAATGTGATTTCTCAAAAAGTTCTTAAAATATTTTGTTGAAAATTACTATGAATGCTTTTGATAGTATTTACTAGTAAATGACCTAAAAGCTTTAAATTTGGATAATTTTTAATGATGTTACACTCATAGTTAGATATAAAGGTAATGAAAATTCGTTAAAAATTCAACGTGTATGATTTTGAAGGACCAACATTTTTTACCAAATGTAAATTAAGCAAATATTTTAGGTGATTCACTAGTCCAGTGTATAAGAAATGTGTTGCATCAAAAAATATTGAAATAATTTAATTTATTAAAAAATTAGACCTTTTGATAAAACCCAATTTTTTTACTAAATTTTCTTCATTTATTAGAAATTTTATAAAAACTTCTCCAGAAATAAATTTTTTAAGTGCAATTCTCTATGATAATATAAAAAATAAATCTAAAAATGTAAAAACATGAACTAGTTTCTACGTTTAAAGAAAAAAATTCTCCGAACGTAGACGGATACCTTAAGTTTTTCTTGATTTATTCCACATTCCCATGTCTCTTAAGCCTTTATGTAAATATTAAGAGGAAAAATATAAAAACATTATTTTTTTCCAAATATCTTTTACACAAGTAGCGAATAAATAGCGTTATGAATAATATCGTTTAGAACCTACGATTTTTTATCTTTTTTTTATTATTAGATACGTATAATAAAAATTGTAAAATAGTAATGCACTCTAGTTTTCATTTTTAATAATACAACTTAAAATCCAGTATCAAGAAACACGAAAAACACGAAAAGGGGATAAAAATCCATACGATTTTCAGTCACGATTTCATCGACCTTAGGTGTCTTTTTCCCGTTTTAGGTTACTGTATCCCAATCTATTTTTAGTGCCCTAAAAAGAGTGGCAAAATGTCGTGAAGGGGGCAGTTTTTCCTTACTTCCACTGTTAAATTTCCCAACTGTAACATTTCTTATGTAAATTATAAAAACACTGAAGCAATTCATTTCGACGACTCTATTTGTAAATCACGTGTCGAGGAAATGCAAAGCACAGGACACACGAGAAATGGGGATTAAATACTAGCAAAAAAAACTAAATCGTGATGGGGGAACAAGTATAAACTTATAAAAAAATCCTGGGTTAGAGTAAAAGGAATAAAGTCGTCTGAGAAAAGGTAATTAAAGAATATGTTTTGGAGGGAATGAATAAAGTTAGCTAAGTAAACAGCAAGCAGTTTTTCCTAAAAAAAGAGAGAGAGACATTCCCCATGCTTATGAAAAAAAATTTCCTGGGTACAAAATACAATATTCGTTCCCATGCTAAGCACTTAAATGAGTTTTTTTTAAACCTTAAAACATAAAAATGAAGTTTTTATGCTTTTAATTTTTATCTCGAAGGAAAAGCAATGAAGCACAAGCTCGCACCTACGCACGAAGAGAAAAAAATATTAAAGCTGAGTAATTTGTAAAATTAAATTGAACTAATTATAAATATTTCTGAGATTTACTCCAGAGTTAAGGAACTGCGATCTTAGTTTTTAAAATATTCAATTTTATCTGTATTTTTATTACGGGCATAAATAATGATGTTGCATAAAACACACGAAATGAAAAAAATATTTTTGATTAAAATACAAGAATTATTTCATAAAAATTAGTAATCCAATAACACTTTTTAAACTTTTTTCTAGTGTACAGCAGTTGTTTACATTTTTACTTCCGTATATGAAGTAAAGGAAATATTTTAATAACGTAAATTTTCAACGCTCCTACTAAAGAAATACTCATTTTAATCATGCCTGTATCAAATTTGGCAAAAGTAGTACCTATGTATGTATTTGCAAGAAACCTTTTCATTCTAAAAATTTAAATATCTATTTTGACCATTTCAGAATGCTTATAAAGGTAGTAAAAAAAGGTCGCTTAATTTGATAAAGTATAAATATTTGTGAAATTATTATATCTTTTGTAGAGCTTTATTAAGCTATTGCCTGATGTAAAAGTAGCATCAAGTAATGGATTTATTATTTAACTAAGAAAGTTGGACAACAATATTTTTGTTTTTACTCTAAGGGCAATAATTTGTTATTACAATCAATAATAATTTAACTGCTTCATCAAACTGAAATTTTAATAAATAACTATATTTACCAACTATATTTTCAATGGCTCTTTAAATGAAGGAATGATTCTGAAGTAGTTTTAAATAAATTTATTACATTACAAAAAATTCCAACTGAAACATAATAATATAATGAAAACTTACATGTAAAACATAATTCTATTAAATTTAAAGTGCTGTAACATATATAGTATATTACTTTAATTCAAGGGTAGTTTTTATGATAACTGAAATAAATTTATAGGATAATATGATTTATAGATACCAGTACAGGTCTTTTAAGAAATATCTACCATTTGCACAATAGTAAGCTCCTATGAAGTTTGAATTTGAACAATTTTAATGTAATATGATTATAAAATTAATTGACTACAAATTTAAATTTGCTTTTTTTCCATATAATATAATTTAACAAAATTTAATTATTTAATATAATATAATAACTTTGAATTTAATATAATACAATATAAAATTTTATTGATCTTAATTTAAAATGAACGAAAATGACAATACACAATTTTACTTTTTTAAAATGCAATTTTATAGAATATATTAATTTAATTATTCATGAATAAAACAAATTTCTTTATTTAGTGGGATTTTTTTGTGTTTTAGAAAATATTTAACTACTTTTTTATTTTAATTTAATATCTCACAGTGAAATTAAAGAAAATATGACTATACAATTAAATTTACACTCATGTCCATAAATTAAGGATAATTCAGAATCACACAGAAATTGAGCTCTAAAATAAAAATTTCACCTGTAGAATTATCGCACACATCTTGAAGAAGAATATGCAAATTGCAGGAAACCACCAGATGGCGCGGATAGTACGTTACAATGACGAGAGTGTATGAAAGGGGTATATAAGGAATGGTAGCAAAGAAGTAAAATTGTTCACAAGCGCTTTAAAAGCCTTTCAGTGCAATAACCGCATAGTTATGGCACAAAGGAAGCATTTGGATGATTTTTTACGTGGTAGAATTATCAGACGACTGGAATGTGGACGTACCCAGCTGGAAGTATCCGAGGAACTTGGAATCGCCCAGAGTGTCATCTCCAGGCTTTGGCAACGATTCAAACATGATGGTAATGTGAGTAGATGTTACAGCACAGGTCGCCCCCGAGTTACTACGCCGAATGATGACCGGTATTTGGCAGTTACTGCCAAAAGAAACAGACGGAGCACAGCATCAGACCTGTCTCGTCAGCTCTCTTCAGCTACCGGTACGACAGTTTCAAGGCAGACCATGTACATACGCTTAGGGAACATTGGTCTATATGCTCGTAGGCCTGTCAGATGTGTTCCCCTTACCGCAACTCACTGTCGCCTGCGATTATGCTGGGCTAGAGAGCATGCATTGTGGACACCGCAACAGTGGTCTTGTGTGATGTTTTCCGACGAGTCCAGGTTCAGTTTACATTCTGATTCTCGCCGGACTTTCATATGGAAAGCGCCAGGTACCCGTTACCACCAAGAGAACACCATTGAACGACACCGTTACGGTGGTGCAGGATGGCTCGTTTGGGGAGGAATTATTCTTGGTTCCAGAACTCACCTGCATGTTCAGAGTGTAACGATGACAGGCCACATCTATCGGGATGTCATTCTGGAACAACATGTACGTTTGGTTCGGGGCGCCATGGGTCCTGAATTTCTGTATATGGATGACAACGCCTAACCTCCCCGTGCAAACATTGTAGACGAATGCCTTCAATCGGAGGATATCACCCGTATGGATTGGCCATCATACTCACCGGACTTGAATCCAATAGAGCATGTGTGGGACATGCTTGGCCGACGAACTGCAGCCCATCAACCCCCTCCCAACTGTCTATCGGAACTTCGGAGGGCATTGCTTGATGAGTGGTGTAATTTTCCCCAAGATCAGATTGATAATCTGATACTCAGCATGCGTAGGCGTTGTAACGCTTGTATTGCATCGTCCGGGAGACATACTCCGTATTAACCATCATACTAACCATGTTATACTGTTTTCAGTAAATAGGTTCTTTTTTGAAATTTGCTCCAGGGAGTAAAAATCGCAATTTTTATTAATTATGTCAAACATATAGCATCTTTTTTGCTCTTTACCTTTTGTTTAATAAATAGACTTTACAAATAAGTCAAATTTGTTTTGCTTTTGTATCTTTCATTGCCTGAACTTCATTATCCTTAATTTATGGACATGAGTGTAGTTTATCACTATAATATAATTTAATATAATATAATTCAATATAATATAATATATTATAATTTATTTATTTTTTTATATATTATGTATATTATATATAATATATTATTTTATTTTATATTATATATTATATATATTATATATAATATATAATAGCATAATTTTTAATTTAATGTAATATAAAAAGATTATTGATTTTAATTTAATGTCCAGAAGAGAAATCAAAGAAAATATATTAAAAACATTTTTGTACAAATTTCAACCATGAAGTTTATTTAGAATTTGACGCATATCAATTTGAATAAAAAAGTTTCCAAGATAATTAGAATTAAAGATCTCAGTGTTGCTTTGTTACGAAATACTTATCATTTGCTTTATTTTCATCTCCTAAAAGTTTTAATTTCGATAACTAATATAAAATGACTGCAGAATTAATTGACTGTACAATCAAATTTACTTTTGTTAATATATCTGCTTGACACATAGAATAGTTTATATATATGGTAACATTTTTAAAATTATTTTTCCTCTGAAGGAAGAATGATGTATATTAGGATTATAAAACATATCTAAAATCCGCTGATATAAATTTCGCAAAAACAAACAGTTGATTTTAATTGACTATTAAATCTCTGTAGTATCTTTTTTAATTAAAACATAAAAATGGGACTTTTTTTAATTTTTTACATTCGGGACCCCCTTACCTAGCATCGGGTAGATGTGAAAATGGTAAAAACAAAAGGATTTTTTCTAGATAATTGCTCTAACATTGCAATAAAAAAATATGAGAGTTCGATGGGTAAAATACATTTCTGGAGGGTTGTTATGAATTCTCCCTTCATCTGGCTTCGGTCCAAATGCGATCGCATATGAATTAACTGTGAATGAGTCGTAATCAAAATCTCAGGAAGTCCAAACGTGAGATACTCATTTTAAAACTGTTTTCCTCTTTGGTGGGATGAACAATGACGGTTGTTATAAAGGGGAAATTACTCTAATGGGAGGGATTCATCATTAAAGCATCATTGAATTCAGATTCTTAAAAGTTTAAATTCCATACACAAAATCACTCATTTTAAACGTTTCTGTTGACAAGGATATTCAATTCTTTTAAGATTAAAGAGCTATACTTGAAACGTTTTGTTTTTAACCCCTTGACTTACAAGTGAAACGGTTTCTTATGTGTCCGAGAAATACTCTTTAGTTCTGGATCATCTAAGCAATTTTGTGCAAGTTGAGAAAGAAAACGTTTTATTTTGAAATTTGCATTGCTATGTAACATCTAATGAAGTTTATATATGATATTAATGCACAATAATTTAATAACAGTATAAAATTATCTGTCAGAGAAGCTATTGAAGTCTCGGAGACCTCAAGATCTACTTTGGAACATGAGATGACTGACGTCTGCCAGACGTCATTGTATGTCAAGCGGTTAATATGAAGTGGAGGATCTTGCCTGTTAAGTATTCGCCCATACACTGCCATGTATTTTGTTTACCATTTTATGGGTGCACCCTATAGGCAGATAACACTGCTCGCTAGGACTACTCAAACAAAGTGAGTCCTCGTTTTTGGAAAGTTTAGGTAAATCTGACAAAATTAGATCAGGGCCAGTCAGCGATATTTACTATATAAACTTAATAAATCTGATTATCTTTGTTAAAATTATGCTGTATTTGTATTTGTGAAGGTTATACTTAACAATATCATTGACTGTGTTTTAAATGATGTTCGCTACTTTATTCTTAAGCTTAATAGAAAGGTTTAAATATTTTAATAATCGTGGAAAGTATTTTTAACATTTTTGGGGGGTTGTTGGAGATTTAGATAAAATACCTTAGAGATGAGATCCCGTGAGAAATGAATGGCTCATAAATCAGGGCTGAAAAGGAGACATTTCACCAAAGATTAGGGGTAGAGAAATTAGAATTAAAATTTCCCCAAATTAATTTTATTTCGAGTATATTAATAGAAATATGTGAAAAAGGGTATGTATATATCTTAACAAATGCTGCTTAAGGAGATCTACAGAGGTCGAAGCTTTTATTTAAAAAAATAAAACTAGTTTCTAAAACATTTTGTACATTTTTAGTACATTCATTAATGAAATAAGAAAATAAATTAGCTTTGGGGAATGCATATTTAAGGAAAAAATAAAGTTCGTAGCTGTAGTTTCCTCCAAGTTTCTTAACGATACCTTTAGAGGTAGCGCGCTAAGATAGGAGGTCTTCTGATTGAACTATGTTTATTAATTACGTGCACCCATTTTCATTAAATCACTCGCACATTATCGGCAACCCTTATCTTTGTCCTTATGTGGGGAAGAGTGGAGTCCATCTATCACTCGGTCTATAGTATCATCAAAGGCGCTCTGCACAAAGCGGCAGACAGCCCGGTTCCGGCATATTGACACCTTTGATTTTAACACAACGTTAACCGAATCGATTCTATTTTGTGTTCGAAAACCGGTACGTAAAGGGTTTTTGTTTGCACTGTTAAGTCGGCGGGCGTTTTTACCTAAGGTAACAATAGGTCTCCGCTTCGAAGGACCTTTAGGCCGATCTTGGGTTTCTTCTTTTTTTTCTGGTCATATAACGGGTGGTAACAATATATATATATATATATATATATATATATATATATATATATATATATATATATATATATATATATATATATATATATATATATATATATATATATATATATATATAGTATATATATATATATATATATATATATATATATATATATATAGTAGTATTTCCTATATCTGAGATCTGAGATAAACCTCTACACATGAAGATTGGAAGCATTATCCTATTAGTAAACACCATACCCCGCCGGAGATTCTGTTGTCATGAATGGGTGAACCTGGTCTGCAAAGTTGTTCATGTAGCGCATAGAAGTCAGGGATTGTTTTATATAGATTATGGTTTTTAATTTGCTGCATGAAAACATTGCCACACCATAATACCCCAGCCTCCGGCTTGTCTCTAACGAACTCTGCATCTTTTAGCCAAGGTTTCCTTTACAATTTGGCGTATTTGCACACGCCCGTCAGTGTGAGGGACTAGAAAATGTGATTCGTCGAACCATTCAACTTTCTTACATTCTTGTAATGTCAAATTCCAATGCGTCTTGGCCCATTATAGACGCAGCTGGTTATGATGTTTCGTCAATGCAGGGACACGTTTTGGCCTATTGCTGCATAGGCCCATGCTCAGCAATGTTCGCTACGCAATGCGTACACAGAAACACTGTGTGGGACTCCACTGTTGTAGATGTTGGTGATGTAGGCTGTTGTAACTCTTCTATCATGGCGAATAATGCATAGTAATCTCTGCTCTCCTCTGGAATCAAAACACCTGGGACGATACACCACTGGCCGGCGACTTGTTTTCACGATCCATACATCTATTTGGATGTGTGCATACAACAATTATATATGAACAGCCCACTAAACTCACCGTTTCTGATATTGATGTTTCTTTTTATTGAATATGTAATTTTCATTGTTTATTAGTAAATAAAGGTAAACTCTATGGTTAGGGGCTTGATGAGCGATTTGTGTTCCCGGGGTGGAGCTCAATGCCTATGCCAACCTGTACGGGAGGTTGGCTGCAACCCGCAGGGTGGTACATGATATTGATGCTCCCAGCAGCCAGTTCATAACGTTTTGATCTTTATCAAAGTCGCATAAATCATCTGTTTTATTCATTATGTCGCTATTCTCGGTATTTTTGGAAAGACAATACATAGTCGTTTTAAATACACCAACATCAGCAGAGCAAGCATAGTAGTTTTCCTCCAGAGCGATCCCATTGTAATAAATGGAGGGTGACTATAATGTAATGGCTCTTCGGTGTATGCACACACACACACACACACACACACACACATATATATATATATATATATATATATATATATATATATATATATATATATATATATACATTCAGACTTAATGTAGATTTTATTTGTACGTGGATGGAATGTCTGTTTATGTGTGCTTGTTGTAGCGAAAACGATAGACTGAGAAATATAATGATAATTTCTAAATTTAAAAATATATATAAAATTCAAGAATTCCTGTAGTGTAAACTGATAGTTCAATCATCAATTTAAATTCCATTAATTTTTTTATAATGGAATGTTCAAATAGTTTTGCAATTGTGGCATAATTCCATGTGAGGAAAACGCATGATGCTGATTTCAATTTTCTGTTAATCTTAAGGACGTTCAATTGCGAATTGAAACGACAGTTGTTAATCTGTGTTTCATTCAGTGTTGTAGTCAGCAAGTTGTTCAAGTAATAGAATAGCTAAAATAAAGCTTAAAAGTAATCCAAGATAATATTTCTAAAAAATGGAGTTGTTTTACAATGCTTAAAGGTTTTATTTAAGGTTGTATGAATGGAGATTAATACATATATTCTTTTTTTTTTTCGAAAAAAATTTACATCATTTTTAAAAAAATGTACATTATTAAGTTATGGATATTTTTAACTCTCTTATTAAAAGTAAAATAGTAGTAAGTATTTAACCGCTTGCCTGATTATCCCGAGTTATCTCGGGTTCGTATATATTGCAGTTAATTATTATCCCGAGAAAACTCGGGCGAAGCAGAAGTTGTCAGTATGATTTGTTTTATCACGGTTTTACTCGGCCTGGAGAAAATGAAAAGGAATATTCAGCTTTGATTGGCAGTTTTGTTGGTTTCGCGGTTCTTTTGTTTGGACTAGTCACGTGTTTTCCCTATTGTATAGTATACGTCGGCGTGTGGATTAGTAATGTATATAGGAGGATAGTTCACTGTGACGAGTTTTCTGCCACATCAGAAAGCCCCAGCATTAGTCCGGCAATACTGAGTTAACCTCAAGGTATTTTCCAGATGTTATTTCTGTTACTGAAAAAAAAATCAAATCCAAAGAGACAGTGTTCTTTGTGCTCATGTGAAAGAGATTCCAGAGATAAGAAAATAGACCAGATACCAGTGTTCAGAATGACAGGTATCACTTTGCATTGTCCCTTGATTCAAAAACTATTATACAAAGACTAATATTTAACTTTTTTCCTTTTGCCGAGGTAAATCGGAATAGTAAACTAACATTAAAACGAAATGCTTTTACACCTGTAAAAGATTATTAATTCAACTTTAAACCTGGACCTTTTATTTTGTTTCATTATTTCGTATTTAATAATAAAATTTAGAAATGTGATGATTTTTTTTCCATTTTTTTCAAAAAAAAAATTATTAGGGAAGCGGTTAAAATATAAAGAAAACCCATCTTTGTTGACCAATTTTTAACTGTAAGACTTTAACAGAAGAATAACTATGTTACTACCTTAAATATAAAAGTGTGAATTAATATTAAAATACCAAAATATTTTCTTAAAATCTGAGTTGTCATACAAAAACTCCCTTAATTTTTTTCTAAATTGAGAAATGCAACTTTGTATGAGGTTTCATTAATGCTAAATTCAAAGCAACAAAATCATGTAAATTTGTAGAATGTGCCATTTATTTTTTTATTGTGCCGATATATAATACAATCTGTAACTCCCCAAAATACACAAGGTTTGAAAACAATTTGTATTCCCACATAAGTGTAAAATATAAAAATTATAAAAAGGAAGTACAACAACAAATTAATTATAGTGGACAGGGCATTCATTGCATTACAACATTTTAATTTTATTGACAAATGTACACCTCTCTGTTCAGTTGGACGATGACTTAAATTTTTTATTCTATCGAAATGAAGTTCATATTGACTTAACAAGATTCGAAACTGTACCGCATTCTATTCACCAGAAAAAAATTATGGGTTTCTTTGTGTAGTCTATTTAGTATGGAATATTTAACTTTTAAGGTATTTTTAAAAATTTATCTTGATTTATTTTCTGCAAAAAATAAAGGATAATCAATATCTTGCTTTTTACCGTAGGAAATGAAAATCACTGAAATGTCTATAATTTATCTTCCAACTGATTGCTTCTAAACAAGAAAGACATCATATCAATTTCTTTAAAAGAAATGAAACATGCAATTCTACGGTTAGATTTCAGATTTTATAATGAAACTGATGTTTCTGTAGGTCGTATTAAACTGTGACATCATTTTTAGTAAAAGTTCAATACTTAATTCACTGGTAACAGAAAGAAAAAGAAAATAAGATTTATGATTCATATTAAATTCCATAAGTCCTATTTATTTTATTTAGATTTTAATATTAATTAATTTAGATTTTTATTTTAGATAAAATTTTAGATTTTAAAAGTAAACTCAGCAAGTGTAATAGGTCTTAATAATACAATCAAGTACCTACATTACAGGGTATTTAATTAAAAATAAATTAGCATGTAAGGAATCTTTTTAAAAAAGTGATGAAATTAAACAACATATAGAAATTCTGATTATGTAAAATGTAATAAAACTTGTTACAAACTGTATGGTAATTTAGAGAAAATAGTACCTTAAACATAGTCAAAATAGCAATGATTTTCGACTGAACTTACCATTCTAAATGTACCTACAAAATTTGAAATCTGTATCTTCAATATTTCAAGTTTATCATCTGTATGGTTTCATTTACAGGATTTTTGTTTGTCAAAAAAAAGATAACTTTAAGAGGCTTTTGGCTGTTTACTTTCCCATGCTTACTTTTACTCAAATTCTATGCATTACAAATACTTAAGCTATTTTTGTAATTAAAGTGTCAAGTTCAATACAGGTTTGTTATAAAGCATAGAATAAAACAGTAGATGTGATTAACAATAATTTGCTTTTTCCTATCGTTCTCTGTATTTATCCGTTTATCTATCTGTATTTCCATCTATATGTCTGTCTATTTGTCTGTCTATATACCAATAAAATGTCAACTAATTGTCAGTAAACATTTTTTTTAACCCATATTGGACCACTGTCCGATAAACAGGACAGCAAATACAATTCCATTTAATAATAAAGTTACAAATATTTTCTGACAGGATTTTATTTTAACACCTTTAAAATAGACACACTTTAGCATAGTAACAAAAAATAAACGGAGAAATCAAATTATATTGTTTTGTAAAATTTACTTTCGGCAACCTCTTAAAAATTGTCATTTTTTAATCTTTAATTTTATATTTATTATTATTTTTCAAACATTGTGGAGGTTACATTTAGTTTAAAAACAGAGCTATTAATGTAGCTGATTGTATATTGTAAGTATAAAAAAGGTGTCCTAAAATTAAGACGACGGTCCAATCCCTGTTATTTTTCAATGAATTCGATATTGCATTGATAGCGCACATTCTTTTCTTATTTTTCAATGAAAACCAGATCAAACACCTGTTTACACACCTAGATGCAACAAGGGGTAAATAGATGTCTATTCTATTCAGAAAACTGGAGATTTTTTGCAAGATAAACTTACTCTCTTACTGCCAGTTCAATAACTGCAAGAGAAAACCTACAACAGTATGCTTAAAATGTAATGTTGGACTTTGTTCTGACTGTTTCCCCAAATTTCATCTATGAATCAGCCTAATGCGATGTTAATGGTATTGGTTAAGCTTTATTAGTGTAACGGACCGTTGTCCTATTTATAGGACATATAATTACTTACAAAATTAAAAATATTTTTTTTTTAATTTTGGTTTTATATGCTTAGTTAAACCACATTATTGATAAGGATAAAGTTTTAATAACTTACAGAAATATTTAGTTGGTGTGGTACAATATGGATTAATATAATTTTAGAGAGATCTAAAAATCGATGTACAGTATTATTGTTTAAAAGTTTTAATTTTAATTAAATAAGCTGTTTTTGCAAACTTTACTTTTTTGAATATGCTTTATTTTGTACTATAAAAGGCAAATGATTGTTTACTCTAATACTTAGAACGTGATAAAGTTTTGGAAGAAAACCATTTAACCATAAGCAAATTCGGTACCTTTGGACATTATTTAAAATTTCAAGTTGTTTCATTAAATACTTTGCTACTTTTAGTATCCTAAAACAATATTATTACATCTGTGAATTTTAAGAGACAAAAAAAATCTTTTCCTTTCCTACGTAGATTTTTAAATAAATTTTATTAATTTTTCTTTTTATTCAATTTTTAATATTTTTATATTCTATTTTTAATATTTTTATTAATTAATATTTTTATCTATCTATTATTATTAAAGGTATTTTTAAATACCTTTAGAAGTTTTAAATTCAATGATTGACTCTTTAGTTAATATATAACATTAATCTATGTATAAAAATTAACAAAAACATGATTCTTTACATTTTTAATTACTAAAACGTTGCATCTCAATTTATTTGAAAACCCATTCCAAATTCTCAAAGACAAATATTTTTACTATGTAAAGAAAAAGCATTTAATTAAATTATTTTGTTCATACGTGTTTCAGTTTTAGTATTTTATGTACAGCTTATGTAAAATAATTCATACATCTTTATACAGCTTATATAAATTATTCAGTATATAAAAAACACAAACTCAGATAAACCAATGTGACTGAATATCTTGTTAAATTTTGCGATAACAACAACTATTTCTTAAAAGATTTTCTTATAAATTAATAATTAATGATTTTTTATAAACTTAAGTAAAGCAAAATGCTCCAGAAAAATTGGGGAAAATATAAAACATATGTATATTTACTTTGTTTCATACATAAAAAATATTAAGTATTTCTAGTACATTATGTTGTATAAATAACGAGTTTTAATATTATTAGTTAAACTATATAAAACATTAATATAATTAAATAAATGTTTTTTCTGCTTAAAGCGATTTTATTTTCCTTTATTAAAAAAATTATATCGTGCATTCTCTTCTTTACATTGAGACACATTATATAATGAAAACGAAAAGAAATGATTTTAAGTGGCACAATTATTATAGTAATGATTTTTATGTTTTCTTAATTATTTTAAATAAAATAATATCCTCTTAAATTTTGTCACAATATACCAGATGTTCTAAAGAATATTTTGATAAAAAAAATTAATGAATCAATATTTTTGTTTAAATAACAGTTACGAATTTCTTGAATAAAAATAATGTATAGAATTATATTAAAACTCTATAAATATAATTGCTGGGTCATTAAGGGTAAAACAATTCAACAACAATTTAATGATAAATATTTCAGCATAATATATCACATATACCAAAGTCTATTTTAATGAAAAATTAAAAAAATCAACATTTTTGTTTAAATAACAGTTTCGAGTCAATTTAATAAAAATAATTTATAGAATTACATTCAAAACTCTATAAATATAATTACTGAGTCATAAAGGATAAAATAATTCAACAACAAATTAAGAATAAATATTTAATCACAATATACCAGATCTAGTAAAGTCTATTTTAATGAAAAATTCAACATTTTTGTTTAAATAACAGTTCCGAGTCCCTTTAATAAAAATAATTTATAGAATTGCATTAAAAACTCTATAAATATAATTGCTGAGTCAAAAAGAATAAAATAATTCAACAACAATTTAATGATAAATATTTCATCACAATATACCAGATATACTAAAGTCTATTTTAAGGAAAAATTAAAAAATCAACATTTTGTTTAAATAACAGTTCTGAGTCTCTTTAATAAAAATAAATATATATAATTAGATTCAAAACTCTATAAATATAATTGCTGAGTCATAAACGATAAAATAATTCCACAACAAATTAATGATATATATTTCAGCACAATATACCAGATGTACCTAAGTCTATTTTAATGAAAAATTAAAAAATCAATACTTTTTTGAAAGTAACAGCTTAGAGTTACCTTAATAAAAATAATACATAGAGTTAAATTAGAGTTTCTAAAAATAAAATTACTGTGTTATAAAGGATAAAATAAAGCATCAAATTAACGATAAATATTTTTACACAATATACCAGATGTAGTAATTAATATTTTAATGAAAAAATCAAAAAATCAATATTTTTGTGAAAATAACAGTTCTGAGTTCCCATATAAAAATAATACATAAAATTAAATTAGAAATTCTAAAAAAAAACAGAATTTATGTGTTATAAGCAATAAAATAAACAACGGATTAACGAGAAATATTTTAGCACAATACAACAAATTGACTAAAGAATATTTTAATGAAATATTTTCAAAAATCCATATTTTTTTCAAAATTGCAGTTTTGAGTGCCCTAAATAAAACGTTTTATATAAAATTAAATTATCTATTCTAAAAATAGAATTACTGAGTTATAAAGTGTAAAATAATCCAACAACAGATTAACAAGAAATATTTCAGCACGAAAAATTCAAGCCGCGATTTCATAATCTGATAACACATACAACATCATTAAAGGGCGATGTAGGAAAAGTAAAGCTCTTAATCACGGTGATAAAAAGTTTAAATATTTTTGCTGCATTTACGAAGGTAGAGAAGTTTAAGAAAGTATTATTTTAATAATATATCGATAGTTTAGTATTACTCTTAGTTAATTACTACCCCCGTATCGCTTTTCAGAAACGTCAATCTCAAATAACCTTTTCTAAATGCTAATAAATTATGATTAATTATAGATATTTTCTGATCTTTAACGCCGTTGCAGAGAGAGTACTTTGATTAAAATATTGCAATTATCGATTTCAATTTAGAATCAAGCTGTTTTCTAATTTCGGTATAAAAATTTTGTTGAAGTGTTTAATTTAAGGAAGCAGGGGATCATTAATCCAATAATACCGAGCATCACATTTTAGGGATAGCTGAAAAAATAGTTCGTGGGGATTTAGTGCGTTTTATCGAAAATAGTTTTTAATTTTCAGAAAAATTAGATGAAGCTATTAACGTACATAGTACCAGGTGGTCTAAAAGAAACTTCCCATATATATGAGTCCCTACCCAGATAGCATGACTACTTGCAGCAAGTTTGATTTTTTCTGGATAATATCTTGTCATAACAAATTTGACGCGATAAACGTGCAGCAAAATTCCTGCAAGTTGAAAGGAGCATAAAGCGACCACTCCTTTGCAACTCAATTTTACTGAAAAACTGTGGCAATCTTGTTATGACAAACTTGTAGCAAGCGAAAATTCCCATCATTGCATGATACAGTTGAGTTAAGACAACGAGCGGGTGTGCAAACGTTTCCCAGCTAAAGACAAGAATGACAGCATGGCAGACATGCCTTCCGCAAGCTATTACGGATCTTTTAAAAGGCATTTATTATTTTAATTATTCAAGTGTGGTTATTTTTTAAAGTAGCATTTCTCTATAATTTGCAACTATCTAAAATTTCTAATAAATTAAATAGATGTGTTAATTCTATTAATTCACTAAATAATGTTCTAAGCAATGTTTCAAACTTGCAGACTTGTCATGCTGAACTTGCTGGCAAAGCAAGACTGCTGCAAACTAAATTTGCTATCTGGGTAGTAGTCGAACCGTTCAACCAATCGAAATGAAAGTTTAGATATAGTTATTTGAATGTATGGGATCCAGATTGTGATGATTTAAAACAATAAACCTCTCAAAATTACGGTTACAGTGACAAAATTTCGAAATTTTCGAATGGCAACACCCACTTTTTTCGTGTGCAAATTGATCAGAGCATGGAAAAACCTTAAATGGCGTTGGAACGAGACACCTATGACTTACATTGGCGGCATAAAACATTTGCTAAAAAGAGCAATTAATTTCGTTGTTTCCCTCAAAGTTTCGTCTTCTCACGAAACGAGACGGATTATCACGAACATGAAGAAATAATCTTCACTGCTTATACCACAAGCAGTACTATACAAGAGTGTTCTGTGATTGGTTCTTCTACTGCCTATCCCAGTGAAATATGCAATGTATATCAATGCACCTTCTCTTTTATTGTGATTGGTTCTTTACGACGCCCTACTATTCAAATGTTTTACTCAGCCAGTTTACGTCAGGGGTGTTTCATTCGCAACAATACTGTTGTTGTATTGTAAATACTATACAGGTGGTCTAAAAGAAACTTCCCCTATATATGAGTTCCTAGTGGCTGAACCGTTCAACCCATCGAAAGAAAAGTTTAGATATAGTTATTTGAACGTATGGGACCCATATTGTGATGATTTAAAACAATAAACCTCTCACAATTACGATTACAGTGACAAAATTTCGAAATTTTCGAATGGCAACACTCACTGTTTTCGTGTGCAAATTCATCAGAGCATAGAAAAACCTTAAATGGCGAACGAGACCCCCATGACGTAAACTGGCTGAGTAAAATATTTGCAAAGTAGGACATCGTAAAAAACCAATCACAATAAAAGGGAAAGTGTATTGATGCACTTTGCATAATTCTCTGGGATAGGCAGTAGAAGCACCAATCACAGAGCACTCTTCCATATCACTGCTTGTGGTATAAGCTGTGTGGGGAGATTATTTCTTCATTTTCGTGCTAATCTGTCTCGTTTTGTGCGAAGATGACACTTTGAGGAAAACAACGAGGTGAATTGCTCTCTTTTTTTTTTTTTTTTTTTTTTTGCAAACGTTTTAAGCCGCCAGTGTAAGTCATAGGTGTCTCGTTCCAACGTTATTTAAGGTTTTTCAATGCCCTAATCAATTTGAACACGAAACAAATAGGTGTTGCCATTCGAAAATTTCGGAATTTTGTCACTGTAACCGTAATTGTGAGAGGTTTATTGTTTTTAAATCATCACAATCTGGACCCCATACATTCAAATAATTATATCTAAACTTTCATTTCGATTAGTTGAACTGTTCAGCCACTAGAGACTCATATATAGGGGAAGTTTCTTTTTGACTACCTGGTACAGTATTTATAATACAGCAACGGTATTGATGTATTGTTACTTTATGCATTATAGATAACATAAAGATATTTATAGATGTATTTCTTTCCTCTCAACCTCTGAAATATTTGAATAATAGGTAGGTTATTCTGAAAACTTTGAGACAGTGACATACGATAAGCGGAATAAAAAATATTCTTTAAAAATATAAATTTGAACTCTCTTATGACTGCTCATAAATTTACTTCTCGGTGTGTATATCGATTGAAATCATGACAGATAACTTTATTTATTATAAAGTTTCCCTTTACAGTATTATATTACCAATAATTTCATCACGAAACATTTATTTTGTGTCCTTGTTGGGAGTAAAGGAAGTATTGTAAAAGTGAAAAAATTATTGTTTTAGTTACTTCAACAAAAATACACATTTTGTCTATGGCTGAATCCATTTTGAATTGTTTTGTCATTACGTCTGTAGACACATACAAATAAATTTTAGCTTTCAAACTTTAAATAACCAGTTCTATCATATCTGAATTAATTTTGACTCGTTAGGAAATTATATTTGTACATACATTCGTATGCACTGTATACGTAATGTATCTCCCATAATTAAAAGACAATGGGACGTAGAAAGTTGAAAATTTATATTTAAGAGTGTTATAACACCTACATGTCCTTTTGTTGTTTGAAAGCAATCTTCACTCCGCGTAACGAAAAATTGCAACGTGGTGTATATTATAACTGATAGTCATAACTTGAAAGCGATTATCACTAAAATGTTTAATTTGTATGTTTAGTTTTAGTGTAAATTCTAGTAACGCATGTACATTTTAGTTTGCAATAACCTATATGCAATACATTCTATATAACGGAAGTTCAAGGAACAATATATCGGCGTATTAATATGTAGTTGTAACAATGCTTTTAAAATTAAATAATTTTTCAAACATAGTATATCATTGAATTTTAAGTGTTTTTTACTTCACGATTCGGTGCAAAGGAAATATTGCAATTGTAAAAGAAAATTCGGTTTATAACAATATACCTGTATAAAGAAATACCTCAGTATAATGAATATCAATAACGAGGGTTGCCTGAATACACCATTATTATGAGAAACGATGTAAATATTACGATAAAAATGTAAAAATGATAAATTAAAAGGATAAAAATTTTGTTCTTCATTTTGTTACAGATAAATCACATAATGATCTTTTTCTAAATGGGATGTCAGAATTTTATAGGATCTTTTAGAGCACATGTTTCCTTATAAAAACTGAAAGATAACCCCTGATTTTCATGTTTTATATTCCACATAAACTGATATGATGTATGTCTTGTTTAGAAGCAAACTGATGCAAAATAAATTACAGACAAATCACTGATTTCTTACGGTAGAATTTTGATTAATTATTGTTTATTTTGAAAAAAAAAATCCACCAAGATGATATACAAAAACGACCTTAAAATTTAATTACACCAAACTGTAAGAAGCTTTAAACTTTAAAATGTATGTGCGAATGATAATTTTGGGTGATGCTTCATACAACAAAAATAAAACACTGTATAATTTAATCGATGTTTGAGGAAGCAATTTCACATCTTAATCGGTGAATAATTTGGAAATGCACACTTACAGAATATTGTGTTCTTATATCTGGTACTAGAAATGTAAGGGAACGTCTCTGTCTTAGTTCCATTGCAGCAAATGTTTAGGGTTTCGACACGCATCATGAATATTTGTATAACAGATATATTAACATAAAATCTATGAATATGAAACTAACATTTACGAATCTATGAGTACATGACATTGAGGAATCTATGAATTTATGGAAACAATGAATCTATGAATACATGAAACCTATGAATATGAGTGATCTATGAATATTTTGCAAGCACATAACTTATACCTTTGACCTTATATTTGCATCCTAAAACGTTTCCATATGTACGAAAGCCTTATACGTTTATATTTTATGTAATTAAAATGATTGAATTTTTGTGAAGAAAATGTGTAGGTATTGACTTTTTTTACTTGAAAGCAGGTACTAAAAATTGTAGCAAAAGCAAGCGCAAATTTAATCCAAAAGTTTAAAAGAAATGGATAAATTTTTGGATTTTAAAAAGCACAGTTAATGTAGTTAATGTGCTGGTAGCACATAGTGAAGTAAGTTTATAGCAAATTTCAGTAGAATAAAGAAGAAAACCACTACATGAGGTAAAATCTAAGGACAAATACATTTCTGTTAAAGAAAAAAATATATAACATTTTTATAATAACTAAAAAATACTTAGGGATATTTTTTATGGAAACAAAGACAAATTTTAATGCGTGGAATGAAAATATTTTAATTATGTACAAAAGTACAGATTTAAATTTACATCAATTATTATGGCAAGAATGTTAGTATTTATTGGAACACACTTTTATGAATTAAAACTATTCAAATAGTAATCAGAATTAAATAAAATCTTTCAAAAATTTAAACTGTAATTACAAGGGGTGTTCATTAAAGACCGATAATACTAATTGCCGGTCTTACCAAATGCAAACCGCGTTTAATGCAAACTGCGATTAATCTCTGTTTAAACGGAGAATTGCGTCCCACCATTGGTTGGAGCTATCGATTAATCGCAGTTAGCCTTTAAACGACTTTGGTGAGACTGGCTCTAAGATCAACTTCTTTGTTTACAGGCTTAGTACGTAACAATTGAATCCCGGTTGATGTAGTTTCACTGTAATGCAATTTACTAGAGTTTGTTACTCTTTGGAGACATGTTCAAAGTTCTTCCCAAGTACCACAAGACACTTGCACTGAAAAGACAATCCACATAAGAGGTTTTTGTAGCAAAATCGCTAACGACCTGCTGTACATGCCAGCAGGTAATTATTACAGAAATAATAATTTGTGAATGGTACAGCGATTGAGAGTTCTTTCCAAAACATAATTTCGACCAATATTCACGTTCAATCCATTTTGTAAAAGGGAAAACAAGAGTGAAGATAATGATACTAATTAGGCAACAACAGTTAGGATTTTATTCTTTCGAGTATAAAATATCATTTGCTGTTAAACCCTGACTAAAAATGAAAATGATACAACTGGAGAATTTTTCTTGTGCTTGGTTAGAAATATGGCGACGGTACGGCATATGTGGTTGTGATTTATGAAATATAATTGATTATCTAGCATGTGATCCTCCAGAAACTACATCAATGCTGGGATCTAATTTGCCGCAGTGTCAATCTGTCCATGGGGAACAATGTGAGTGATCAAACTGGTCATAAATGATCTTCTTTCAATTAACACATTTTTCTTCTTTTTATAATGACTGATGTCTCGAATAGAGAATACTTTTACTAACTATACCATACTAAAGTGCTGCACGCAGCTTTTCATAAATCTAGATATCAGTTATTGCAACCAAAACACAACATTCTATCACATACATTGCTCAAGTAACGCAAATATCGTTAAACCTTTGCATGTGCAGTATATCACATATGACATACATATCTAATACGTTATACGCTTGTATATCACATGTGATTCACTATGAGCCATATTTTAATCATAAAAAGTAGATAGATAGTTTAAATTGAATTATATTTTCAAGTCAAGTGTAAGAAATTTCAGGTTTTGTATTTAATGAAGATCATATAATTATTCTTCCATATTGGGACAGCCAAAGAGTCAAAATCAAGAGACATAATTATACATATCATCTTTGCTACGCTGTTAAAACATGGGACTGTTCTTATCATCCCCAATCTTGGTCTGTTTCCAGAAAATTCTTCCTGTGTGCCATGAAATGGCGTTTATGTAACTTATTCGTTTAACACAAAAGTAGTGTCAGGTTTATCGACACTTCTCATATTATAATACCAAAATTTTACATGTAGTTGTAGTCTACACATATCCAGTTATCCATACTTTTAAAAATACAAAACTGGATTCACTACCAATTCTGTTTGTATGGGTAAATAAACAAAAGAGATACCTTCGTAAATACACTTTGAATACAGTTAAACTATTACTATGATTATTGAAGATTTACAAAGTAGAAATAAAGTATATTGAAATAAGTGATATTTTTCTCTGTTACCCTTCATCACAGAACTGATAATGAGTATCGAAAATAAAAACACAAGCTATATTTGGCGTTTTTTAAAAAATGAAAGAAAATTTATTTACACAGTTATTATTTATTTTATACAGTTAGTTTTCAGTATTTTAAAAACTGCATTGACATATTATCTGTAAAATGCAAGTTATTGACCGAATTAAACTGTATATTATTTGTGTCATTTTTATCATACCATTTGAATTGTGTAATGCATATGTTACAAGATATTCATGAAAATAATTAAATAATTATAATAAATAATCGTTTTCTTACATATTTTGTAAACATCTGTATCCATCTTTAGCTTAATTCAGTAGTTAAAATATATTTAATTGGATTATTTTTTTATTTTACGTAGTTGTGCATATAGATAATAATTTTAATGAGAGAATGCATAACAAATTAGAATAAATAATAAATTCTACCTCAATTCCATGGTTAAAACAATTTTAATTGAATTGTTTTTATATTTAAGTAATTATATAAATTGATAATAATTTAAAAAATAACGAACATTTTTTTCTCCACCTTTATTTATCTCAACGTTATGAACAAATAGAAGGCTTCTAGATAAATGAAAAATGTAAAAAGTAGCATACATTACCCAATTCCACAGATATACACAAAAAATATTATATTTATACAACTTGGTGGCTATGAGTTCAAGCACATGATATTTTTACATTAAACTTTTCTATTGTTTTTATCATTTACACATTTTTAAATATTAAAGAAACATAGTACTCTCCGAGACCTAAAATTTTCATTATAAAAACATGTATTCCTATTCCCCAAAAGACAAAAAGTTGTGCTCCTATTAGAATGGAGTTTTTGCTCTAGTTTTGAAAAGAATCATTAATTTTTGTCATTTTAAGTAACATATTTTTAAATAACATAGAAAAAATACACGAGATAAAAAACTTAAATTCACTTGCCCTCAAGATAACTTTTGAAATATCTATATCAAAATCTGAAAAATTATATCAAAGTCAGAAGCTTAATTTTTTTTTTTTTTTTTTTTTTTTTAATCTGAAAAAGTTTGTTAGTATTTGAGAATTTAAAAAAACTACAACTAAACAACTAAACACTGTCAAGAAATTCATAACTTAAATAAAACCAGCATTTGTTGGGTTGTAAAATGAAACATCTTGTTTGTATTAATATAGTTAAGGTTAAAAAAATAAAGAGGTAATAGGCTTCTATTTGATGGATAAAATAATTTCTAATTTACAAATTTTAAAAGTTAGTTTGCAGGGAAGTAGACTTCTACTTTTATTTGTACATAGTTTGTATTTTTAATGAATTGCTTTACTTGAGAAAACTATATATAAGCTTATAAAGTTAAAATTTATGAAATATTTAGGAACACTTAACTCTAATAAGAGTAAATCGTTTTATTTAATATTGAATCAGAGATAGATTCATATAATGAAATATTTTCACCTCAAAAGGTATTACAGTGGACTCCGCTTATTGTGATAGCGGCTAATGTTATCAATCGCTTATTGTTATCGAAATCACTTGGTCCCGATTTTCTCTATACATTTGTATGATAAAATTATAGTTTTGTGTGATCTTTACATCGGTTAATGTTATCAGTTTTTAAGCGTCATTTTAACTGGCAAAAGAATATTCAAAATGTATTCAGAAATAAGCCTATTCTTTCCTTTCCTTCTGCTGTTTTTTGAATTTCAGCGAATTCTCCCTCATCCATTTAGGAAAATGGAGAATGAACAAAGGAGTGGGGTATTACATGTTCCTGGAATTTTTCAGAAATGCGCACACCCTGCTGGTGGTCAATGGTTGTCAGATAAGCAGAAGGCAACACATTCTTATCGGAACTGAGAAGAAGAGTATTCACATTTTATGTCTTGATTTTAAGAAAATAATTACCAGAAATCTCAAGAAATGATAGAAAATCCTTCGGATATGACCTTTGAAGATTTCGAGTCATGAATGAAAGTAGATCAAAACATTCCAGTAGCTTCCACATTAACAGAACTTGAAGTCTGACAGATTGCCATAAGAAAACAGACAAATGACGGAACTGATGAGTCAGAGGAAAAATCTCTTGATACTGAGCCACCTCCCAGAAGTGCTGAAAAGCATTGAAAGGGTTGAAACGTGGAGTACAACACCGCTCCGATGACTTTATAAAACTTTATGATTACGAACAATTTATCAATGAGCTTCTTGGAAAAAATTGTAGACAGCCAACAATTGATCATTATTTTTTAGTTATGTATACAATTCTTATGTTTTAAAGGATAATATATAATACATAAATATCAGGTGAGTTTTTTCATTTTATTTTGAAATTTAGTCCTTTTCAATTAAAGAGAGGGGGGTAAATTCATTAAATTTTGCATATATTTTATTGTTATCAATCGGTTATTGTTATCAAAATTACGGTGTCCCAAACTGATCGCATTAAGCGGAGTCTACTGTATTTTCCTTCAATATATTACTACTTTGTACTTAGATATACTGTATATTCAAAATCATCATCAGCATTGGCACGACAGCCCTTTGTGGGCCTGGGCCTTCCTTAGAAGCTTTTCCCAATCTGCCCTTCTCCCAGAAATTGATCTCCAGTTCTTTACCTTTAAGATGGCAAAATCTTCATCCACACAGTCTTCCCACCGTTTCTTAGGCCTTCCTTTTGGTCTTTTATTGGAAGGGAGTGCATTAAAAACCCTCAAAGTTGTTCGTTCTGGGCTCATTCTCATTACATGTCCCGCCCATCTCATTCTATTCAGCTTTAAAGATTTGATAACATCATCACTGTTAAAGATCTTATGTAATTCAAAATTATATCTTTTTCTCCAGTTGTTATTTTCAAAGACAGCACCAAAGATGGTTCACAGAATCTTCCTTTCAGAGGTTGCCAACATAGTCTCTTCTTTTCTTGTTAGGGTCCAAGTCTCCGAGGCATAAGTCAAAACTGACTTGATCAATACCTGATACAGTAATATCTTTTTATCAAGTAGGATTTCAGTAGTGATCTTAAACCCAAAAAACAGCGATTGGATATTTAAAATATCATAATAGAAAAAAACTAGTGTTATTTTTAGCAGAATCTCAAATTATGAATTTTCAGTTAAATTTGTAGATTATCACAATGACGTTTTTATCAAATTTTTAGTATAGACGAGAATTTTAAAGTCTGAGTTATATTATTCTTTTTGAATTATTTTCTATTGTTAGTAACAATATTCACATTGTTAAAAAAATTGTATTGAACGAATAGGATTTTAGTGGGAAGTGGAGCGTGAAAATTTCTAATGTGTATTTTCAAATTTCGTCCACCCTCGATTCAACCAGTGTCACGAATTTTACATCTTGAGAAATCTGCTTTATCAAATTCATGAATCAGTCAGTTATTCTGCTATAAAAGGAAATGCAAATATTTACAGAGCGAAAAAATCAGATTTGAAAAGACTGTCAACTATGATTTCCTCGCAAAAGATGCTGTGTGTGCAGAATGTAAAAATGTTTAAAAATATATAAAATAGAAAGCAAATATGTTTTTCTTCATCGAATTTGCTTTTCAGTTTCCATCGCAATATGGTACGTTGGCATGTTTTCAACAGATTTCTGAAGTGCCGATAAGCAGATAAGTTGAATTTTTTAATCACTGGCTTAAATTTAGCATGATACTTAAACAGTTTCAACAGAAAACGAAATACTTATTTAAAATTAAAATTTTAATTTGTTCAACTATCAAAAAAATTAAAAACTTCAATAGGAAATATTAAGAGGACGAGAAATACTTTAAAATTAGACAATTCAACCAAAAAAGATTTTTTTTTATTTGAAAAAACCAGATTACGCTTATATAATGAAATGAAAATTTTTTAAATGATTGACTATTTTATTTCTTTAAAATTTGTTATAATCATACAAATATGTATTAACCCTTTAAACTACATTAAAAAGTGTTTGGAATTTAATGAAATCAGTTTAACAATATTAGGTTTGAATCTTAGGAATGTAGGAAATATATGAAAAAAATACGGATAGTAGTAAAATATATAGTTTATAATAAAATATAATATCTAAAAATATAAATAAAAATCATATTTTTTTTTGTTATAATTATAAATAAAATATGATAATAAACGTAAATAAAAATTTATGATTTAAAACATCAAATTAAATTTAATAGTAAAAATATATATAAAAAATTTATTTAATTATATTACATAAAAAACAAAATTAAATGGAAAATAAATTAATCTGAGCTTTATTATCTGTTAGTAGTTTGTAGCACTAAAAAGTCTGAAAATTGAAAGTATGATTTATATGTCTTTAAAAAACCGTGAAAAAATTTATCGAATATTCTAAAACAATATTATTACATATATTTATTTTGAAAGACAAAAAAAATTTTTTTTTCTAGGTAGATTTTTAAATAAATTTTAATAATTTTTCTTTTTACTAAAGTTTTAATATTTTTAGCTTCATATTCTTGTTATAGTCTCAAAACTTATTTAATTATATTATATTAAAAATAAAATTAAATGAAAAATAAATTAAGCTTAGCTTTACTATCTGTTACTAGTTTGTGGCGCCAAAAATCTGAAAATTGAAAGCATGATTTATATGTCTTTCAAAAGCCGTGAAAAAAATGTATAGAATATTCTAAAACATATGTATTATTACATATGTGAATTTTGAGAGTAAAAAAAATCTTTTTTTTCCTAGGTAGATTTTTAAATAAATTTTAATAATTTTTCTTTTTACTCAATTTTTAATATTTTTAGCTTCATATTCTTGTTATATTCTCAAAAATTATTTAATTATATTATATAAAAATAAAATTAAATGGAAAATAAATTAATCTTAGCTTTACTATCTGTTACTAGTTTGTGAAGCCAAAAAAAATCTGAAAATTGAAAATATGATTTATATGCCTTTAAAAAGTCGTGAATTTTTTTAAAGTATATTATCACTGTTATTAATATGGTAAAATTAAATTAAAATTATTTTCATTTTGACCATTTTGTTTTTAAATTAATTACTCAATATATATATATCAGTTATTGTCTAATCAAGTGCTAAACTGAGTATTATTTTTTAAAACTTAATTTTTTCTCCAGTTACAGAAAGTTATAAGCAGACAGCGAAATTAAATATGTTATACGCAACACCATAAATTTTTATATCACTTCAAAAATACAGTTAAAAGTTGAATATATTAAAAACTGAGATTCAAGCTTCTTTGTTAGTTGAAGTTAAAATATACATGAGTTTGTCACAGTAAAGGATTTTTGTCCCAGAAATTAAACACTTGTTTGACCTTGTCTTTCAAGTTAGAAATAATGTTTGACCCCTTAACGTGCACGTTCGAGTTAACTCTAAAGCGCTAAATTGACCAAACTGTTCACACTCGGTATAATTCGAACTGCGTTGTACTTTATGTTGCAATAATTTTTCACACTATCGATTGTTGAAACCGATAATTGAAAATAACAATGTGAAAGAAAAAAAAAAACCAATCGTTTTATTGATATTTATCATTTAATTGGGATTGTAAGGTATATTCGACTATTTTCTGCAATATTATCAAAATCCAAAATTGCAATAAAAAATTTGATTATTTTTGTATTTTTTTAAAAAAAACTTTGTATTAAGGGGTTAATGAGCCTTAGCTCTATTACGGAGTTTAAAAATAACAGATATAATCTTTTCTATAAGTAAAAACTATTTAAAACCCTTTTTCAATTGGCATTTCACAAGTTACACACACGTATATCGACGGGACTGGTCGAATAAGAACACTCTTATAGCTTATAAAGTAGACTCTCTTATAAAATAGAAGCCCAGTGTTGGTGGGGTAGAACTTCGCGATCCCATGACATAGATCCGTGGTTCTACATCCAGTCTGGGCAAGGTTCACTCAGCTGTCATCCCTTCAATGGGTAGATAAACTGAGAACCAAGCATTATTGGAAGCTAAACACTGATCATTCCGCTTAAGGTTCACCACCTAACCGGAACCGAACCAAACTACCCGGACCAAGCGTCTCAGAAAGAGATTAGCACCATAGGCCCTGGAACCCTATGGGCTGTTGAGTAGAAGATTTCAGCAGTAGAGTTTTAATAGCAGGAAAGGGAAATGCTTTTTTTAAGGCTCAACACTTGGTTGACAAAGCTAAGAACAGACTTACAAACTGAGCTATATGCTGGACCTTAGTGGAATATTCTGGAACACCGTCCTAATAAGATGAAAAACATTCTAGTTAACTGAACAAGAGTTAGATGTGAATGAAATCAAAATTGTCGCAGTGCCTGTGTGAAATGAGTGAATGTGTTTCGCGGGAGTACTTCACGGGTTTCGTTTGCTTTGGTTCGGTGCACTACGTTTTACACTTCTACTAAACTAAGGCTAATGAGACTGGGACTTATAGTTTAATGAGATTGAAAACGGCTATGAACATCCATATTACCAGTGGGATTCGAACCCGCGAACTCGATATAGAAGCGTACGGAAAAAATGCTTAAGTGGCAATGTATATGTTTATATATATGTATGTATGTGTAATCTAATAATTGTAAAACTCTGGACACATGATAGCCCCTATTATATTTACTGGCTCGGGCTACTGGGCAAGGAGAAAGCTAATCCAGATAGTAGTAGGAACGATGCAGTCTGGCCACATTGAAGAGAACGGCACAAGTCTATATTTTAGAGCTGCTAAAATGGACATCTTTACTACTCAATGACAGACAAAAGAATGACCCAACAATCACTCTTCTCGAACAGAGGTAAACAAAAGAGCGAAGACAGAAAGAATTTTTTCACTTACTCAGCGAATTTATATATATATATATATATATATATATATATATATATATATATATATATATATATATATATATATATATATATATATATATATATATATCTGTGTGTGTGTTTCCTGCTTTCAAGGGTGAGATCAGGAAAAACGCGGAGCCATTTGCCGGCTTCAGCTGGAAAACGTGTTGAATAGACAGAAAATTTACATCTGTAGGATAGAAAGCTTTGGGAAATGAATCGAAAGAATTTAAAGTCGGGAACGCTCTTTTGGATAAGACATTTTACAGGCTGGGAAGAAGATCTTAAGGAATTAGAATGGCAGAGAGGAGGTTTTTAAGGAAATATTAAAGTTAAATAATTTTTATATATTACATATATATATATATATATATATATATATATATATATATATATATATATATATATATATATATTACACACACACACACACACACACACACACATATATATATATATATATATGTTGTGTTGTAGTACATTGCATTGTCATTTCGAAGACATTGATAACCCAAAGTGGCTTTACATTGCTTTTATAGTACAGTTCCACTGTTCTATATTACAATGTTCAAAATTAGAAGAAACGACAAGAAAATATGCAAAAAAATATATAAAAATTAAAAAGTAAAAGGAGCACTCCACGTGCTACGCCTAAAAAAAAAAAAGAAAACGCTGCATTCTTTACCTTTCTAATTTCGACTCAGGCAACCCTACATAGCTGCACTCTCACAATATATATATATATATATATATATATATATATATATATATATATATATATATATATATATATATATATATATATATATATATATATATATATATATATATATATATATACATATATATATATATATATATATATATATATATATATATATATATATATATATATATATATATATATATATATATATTTAAATATAAAGAGAGATAGAGAGTGGGGTGATAAACAGATAGATATGGATATATATAGATACAGATATAGATATAAATATGAATATAGATACAGATGTATAGATAGATATGTTGATATTGTTTTCATTAAAAATATAAACTATCCATTATTTGAAATTTTAGAATGTGTTTTTTATTATGTATTAGAATGCAAAAAAATAGTGATGGACTTAAAAGCAAAATAACGGAGAATATTTTACATTCTGAATACGAAATATTTTTAAAATTATGATTGACAATATTATTATCTTTGCAGCATATCATCATTTAAATCCACCTATAAATTTACTTATATGTAAAATAATATAGTAGATTTTAAAAATATAAAAATACTTTCAATTGATGAAATGCTTAATCATCTAACTTGGAAAATTTAAATAGTTATTGAATAAAATTATATACATTTCATAGTTATGTAATGCCAGGAATGGCCCAAAATTGCATGCATTTGATGTAACAACTTAGAATAAATTTAGCAAAATATGCTTTTAACAACTTGAAATTAAATTCTCAGATTATATTTAACGTTGTTGGTCACATAAGGATATCGAGAGTTCATCTTAAATGATTATTGCTTCACACACGCGTGTGCAATTATGCAAACATACTATTAATATATACTCGTATATACAAACGTTACTTATCTTCCATTTATCCATTCAATTAGTCGTATGAATGGATGACTTATGAATAAATTAGTGAATAATAAGTTAAATAGAAGTATAACTCTCAACCTTACAAGAAGACTTTATAAACCAAAGTCGTTTAGCATTAAATTCCACGAGGAGATGATATTTAAATTTAATCGCTAGATCTGCGCGAAAGCGTTAACTTAGTTCGTGATTTTGCTAACATGCTTATCTTAGAATTCAAAAATTTATAGAGGAGTCGTACTGTCCCAGTTCCTTGGAATTTCCTTCGTGGATCTGAGCCAAGGAAGCATTTAATTATGAAAACTGAAAACACAATATATTACTAAAGAGGTTTGAATTAGAAATTTTAAGAAAAAACAGTATGCCTATATTTTGTTCATTTTATTCTTGAAACGGTCTAAATATTGGTATTTAGATTATTCTTTTTTAATTAGATAATTGTTTTTAAATTATTGCTTTTATTCCTTTATCTGTATTACTCTATGATTATATAGTTTTTCTTACTCTAAGAATTAGTTTATAGTTGTTTAAAAGGCTAACTGATGATCAGAATAACAAATTCAAACTGGATTAAAACATTTTTTTTTCGTCTAGAAAAGGTCAAACTTTATAGTGTAAGTTTTTCAATAAAATGCTTCAGTTATTTTATTAAATTGTTTTACTGTATTGTTTTCCTTTAAAGTTAAGAAAAACCATTTTCATTCCTTTTTACGCAATACAAGTAGCATAAACATATTTCCAGATGTATTTTTTTTCTGTATCTCTCAATCTCTGAAATATTTGGATATTATGTAGGTTACTCTGAGAGTTTTGAGATAGTGACAGACGACAAGCGTAATAAAAAATGTTACTTAAAATGCAAATTTAAACTCTTTTATGACAGCAGACAATTTGTGGCAACAATTGCAATTTGGATATTGCAGAGTAAACTTTGAAAGAAAGGAAAATTGAATTGGTGAGAGAGTATTATCGTGCTACGATGTTATTTTTATTTTAAAGTAGAGTTTAAATCAACTGGAATAATTTCAACGTTTACAACTAGCTTATGAAAATGAAGCTGAATCTCGTGCTACTTTATTCAAATGGATCTTAGAACTTAAAGATATTAAAGTTTTCTACTAGAGTACATAGATACAGGAAGAATCTAGTCGGTTGTAGTTTCAGAAAATGTGTCTATCATATAAAAATGTTAATCGATGATAATCGTTGAATTTCTCTTATAATACAAACTTAGCATTTGATCAGTAGCAATACAGAAAATACTTTACAAAGAACTGCATTAAAAAATCAGTTTGCCTTTGCGCTCCCCATAATTCAACGCTAAAATGCAGATCACGTCAAAATCTGGAAGGAACTATTGATGATGAGCTAACGATGGTCGATCAAACGGTTGTGAACCCATAATTATTTTTAAAATTATAACTGATAATAAAACCTACATCTAGTTTTTTGGCGTTCAAACATGTAAACAAAATAAAGTATGGATATTTGTAGATGACCCCAAATCATTAATGGTAACCAGACAAAGAGCAATGAAGAAATGTAATGTTCGCCTTTAAAAAAATACAGAACTCCTCAAAACCAATCTGCTGAAGAAACAGAAGATAGCAACAGCTAGCTGGCACACAACTGTCTTCTAAACATTGTTTTGAGAAATTCATGTAAACGAACTCATTCGTAACAAGGAGAATGTGTTTTGTCACACTTTAAGATTTACAGTCAAATTTTCTTGAACAAAAGCACATCACGCGACTTTTGGTTATTAATTAATCTAAAGGAATAATTATGTATCCACCTTTTTCGAAGGTAAGATTGATGTGGCTATAAAAGCCTATTTTACACTGATATTAAAGGATGACTTGAGACTTTACACTTTAGAAAATTCTCTAGGGTGGGGATAGTTTTTAACACTCCTAAAATTTAGTAAGTTTAACTTGTATCTTTAAGCTGCATCTCAAAACTGTCATAGCGTTTATCGTATAGAACAATGTGTTTATCTTAAACTGAATATTCCTTTTTAAATACGTAAAGTATCTTGCCAAGTCACAGAAGGAGTAGTACTATCGAAAATGAAAAGATGAATAAGGAAAATATATAGCGACTCGTGCGTCCCCGGCTGCACTTTCCGATGACCGCATGCCTCGTTCTATACCTGCTCACCTACTGTTACTGTAGCAGGTACCGTGGGTTCAATTAAAGCTTATATTGCCGACAATTAAGCACTGCAGCGACAAAACTCTGGATTAAACATTTATTATTAAGAAGATTTGTTAAAACATATGTACACTCCAAATCATACTCAAAAACAGGGCTGAAATAAGACGGAGGAAAAAAACAAATGGTGCCGAGCGGAAAACATCTCTCTCGGTCTCAGCTCCTTTCACCCGAATGTCAGGGTGGAATCCCCCCCTCGGTCAAGCTTTCGCCTCCACAGGAAAAATGTCCTTCTTCGCAGCTGGCGCGGGCCGGGGTGGCATCCATCTCCCCCTCCTGTTGAACCTCCCTGGAACAGAGCTTGCTCACCCTCTCTCGGGGTGTCCGTCTTCGGCCACCAAAAAAAAAACAGGGGCTCATGCAACACCAACTCGAGTCTTGAGTCTAGTATTACAAAATTGTAAACCTTTAAATAATTGTGCTTTAAAACTGTATTCAACGTAAGTGAAAATCAATACACAAATATGTTTATATGTAAATGATTAACATGCAGTAAAACAGTTATCAATTAGCAAATATTTAATACACAATGAAACTTCTGAAAAAGTTGTAAGTTATAAGTCAATTTTTGAAATTGTTTAGCATTTTAAACAAAAACGTTTTCAAGTAATTTTTTTTTCATGTCATGTATTTTTTATAGTAGCATTATTTAAACTAAGACATTTGCTCCTGTTTTCACAGCCATTATTGCATAACTAGAATGAAAACGCTGCTAAAATCTAAAATACATTTTATTAATTTAGCATACACTTTGTACTCGAATTTCTTTTCTTCCTTTCCTTCTTCAATTGTCTTTTATACCTGGCGTTAAACTTTTGCTTTCATTTCAGTTTGAGAATGGACGATGGTTCATTTTTCATAAATGAATTATTAATGTTGTATGACAAAGAACCTCACTAAGCTTTTATCAAAAATATAGTTAACATTTGAACATTCAAAAAAGTTTATATTTAATGTCTCTGTTCTATTTACTCTCTTCTTCGACATTTTGCAAAACAACAAAATTCTTTTCAGGAATTCAGTTTAAGCGCTTTTTATGGAATCTTCAAATGATTCGCAATGTGAGTGATGGCTCATAAATTATGTAGGCTCTTTTAAAATAAAATGGCAAATATAGTTCTTTTCTTATAAACTTCATCCCTCAGGGATTTGTACCTCATTTTGCATCCTTTTGCCCCTATTTTTACATTTTGCGTCCTATCTCAATTTCTTTCGTTTTTCGACTTGTTTGCATTACGAGGCTATACTTTTGAAAGTTGGCGCAAGACCAAAAATGATAGCAATAATGGGCTATAAAATGCTATAAGGATTTTCAGAACTCAGACTGAAAGAAAAATTAGAGATTTTATCACAGGTCAGCAAGTGTACGTTGAAAAAGCAACGTATTCAATTTACGATTATTTTTCCGTATAAATTGATACAGTTTGACAGCTTGAAAAGCTTTAATGTTGTATAACGCACTAGTAATGCCAGGATGACTTAAGAAAAACGTAAACATTACATTTAACATTTAGTAAAAATAAGATTAAACATTTACATAAGAAAAGCACAAACAATAGCATCTTTCATCGACTCCACTCCTTCATACTGATGAGCATCGAAAAAACAGTTTTAGGACGAAGGGGAAAAATAAAAGTTTTTTAAAATTATTTTTTATATTACGCCCGTCTGAACTATTTGGAGCATACGACGCCTTGCAGTCCGATACAGACAAGAAATTGCCCCATAAGATGGGAGAGTCGAAAAGGAACCCGAAGAAATAACATCCTGTAGGGCAGGATAAGAAGAAAGGGGATCTAAGGGCATTAGGGTTGAAGCACAAAGAACACAGTTTGGTGAATTAGCAAGACCAACTTTGTACAGATGGGCCTGAAGAAAATCATGTCCAGTCTCAAGGAGGAAACAGGCCACACTAATAGCTCTTGGCAAGGTGCCACATATTTGCCTATCCAAAAAAGAAGACCATTTTTTTTCGGAAGAAATATCCCTATAATGGTACAGTCGAGCCTTACGAACCACTTAACATAACCCGCTTAACATTTCTTAGAGGGTGTTGTGTATTTAAAATATATTAATTTGTATAATTTGTATTTATATTTATTATGTATTGGCAACATACAATGTATGAAATTGTAAAAGAGATATTGGCAATTGTAGATGCAATAATGTTTTAGAATCCTGTTGTTTGCTAGGCTTAATGAAGTTTAATAAAGTTGTTATGTTTTATAGTTATTGAATAAATTTAAGAAATACAACATGGCGTAGTCGATTAGTTAAAAGATAAATCGAGCCTATATGAAGTGATAGTTATTAAGATAGATTTATAAGTGATAAAGATGATGTCAAGTGATTATTGCAGGCCACCGGTAGGCTTAAGCCTCGATGGTAATGTGGCCGAGAATTGGCGCAAATTCAAACAAATGTTCGTTATTTACATGAAGGCATCAGGCAATGAGAAAAAAGAATCTGACGTTAAAGTGGCAATTCTATTGAATGCTGTTGGCGAAGAAGCGGTGGAACTTTTTAATACTTTTGAGTTGTCAGAAGATGATCGTAATGATTATAAAAAGGTGATTGAAGCATTCGATCGGCATATAACACCAAAAAGGAATGTTGTAGTTGAGCGGTTTGTTTTCAATCAAAGAATACAAGAAGTTAATGAAAGTTTTGATAACTTTTATACTGATGTAAAAAAGTTGGTGAAGTCCTGTGAATTTGGTGATCAAAGTGACAGTGTTGTGAGAGACAGAATTGTCCTGGGAATCTCAGACATTGGTCTACAAGAAAGACTGTTAAGAGAAGGAGACTTGTCTCTAGCCAAAGCAGTAGATATTTGCAGGGCATCAGAGCTGAGCAGGAAACAGGCTCAAACTGTACAGAACAAAAGTGTTGATGCAGTTCAAAAAAGACAAGTTACTCATAGTGTGCTCTCAAAAAATACTAGTGGTGATGTTCCGCAACGCATGTACGCTTCAAATACTGTATACCAGTGCAAGAAGTGCAACAGAAAGCATAAAAAAGCTGAATGTCCAGCTTTCGGTAAACAGTGTTTTAAATGTGGCAATTTTAATCATTTTTCTTCTGGTTGTAAATTGCGTAGTGTGCAAAACGTAACATGCAGTGAAAATAAAGAGGAAGAACAATATTTTGCTTGTTCTGATGTTCAAAGTGATTTTTTCATTGAATCTGTGAGTGTGTTACAGGTAGGTAAAGTGAATGTTAAAAATGAATGGACTAAAGACATACAAATTTGTGGTCATGATATAAATTTTAAATTGGATACTGGAGCACAGATAAGTGTTTTACCATTACATGTTTTCTCAGTTTTAAACAGGGATTTAGTACTTGAAAATACAAACATAATATTGGAAGCGTATGGTGGATTTAAAATTAAGCCTGCAGGTATGATTAATTTAATATGTAATGTTGATAATAAGCAGGCTAGTGTTAATTTTGTTGTTGTTAATAATTCTAAATCCAGACCTTTACTTGAGTTGGAAGGTTGTATAAAACTGGATCTTGTTAAATGTATTGACAATGTAACTTCAAATGTAAATCAAATTGAACAATTTATTCATAATAATTTGGAAATATTTACAGGAGTTGGTAAATTTGAAGGGAAGTATACTATTAAATTACAGGAAAATTCTATACCTGTTATCCGCCCTCCTAGACGTGTACCAGTCAGTTTACGTCCAAAACTTCAGGAAAAATTAAAACAGTTGGAAGGGGAGGGAATTATTGCCAAAGTTGATAATCCACGGAGTTGGGTTAGTAATTTGGTTGTAGTAGAGAAACCTAATGGGTCAATAAGAATATGTTTAGATCCTCAAGATCTAAATAAAGTAATAAGAAGAGATCATGTTTTAATACCAAAAGTTGAAGAGCTTGTTTCTCAGTTGTGTAACAAAACAGTTTTTTCAGTGCTTGATCTTAAGGACGGTTTTTTTCAGATTGAGTTAGATGACAAAAGTAGCGATTTGTGTACATTTAGCTCACCATTTGGGTGTTATAAATTTTTACGTCTCCCAATGGGTTTATCATGTTCACCTGAAATTTTCCAAAAAAGAAATGAGGCAAATTTTGGCAACATTCCGGGGGTTCTAGTTTATTTTGATGACCTCCTCATTGCGGGGGAAACTCTAGAACAACATGATGAAATCTTAGCTAAAGTTATTAAGAGGGCTAAAGAATTAAATATTAAATTCAACCAGAACAAAATACAGTTTCGAGTACCCGAAGTCAAATATTTGGGATATGTATTTAACTGTAAAGGTATGAAACCTGATCCAGATTACGTTCAAGCTATACTTGATATGCCTGAACCTAATAATAAAACTGAGCTCCAACGAATATTAGGGATGATTAACTACCTTAGGCAGTTTATCCCTCAAGCATCTGCTATATCGGCACCTTTACGAGAACTTCTTAAGAAAAACATAAGTTGGCATTGGATGCCTGTGCATGCAACTGCACTTAAGATTTTGAAAAATAAAGTTGTAACTGCTCCAGTGTTAGGGGTATTTAACAGCTCAAAGCCAATAGTTATACAGGCTGATAGTTCCAAGGATGGCTTAGGTTGTTGTTGCATGTTGCAAGATGGGAGACCAATTGCATTTGCTTCTAGGAGTTTAACTAATGCAGAAAAAGGTTATGCTCAGATAGAGAAAGAATTTCTCAGTATTGTATTTGCGGCAAACAAATTTCATTATTTTATTTATGGTAGGCCAGTGGAAATCTTGACTGATCACAAACCCTTAGTTTCTATAATGAATAAAAATGTAGGTAATGTGATGTCACCTAGGTTGCAGCGAATGAAAATAAAATTATTAAAATATCAATTAAATCTTAAGTATTTACCTGGCAAATTTATGTATATAGCAGATTTGTTATCAAGAGCATATATTGTAAAACCTGTGGAAGATGATATAGAAATGACAGAGTTAGTTCACAGTTTAACTAAACATTTGCAAGTGAGTGAGTCTAGGAAAGATGAATTTAGGAAGGCAACTCTCTCTGATATTGGTCTGTCGCATATTCTAAAATTTTGGCGTGAAGGGTGGCCCTCTAATAGTAAAAATGTGCCAGTAGAAACCCAAGAGTATTTTAAATTTAGAAATCATATATATGTTGAAGAAGGACTAGTATTTCTAAATGATAGAGTAATAGTACCAGTCAGTTTGAGAGCAGAAATGTTAAATATTCTCCATATATCTCACTGTGGGATGGAGAAGGCTAAGGCTAGAGCTCGACAAGTTTTATTTTGGCCTGGGTTAACAAAAGATATTGAAGAGATGGTCTCTAAATGTAAAGTGTGTGAGAAATATAGACCGAAAAATATCAAAGAACCTCTAATGAATCATGAACTACCAAAGTTACCATTTGAAAAAATCGGAGTGGATATTTGCGAGTTTGGGGGTAATAGTTATCTTATCATTGGCTGTTACTTATCAAAATGGTTAGAGATATTAAAAATTTCAAATAAAACAGCTGATCAAATTATATCAAAACTTAAGGCTATTTTTTCCACTCATGGTATACCAAAAGTTATAATTTGTGACAACATGCCTTTTGCTAGTATTAAAATGAATAAATTTGCCAGAGAATGGGGGTTTGAAATTATAAATAGTAGTCCAAATTATCCTAAATCCAATGGATTTGCTGAGAAAATGGTGGGTATTACTAAAGGCATTCTCCGTAAATCAGGCATTGAAATAGATATGATAAATGAAGCCTTACTGGAGCATAGAAATACACCAATAAGTGGAATGAATGTTTCTCCTGCTCAAATACTTATGAGTAGGTGTGTGCGTACAAAATTACCCACGACAAGTTCTATGTTGAAACCAAAAATAATTAGAAATTTTAAAGAGCAGTTAGAATTAAAAAGAGCTAAGAGTAAAAAATATTATGATTTGCAAGCTAGGAAAAGGGCAGACTTTAGTGAAGGGGAGAGTGTCCTTATATGGTCTGGTAATAAATGGGAGCCAGCCCAAATTATAAAAAAATGTAAGACCCCTAGATCCTATTTAGTAAAATCTGTAAGAGGTAGTATATTGCGGCGAAATTCATTTCATTTGAGACCTCGAAAAAATTCTTTTCAAGAGCGCTTTGATGATAGTGTTGAAACCCAGACAACTAACATTGAAAGGGGAGATATGGCAGATACTGACTGGAATAGTGGGCAAAGGTCTGTTATTCAGGATACAGGCAATGTACCACAAAATGAATACACAACAAGAAAGGGTCGCATTGTAAAACCACCTTCACGTTTCAGAGATTTTGTCATGTCATGAAAAAGGGGGAGATGTTGTGTATTTAAAATATATTAATTTGTATAATTTGTATTTATATTTATTATGTATTGGCAACATACAATGTATGAAATTGTAAAAGAGATATTGGCAATTGTAGATGCAATAATGTTTTAGAATCCTGTTGTTTGCTAGGCTTAATGAAGTTTAATAAAGTTGTTATGTTTTATAGTTATTGAATAAATTTAAGAAATACAACAGAGGGCACAAGTTATGGGTTGGTGCAGAAAACAGCCCTCTTTATCAAGCGCGTCCGCATGCTCATTCCCGCGCACATCATAGTGGCTAGGGAACCACTGCAGAATTACCTCCTTCCCTGATTCAATCAAGGAATTAATTCGCTTTTTACAGTCGAATTCAACGAGATTAAATACCTGAGTATAATTAGTTATTGTATAAATGGCGGCCATAGAATCCACAAACAGAACAATTTTTTCTTTATCTGTATTTGCAAATAAACAAACATACAAATTCCATACAATTCTGCATCGAAGTTATCATGGTAATGTTCAATTCCGTGTACGTAATTACGTAATGTCCTCTCTCAGTTGAAAAATTTGCGAATAAACACCGCTACCTGCCATTCCATCAACTGCAGAGCCATCAGTGTATACACTGATGAAAAATAAAAGTACGAGCTCCGATACGTCTCTAATTTATAACTACAGACAAACTTTGCATAATTTAGAAAACGGCGTTACCAGAACTCCAATCCAAACATGACGACCGTTTCTAATCCAGCTAAGAGTACTTCTCAAAACTAAACTTACAACACGTATGTTGAATCGGTACATTGAGAAAACATAACATATGGCTACCTTCACCTACTAGTCCCTAATATAACATTTAGTAAAGGAAATTAAGGTTTGGTTTGAAGCGCTACGGTTTAATTTTTGCAACACGAGGGGTAATGAGACCGGGACTTACTGCTTAAAGCAGATTCCGAACGGATAAGTAACATCCATGATTTGAACCCACAAACTCAGGCTCCGAAGGCCTGCACCCTAACCATTCGTCCACTATTGGGCATGGAATTTAAGAATTAAATGATTTGAAGAACAGGCTATGTACTGGAAAAGAAAATATACAAATGTTTACAATACCACAATTAAATGCCATGCAAATTAAATTGTAGATTAACACAACATTCCCACACAAAATAATATGAATACTTTTAGTTTTGAGCATACAGTAATAATGAACCAGAAATATATAGCTCGAACATGATCTAAAATTTAGCATCAGATTAGACTATAATTGATTTACTTTGACAATTTTTGTTACTTAATATTATTTTGTGCAAATGTGTATTTTATTTTCTGTTGTTTCTTTATATATTTATATATAAAACGCTTCTCTCAGTTTATTTGTAATAGAACTCCTCCTAAAAGGCTGAACTGATTTTGATGAAATTTAATGTATATAATTAAGTTGATTCGAGAATGGTTCAGATTCCCTATTTGATCCGATAGAAAATGACTTTTTTATTAAAAAAAGCAGAATTGTCAGCTTATTGAAATTATTATAATGCCGCTTGAAACCCTTTACCGCCAACGCACTTGTGGCTCTGTGGTCAGCGCAACAGGATTCAGTACAAGAAGTCCCGCGATCGTATTCCCGTACAGGCGATGTGGGAATTCTAATTTAATTTAATTACGTTTGTGATGACTGTATTCGTGGTAGTGTCAAGTATTTTTAAAGTATTTTTTTCGTTGTTTATCTATCAAAATGATTCAATTTATAATTTATTTA
>CM063506.1:18475181-18543160 GCA_032207245.1 Pardosa pseudoannulata
ACAATTCGGTAGCTCTCGCGAAAGTTCACTTAAGTAATGGTAGAATATCAAAGCACAGTTAGAGTTCCACAGAGAAATATGCAAACAATCGTGAAGAGGATTATATTAGAAAAGGAAACCCAATGCACAGAGTGTCGTTCCAGTCTCAGCAAGAGATATATCCCAAGACGGGATTTCGCTAAATAAAACTCTCCGACGGAGAGACTGGTCGAGGCAACCTTCGAGTTAGCCGATGCGGGCTACTCTTTAAAGAAAAGATCCCAAGGTGGGATTATAGCAAAAAACTCTCCGATAGAGAGACTGGTCATGGCAACCTCTAAATTAGCTAGTTCCGAGCTAACTAACTTCTTCTCTAAAAAACAAATATTCTCTCGTCTCTTTCTAGGGGAGGGGCCTTTAAGAGAGGGGCCTCACCCACCATTTCATTATTGGATCATCTAACGATGACCTCACCTTCGACCAACTGGATTGGTCTGGATTAAACAATCATCGGCCGCAAATCCAGGGGTCCCTGGAATTCTTAGCTGCTAGATCCAAGTCGTTGCAATTCCTTTGTTGTTCCGATGGTCATATTTCTGGCTGTCAGTGAAGATGCCGGGTTGTCTGGTATATTGTTCCGCTACTATAGGGCACAACAGTGTAGACATCGTGGTGCCGGGGAAAACAATCCCTTTGTATCCACACAAGCAAAGTCCACCTCTCAAAGCAAAGTTCTTTGATGTCGACACACCGCTAAATCACGTCCTTACAGTATATCCAATAATTATATGTTGCCATTCGTATACATTTTCTTTTAAACTATTTCTAACACAGAACTATGGTAATCAAGTAGACCCTTCTCAGATTTCAGAAAGGATCAAATTAATCGGAGAAAAAAGCCTTAGCGGAGATAAAAAGCTTTACTACCCTCCATCACATCTAGTGACCATACGTAAAGCGTAATCGGAATATATTATTCAATAACATGCTAAAAAGATTAAAACTTTTAATAAAGTAATTTATTTCATAAAGTTTTTAAACAGATTTAGTTTTTTCCTTTTAATGATTCTTATTAACTATAGACCATTTTTCTAACTTCAGTTTCATCATTTTGCTCCAAGCAAACCTCTTCCGTTGACAGAAGTAATGGTATAATCATCAACAAAATAAGAAGAACAAAACATTTTATGGCACGGGCTTTACCTTTTTTATTTACAAAGGTAAATTGGTTTATCTAAAAACGTAAGGAATTTTGTCGATAGCAAAGAGAACGTATCACCAAAAATAGCACTTTAAAATATTTAGTTTATATTTCTTATGTTTATGGATAGATTTAAGTTTAAATAGAATATGTTCTTCAATTTATGAAAATATGAAAGCTTTATATATGGAATTGTTTATATTTCTGGAATTTAAAATATGTATTTTGTTTTCAATTTTGAGACAAACTTTTATATCTGAACCTTAAATCTGCAGACCGAAGGTTTGGCTAGTTACTGCTTGTTTTGACACATTATGCTTGTATCGTGCAACCATGTATAGATGTAACAAATTAACTAAAAACATAAGCAGTTAAATTATGAATAGTTTCACATTTTATGTATGCATATATATGTATGTATAAACACATGTTTGTATTTAAAGGTAGATATATAATCTTAGACTTAAATATTAAAATAACATTAATCTACAGCAATTTACTTTCGATTTGTATAACAAAAGACCTAATTAAAATATTGAAATTGTTTAATTTCAGGACTTTATATTGTTTTTATAACAGGTCTATGCTAAAATTCGTTATTGTCATATAAGTCATATGCCTTATAAAAATAATTATCTAGTTAGTCTTATCAAACACATAATTGGTAGTTTTTTGACTTAGCAAATAATAATTGATAATTTAATAATGGGCAAAAATTTTAAATATCTAAACTAAAACTAAAAGTATATTACAATGAATAATAATGATAATATTCTACAGTTAAGCAACGTTACTAATCAATGTAACTTGTTTTATTTATGAATTAGATATAGTGACATGAGATGTGACTTAACATAGATATAGTGACAGCATAATACGTATGTGGTATTAGTTTTGTTATTAATGTTGTTCCTCCTAATTTAACCTCCTTGTTTAACTTTTCCAATCTACTAACAGTACAAACACATAGCTATACCTACAGATGTCTTGTCTACCGCTTCTTTACTTATCAGTGCAGTATGAGATATTGATGTTTTTTGCACTTTTTATATAAGAATTGTACTGTTCAAAGATGTCCATTGTATAGATTAACTATTTTTATATTATACTATCTATCTATCTATCTATCTATATATATATATATATATATATATATATATGTATCATATATATATATATATATATGTATATATATATATATATATATATATATATATATATATATATGTATATATATATATATATATATATATATATATATATGTATATATATATGTATATATATATATGTATATATATATATATATATATATGTATATATATATATATATATATATATATATATATATATATATTATATATATATATATATATATATATATATATATATATATATATATATATATATATATATATATATATATATATATATATGGAGGAATACTAAATGAGATGAATCACCTTTTTGAATATTGGCACATATCAATATACATGACAATATCGAAGATAGAGTGCCATTGTATTCCGGAGACATGTGCTAACAATATCTATTAGTATAAATGCGAAACACCTATTAGTAAATATGTTATTATGTAACGGGTCTCACATCTTCTAAATAAGTTACATGTCAAAAGTTATTAAACCACTTAAATAAATTAATAAAAAATTCATGAACCATTTGAGACCTCTTTCAAATTTTAAAAAATCATGAATTAATTCCTCTTAATTTAGGAGGACAAACGAAGAAAATTTTATTAATTAGATGTTAGAGTAAATTATATTATGATCTACAATATAAACTATTTTATATTATATGTATTAACCTAAAACTTAAATTACGGTCATCTAAAAGCTGCATTTTATAAGATAGTACCGGGTGACCGAGCTCCGCTCTGAGAAAACAGGTATCGAAGCTAACTCGAAGATTTAAATTTTCAATTGTGATTTATCAAAACAATACATGCCATAAGAAAATTTGTGAAACCATTAGTGAAAAGATAACCGGTTAAAGTACAAAATTGTAAACTATTCTAAACAAAGTTGTTTGGAAAGGGAACTGTTCTATACAAAGGTAAAGTTTGAAAAGTCATAGGAAATAAAATGTAATTGATAACAAAAAATTATACAATTAAAGAAATGGTACAAAGTGAGCAGTGTAAAGATTGAAGTGTGTTGAAGTTCAATATTTTTGACAAATTTATTTAGAAAAACCAAACATGTATACATACATAAGAAACAATACTATAGCCATATACTATAATTATACTATAATACGAGGAATGGTTGTCAAATCTAAAATAGCCCCAGAATTAATAAACTAATGGACAACTCTGCAAACCATCAACACAACCTCCAACTAAGGTTAGTAAACAAACCCACAGCCAGGAGAATATTATTACTACTATTAAAATAAAAATGAAAACCGATATCAAGGAACAAATCAATAAAGACTTTTATTATTATTATTAATTCGTCAGAACTACAGCCAATCGATTCCTCGTGGTCGAAAATACCAATTTTCACTTGGTTTGGACGCATGAGAAAAAAGTTTGCCCGCACGTTCGATCCCGGCCCTATCTGTAACGCAGAACTATGTGACCTTAGCGCGTCAAAACCGGCGTCAATCGATTCCTCATGGCCGAAAACAGCCGGATACCAATTTTCACACGAAATTCGCATATTTTGACATCATGTTCCTTTGGCCGTATATAAGGGCCGTAAGCCAAAATGGCCCTATCTGTAACTCCGAACTGCTCGACCGTAGCGCTTCAAAACCGGCGCCAATCGATTCCTCGTGGCCAAAACCCCCAGATCCCCAAGTTTACCGGAGTTTATTAATTCTGGGGCGATTTTCGACTTGACAACCATTCCTCGTATTATAGTATAGGATTAATAACACAGGATATTCTTTGGTACAAAACTTTCAAAAACTCATGACATGTTGATAAAATAGGTAGAAGGAGAATAAAATTATAATTAATTAGTTTTAAAAAGGACTTCACTGTGTAGTTATCTTAATCTATCGATTCACATTTCAGAATAAAAATATATACTCAGAGAAGAAAATTTTGGATTATTTACTGAACAGAATTTTTTTTTTAATTTTATGGATACAGGTAATATAATCTTAATTCCGTCTATAATAAGTGTTATATGTTTCTATCGTAGTCAATTAAGAGAAATAATTTTATTATTTTATAACAGTCTAGAATATTGCTTACTTTTTTGTATAATTTTAATATGTATTTAGAAACATATGATCAGTCGAAACAATTCAATTTTGGCAGTCACTGATATTTTGTAGAAGGTATGAAACCACTTTACAAAAAATATACGAATTATTCATCTCTACATTACCACCCTGGGTGAGATGGACTTTGTTATGCTGACGGGCTAGTGACTCCAATACTTAACACTTGGCATGCGAGTATACTTCACCGCCAACTTACGTGTGCAGCGGGCGTTTTTTCGTGAATTGAGTGAAAATTTAGTTATTCAGAAAATTCGCAGTAAATCGAAAACTACTTTGTTTTTATGAACGAATGTTTTTGTTATTTTACACTTTAATATATACTGTATGAATATTTTAAAAAAAACCCTACTTTTACGAAATCGTACACGAAAAAAAAATGATTTTTAAAATTTTACAATGTGTTCAAAAATATTTTTTCATGACAAGTACAAATAGAACTACTTATTATCAATTTTATATTCAACAATAAAAAACCAAGCTTCAAATTGATAAAACCCGACTTGTATGTTCTGGAGCTAGGAATTCGATTGAAGACGAAATAACGCAACAAAAGACCGAGTAACTCAACAATCATAACTTGTGGAAGAAATACAGAGCGCCGCATAGCAACGCAAATAACACTCATATAACGTCACACATATATATAATTATAGGTATTTAGTATATTTGTGTTGATTAGCGGGTATCCAGCATAAATCTACTAAATACGTATTTTTACGTGGCCCACGCTCCAGTGACAGACTGCAAAATACGTTGCCCGCACGCGAAATGTTAAAGGTGAAACAGGAATGAAGGTATCCACTATTAACAAACACCGATTTAAGACTTGATCGCACGTCAACTTGCGTATATTAAGAAAGCAAACAATTACGGTTAAGACTTCTTTTTTACAATTAACAAATGCGTAGATTTCAAAGGTTAAAAAATTTGAATTAAATGAATGCCGTATCACGTGTCAAATGAATACAAAACAAATAGGTTGAAAAGTTTTCGCTATCACACGAGAAATCCGAGCATTCTTCATCGGGAAAAGGGATCATAAACTAAATCTGTTTATTTTCACGTGTAAAGGATGACGTATGATGAATAATAACTGTTTGTGTTTCCTAAAATGAATTTATTACATTTTGTTGTGCTTGCAGTGAACAGCTAAATGTTAGCAACAAGTAACGGAAAAATAGGGATCCCAGAGCCAAATTTCATGAAGAAAATATTCTGCAAGCAACTTCTAACGGCTTCATGTTAAATATATAAGTGAAAAATGCATATAAGAGAATTTTCTTTGGATATAATAGAGGATCTTGCTGCAACTAACCACTTTAATTCTTGGTATCTAATGAAAAGCCAAGAAGTTCATGATCCGATTATCAGCTTTTCAGGAGAGAGAGATTAGAGTTAGCAGGTACAAAGGTTAATTTTTAATAGAGCCATCAGGCGGTATCGCAATAAGATTTTTATTTGTCCCAATGATAGGCTCAAAATTTCGACTAAAATGATTACAAATTACGATATGAATAACATTTTTATTAAAATTTATTTCATTTTAGAATTAAATAAATACTGGTATTTATGATTATGAATCTATACCAAGGATAGTTTTCTCTTGTAGTTCATTAACATTTTTTCCCTCTAACACTCGTTTTGTTTAATACTTAGCACTCACAGTAGTACTTCTACTTTTTTGCTTTTGAGATTTAATTTAATTTTTGATTATATTGTTAGTTTTATTTCTCTTCAAATTGTTATTTTCTTGCCATATTAATCCAAATAAACTGGCGCTCTTGAGTGATAGTCTAAAATTTAATTTTGGGATTAATTTTTTTAATTTCTATTTTTTTCTTTTATGTAATTGTAAATAGTTCTGCTATAAGAGATTTAATTTGTTTGATTAAACTTTATAAATTTATTTCCTATTTTTTACTTTTTCTTATTCGCCCAACGGTGGCCAAGTGGTAGAGCGCTTCTCTTCGTTTCTGCTATAAGAGATTTAATTTGTTTGATTAAACTTTATAAATTTATTTCCTATTTTTTTACTTTTTCTTATTCGCCCAACGGTGGCCAAGTGGTAGAGCGCTTCTCTTCGTTTCTGCTATAAGAGATTTAATTTGTTTGATTAAACTTTATAAATTTATTTCCTATTTTTTACTTTTTCTTATTCGCCCAACGGTGGCCAAGTGGTAGAGCGCTTCTCTTCGTTTCTGCTATAAGAGATTTAATTTGTTTGATTAAACTTTATAAATTTATTTCCTATTTTTTTACTTTTTCTTATTCGCCCAACGGTGGCCAAGTGGTAGAGCGCTTCTCTTCGTTTCTGCTATAAGAGATTTAATTTGTTTGATTAAACTTTATAAATTTATTTCCTATTTTTTTTACTTTTTCTTATTCGCCCAACGGTGGCCAAGTGGTAGAGCGCTTCTCTTCGTTTCTGCTATAAGAGATTTAATTTGTTTGATTAAACTTTATAAATTTATTTCCTATTTTTTTATTTTTTCTTATTCGCCCAACGGTGGCCAAGTGGTAGAGCGCTTCTCTTCGTTTCTGCTATAAGAGATTTAATTTGTTTGATTAAACTTTATAAATTTATTTCCTATTTTTTTACTTTTTCTTATTCGCCCAACGGTGGCCAAGTGGTAGAGCGCTTCTCTTCGTTTCTGCTATAAGAGATTTAATTTGTTTGATTAAACTTTATAAATTTATTTCCTATTTTTTTACTTTTTCTTATTCGCCCAACGGTGGCCAAGTGGTAGAGCGCTTCTCTTCGTTTCTGCTATAAGAGATTTAATTTGTTTGATTAAACTTTATAAATTTATTTCCTATTTTTTTACTTTTTCTTATTCGCCCAACGGTGGCCAAGTGGTAGAGCGCTTCTCTTCGTTTCTGCTATAAGAGATTTAATTTGTTTGATTAAACTTTATAAATTTATTTCCTATTTTTTTACTTTTTCTTATTCGCCCAACGGTGGCCAAGTGGTAGAGCGCTTCTCTTCGTTTCTGCTATAAGAGATTTAATTTGTTTGATTAAACTTTATAAATTTATTTCCTATTTTTTTACTTTTTCTTATTCGCCCAACGGTGGCCAAGTGGTAGAGCGCTTCTCTTCGTTTCTGCTATAAGAGATTTAATTTGTTTGATTAAACTTTATAAATTTATTTCCTATTTTTTTACTTTTTCTTATTCGCCCAACGGTGGCCAAGTGGTAGAGCGCTTCTCTTCGTTTCTGCTATAAGAGATTTAATTTGTTTGATTAAACTTTATAAATTTATTTCCTATTTTTTTACTTTTTCTTATTCGCCCAACGGTGGCCAAGTGGTAGAGCGCTTCTCTTCGTTTCTGCTATAAGAGATTTAATTTGTTTGATTAAACTTTATAAATTTATTTCCTATTTTTTTACTTTTTCTTATTCGCCCAACGGTGGCCAAGTGGTAGAGCGCTTCTCTTCGTTTCTGCTATAAGAGATTTAATTTGTTTGATTAAACTTTATAAATTTATTTCCTATTTTTTTACTTTTTCTTATTCGCCCAACGGTGGCCAAGTGGTAGAGCGCTTCTCTTCGTTTCTGCTATAAGAGATTTAATTTGTTTGATTAAACTTTATAAATTTATTTCCTATTTTTTTACTTTTTCTTATTCGCCCAACGGTGGCCAAGTGGTAGAGCGCTTCTCTTCGTTTCTGCTATAAGAGATTTAATTTGTTTGATTAAACTTTATAAATTTATTTCCTATTTTTTTACTTTTTCTTATTCGCCCAACGGTGGCCAAGTGGTAGAGCGCTTCTCTTCGTTTCTGCTATAAGAGATTTAATTTGTTTGATTAAACTTTATAAATTTATTTCCTATTTTTTTACTTTTTCTTATTCGCCCAACGGTGGCCAAGTGGTAGAGCGCTTCTCTTCGTTTCTGCTATAAGAGATTTAATTTGTTTGATTAAACTTTATAAATTTATTTCCTATTTTTTTACTTTTTCTTATTCGCCCAACGGTGGCCAAGTGGTAGAGCGCTTCTCTTCGTTTCTGCTATAAGAGATTTAATTTGTTTGATTAAACTTTATAAATTTATTTCCTATTTTTTTACTTTTTCTTATTCGCCCAACGGTGGCCAAGTGGTAGAGCGCTTCTCTTCGTTTCTGCTATAAGAGATTTAATTTGTTTGATTAAACTTTATAAATTTATTTCCTATTTTTTACTTTTTCTTATTCGCCCAACGGTGGCCAAGTGGTAGAGCGCTTCTCTTCGTTTCTGCTATAAGAGATTTAATTTGTTTGATTAAACTTTATAAATTTATTTCCTATTTTTTTACTTTTTCTTATTCGCCCAACGGTGGCCAAGTGGTAGAGCGCTTCTCTTCGTTTCTGCTATAAGAGATTTAATTTGTTTGATTAAACTTTATAAATTTATTTCCTATTTTTTTACTTTTTCTTATTCGCCCAACGGTGGCCAAGTGGTAGAGCGCTTCTCTTCGTTTCTGCTATAAGAGATTTAATTTGTTTGATTAAACTTTATAAATTTATTTCCTATTTTTTTACTTTTTCTTATTCGCCCAACGGTGGCCAAGTGGTAGAGCGCTTCTCTTCGTTTCTGCTATAAGAGATTTAATTTGTTTGATTAAACTTTATAAATTTATTTCCTATTTTTTTACTTTTTTCTTATTCGCCCAACGGTGGCCAAGTGGTAGAGCGCTTCTCTTCGTTTCTGCTATAAGAGATTTAATTTGTTTGATTAAACTTTTATAAATTTATTTCCTATTTTTTTACTTTTTTCTTATTCGCCCAACGGTGGCCAAGTGGTAGAGCGCTTCTCTTCGTTTCTGCTATAAGAGATTTAATTTGTTTGATTAAACTTTATAAATTTATTTCCTATTTTTTTACTTTTTCTTATTCGCCCAACGGTGGCCAAGTGGTAGAGCGCTTCTCTTCGTTTCTGCTATAAGAGATTTAATTTGTTTGATTAAACTTTATAAATTTATTTCCTATTTTTTTACTTTTTCTTATTCGCCCAACGGTGGCCAAGTGGTAGAGCGCTTCTCTTCGTTTCTGCTATAAGAGATTTAATTTGTTTGATTAAACTTTTATAAATTTATTTCCTATTTTTTTACTTTTTCTTATTCGCCCAACGGTGGCCAAGTGGTAGAGCGCTTCTCTTCGTTTCTGCTATAAGAGATTTAATTTGTTTGATTAAACTTTATAAATTTATTTCCTATTTTTTTACTTTTTCTTATTCGCCCAACGGTGGCCAAGTGGTAGAGCGCTTCTCTTCGTTTCTGCTATAAGAGATTTAATTTGTTTGATTAAACTTTATAAATTTATTTCCTATTTTTTTACTTTTTCTTATTCGCCCAACGGTGGCCAAGTGGTAGAGCGCTTCTCTTCGTTTCTGCTATAAGAGATTTAATTTGTTTGATTAAACTTTATAAATTTATTTCCTATTTTTTACTTTTTCTTATTCGCCCAACGGTGGCCAAGTGGTAGAGCGCTTCTCTTCGTTTCTGCTATAAGAGATTTAATTTGTTTGATTAAACTTTTATAAATTTATTTCCTATTTTTTTACTTTTTCTTATTCGCCCAACGGTGGCCAAGTGGTAGAGCGCTTCTCTTCGTTTCTGCTATAAGAGATTTAATTTGTTTGATTAAACTTTATAAATTTATTTCCTATTTTTTTACTTTTTCTTATTCGCCCAACGGTGGCCAAGTGGTAGAGCGCTTCTCTTCGTTTCTGCTATAAGAGATTTAATTTGTTTGATTAAACTTTATAAATTTATTTCCTATTTTTTACTTTTTCTTATTCGCCCAACGGTGGCCAAGTGGTAGAGCGCTTCTCTTCGTTTCTGCTATAAGAGATTTAATTTGTTTGATTAAACTTTATAAATTTATTTCCTATTTTTTTACTTTTTCTTATTCGCCCAACGGTGGCCAAGTGGTAGAGCGCTTCTCTTCGTTTCTGCTATAAGAGATTTAATTTGTTTGATTAAACTTTATAAATTTATTTCCTATTTTTTTACTTTTTCTTATTCGCCCAACGGTGGCCAAGTGGTAGAGCGCTTCTCTTCGTTTCTGCTATAAGAGATTTAATTTGTTTGATTAAACTTTATAAATTTATTTCCTATTTTTTTACTTTTTCTTATTCGCCCAACGGTGGCCAAGTGGTAGAGCGCTTCTCTTCGTTTCTGCTATAAGAGATTTAATTTGTTTGATTAAACTTTATAAATTTATTTCCTATTTTTTTACTTTTTCTTATTCGCCCAACGGTGGCCAAGTGGTAGAGCGCTTCTCTTCGTTTCTGCTATAAGAGATTTAATTTGTTTGATTAAACTTTTATAAATTTATTTCCTATTTTTTTACTTTTTCTTATTCGCCCAACGGTGGCCAAGTGGTAGAGCGCTTCTCTTCGTTTCTGCTATAAGAGATTTAATTTGTTTGATTAAACTTTATAAATTTATTTCCTATTTTTTTACTTTTTCTTATTCGCCCAACGGTGGCCAAGTGGTAGAGCGCTTCTCTTCGTTTCTGCTATAAGAGATTTAATTTGTTTGATTAAACTTTATAAATTTATTTCCTATTTTTTTTACTTTTTCTTATTCGCCCAACGGTGGCCAAGTGGTAGAGCGCTTCTCTTCGTTTCTGCTATAAGAGATTTAATTTGTTTGATTAAACTTTATAAATTTATTTCCTATTTTTTTACTTTTTCTTATTCGCCCAACGGTGGCCAAGTGGTAGAGCGCTTCGTTTCTGCTATAAGAGATTTAATTTATTTGATTAAATTTTTATAAATTTATTTCCTATTTTTTACTTTTTCTTATTCGCCCAACGGTGGCCAAGTGGTAGAGCGCTTCTCTTCGTTTCTGCTATAAGAGATTTAATTTGTTTGATTAAACTTTATAAATTTATTTCCTATTTTTTTTACTTTTTCTTATTCGCCCAACGGTGGCCAAGTGGTAGAGCGCTTCTCTTCGTTTCTGCTATAAGAGATTTAATTTGTTTGATTAAACTTTATAAATTTATTTCCTATTTTTTTACTTTTTCTTATTCGCCCAACGGTGGCCAAGTGGTAGAGCGCTTCTCTTCGTTTCTGCTATAAGAGATTTAATTTGTTTGATTAAACTTTTATAAATTTATTTCCTATTTTTTTACTTTTTCTTATTCGCCCAACGGTGGCCAAGTGGTAGAGCGCTTCTCTTCGTTTCTGCTATAAGAGATTTAATTTGTTTGATTAAACTTTATAAATTTATTTCCTATTTTTTTACTTTTTCTTATTCGCCCAACGGTGGCCAAGTGGTAGAGCGCTTCTCTTCGTTTCTGCTATAAGAGATTTAATTTGTTTGATTAAACTTTATAAATTTATTTCCTATTTTTTTACTTTTTCTTATTCGCCCAACGGTGGCCAAGTGGTAGAGCGCTTCTCTTCGTTTCTGCTATAAGAGATTTAATTTGTTTGATTAAACTTTATAAATTTATTTCCTATTTTTTACTTTTTCTTATTCGCCCAACGGTGGCCAAGTGGTAGAGCGCTTCTCTTCGTTTCTGCTATAAGAGATTTAATTTGTTTGATTAAACTTTATAAATTTATTTCCTATTTTTTACTTTTTCTTATTCGCCCAACGGTGGCCAAGTGGTTAGAGCGCTTCTCTTCGTTTCTGCTATAAGAGATTTAATTTGTTTGATTAAACTTTATAAATTTATTTCCTATTTTTTTACTTTTTCTTATTCGCCCAACGGTGGCCAAGTGGTAGAGAGCGCTTCTCTTCGTTTCTGCTATAAGAGATTTAATTTGTTTGATTAAACTTTATAAATTTATTTCCTATTTTTTACTTTTTCTTATTCGCCCAACGGTGGCCAAGTGGTAGAGCGCTTCTCTTCGTTTCTGCTATAAGAGATTTAATTTGTTTGATTAAACTTTATAAATTTATTTCCTATTTTTTTACTTTTTTCTTATTCGCCCAACGGTGGCCAAGTGGTAGAGCGCTTCTCTTCGTTTCTGCTATAAGAGATTTAATTTGTTTGATTAAACTTTATAAATTTATTTCCTATTTTTTTACTTTTTCTTATTCGCCCAACGGTGGCCAAGTGGTAGAGCGCTTCTCTTCGTTTCTGCTATAAGAGAGTTAATTTGTTTGATTAAACTTTATAAATTTATTTCCTATTTTTTTACTTTTTCTTATTCGCCCAACGGTGGCCAAGTGGTAGAGCGCTTCTCTTTGTTTCTGCTATAAGAGATTTAATTTGTTTGATTAAACTTTATAAATTTATTTCCTATTTTTTTACTTTTTCTTATTCGCCCAACGGTGGCCAAGTGGTAGAGCGCTTCTCTTTGTTTCTGCTATAAGAGATTTAATTTGTTTGATTAAACTTTATAAATTTATTTCCTATTTTTTTACTTTTTCTTATTCGCCCAACGGTGGCCAAGTGGTAGAGCGCTTTCTCTTCGTTTCTGCTATAAGAGATTTAATTTGTTTGATTAAACTTTATAAATTTATTTCCTATTTTTTTACTTTTTCTTATTCGCCCAACGGTGGCCAAGTGGTAGAGCGCTTCTCTTCGTTTCTGCTATAAGAGATTTAATTTGTTTGATTAAACTTTATAAATTTATTTCCTATTTTTTTACTTTTTCTTATTCGCCCAACGGTGGCCAAGTGGTAGAGCGCTTCTCTTCGTTTCTGCTATAAGAGATTTAATTTGTTTGATTAAACTTTATAAATTTATTTCCTATTTTTTATTTTTTTTCTTATTCGCCCAACGGTGGCCAAGTGGTAGAGCGCTTCTCTTCGTTTCTGCTATAAGAGATTTAATTTGTTTGATTAAACTTTATAAATTTATTTCCTATTTTTTTACTTTTTCTTATTCGCCCAACGGTGGCCAAGTGGTAGAGCGCTTCTCTTCGTTTCTGCTATAAGAGATTTAATTTGTTTGATTAAACTTTATAAATTTATTTCCTATTTTTTTACTTTTTCTTATTCGCCCAACGGTGGCCAAGTGGTAGAGCGCTTCTCTTCGTTTCTGCTATAAGAGATTTAATTTGTTTGATTAAACTTTATAAATTTATTTCCTATTTTTTTACTTTTTCTTATTCGCCCAACGGTGGCCAAGTGGTAGAGCGCTTCTCTTCGTTTCTGCTATAAGAGATTTAATTTGTTTGATTAAACTTTATAAATTTATTTCCTATTTTTTTACTTTTTCTTATTCGCCCAACGGTGGCCAAGTGGTAGAGCGCTTCTCTTCGTTTCTGCTATAAGAGATTTAATTTGTTTGATTAAACTTTATAAATTTATTTCCTATTTTTTTACTTTTTTCTTATTACGGTGGCCAAGTGGTAGAGCGCTTCTCTTCGTTTCTGCTATAAGAGATTTAATTTGTTTGATTAAACTTTATAAATTTATTTCCTATTTTTTTACTTTTTCTTATTCGCCCAACGGTGGCCAAGTGGTAGAGCGCTTCGTTTCTGCTATAAGAGATTTAATTTATTTGATTAAATTTTATAAATTTATTTCCTATTTTTTTTACTTTTTCTTATTCGCCCAACGGTGGCCAAGTGGTAGAGCGCTTCTCTTCGTTTCTGCTATAAGAGATTTAATTTGTTTGATTAAACTTTATAAATTTATTTCCTATTTTTTTACTTTTTCTTATTCGCCCAACGGTGGCCAAGTGGTAGAGCGCTTCTCTTCGTTTCTGCTATAAGAGATTTAATTTGTTTGATTAAACTTTATAAATTTATTTCCTATTTTTTTACTTTTTCTTATTCGCCCAACGGTGGCCAAGTGGTAGAGCGCTTCTCTTCGTTTCTGCTATAAGAGATTTAATTTGTTTGATTAAACTTTATAAATTTATTTCCTATTTTTTACTTTTTCTTATTCGCCCAACGGTGGCCAAGTGGTAGAGCGCTTCTCTTCGTTTCTGCTATAAGAGATTTAATTTGTTTGATTAAACTTTATAAATTTATTTCCTATTTTTTATTTTTTTCTTATTCGCCCAACGGTGGCCAAGTGGTAGAGCGTTCTCTTCGTTTCTGCTATAAGAGATTTTAATTTGTTTGATTAAACTTTATAAATTTATTTCCTATTTTTTTTACTTTTTCTTATTCGCCCAACGGTGGCCAAGTGGTAGAGCGCTTTTCTTCGTTTCTGCTATAAGAGATTTAATTTGTTTGATTAAACTTTATAAATTTATTTCCTATTTTTTACTTTTTCTTATTCGCCCAACGGTGGCCAAGTGGTAGAGCGCTTCTCTTCGTTTCTGCTATAAGAGATTTAATTTGTTTGATTAAACTTTATAAATTTATTTCCTATTTTTTACTTTTTCTTATTCGCCCAACGGTGGCCAAGTGGTAGAGCGCTTCTCTTTGTTTCTGCTATAAGAGATTTAATTTGTTTGATTAAACTTTATAAATTTATTTCCTATTTTTTTACTTTTTTCTTATTCGCCCAACGGTGGCCAAGTGGTAGAGCGCTTCTCTCGTTTCTGCTATAAGAGATTTAATTTGTTTGATTAAACTTTATAAATTTATTTCCTATTTTTTACTTTTTCTTATTCGCCCAACGGTGGCCAAGTGGTAGAGCTTCTCTTCGTTTCTGCTATAAGAGATTTAATTTGTTTGATTAAACTTTATAAATTTATTTCCTATTTTTTTACTTTTTCTTATTCGCCCAACGGTGGCCAAGTGGTAGAGCGCTTCTCTTCGTTTCTGCTATAAGAGATTTAATTTGTTTGATTAAACTTTATAAATTTATTTCCTATTTTTTTACTTTTTCTTATTCGCCCAACGGTGGCCAAGTGGTAGAGCGCTTCTCTTCGTTTCTGCTATAAGAGATTTAATTTGTTTGATTAAACTTTATAAATTTATTTCCTATTTTTTTACTTTTTCTTATTCGCCCAACGGTGGCCAAGTGGTAGAGCGCTTCGTTTCTGCTATAAGAGATTTAATTTATTTGATTAAATTTTATAAATTTATTTCCTATTTTTTACTTTTTCTAATTCGCCCAACGGTGGCCAAGTGGTAGAGCGCTTCTCTTCGTTTCTGCTATAAGAGATTTAATTTGTTTGATTAAACTTTATAAATTTATTTCCTATTTTTTACTTTTTCTTATTCGCCCAACGGTGGCCAAGTGGTAGAGCGCTTCTCTTCGTTTCTGCTATAAGAGATTTAATTTGTTTGATTAAACTTTATAAATTTATTTCCTATTTTTTTACTTTTTCTTATTCGCCCAACGGTGGCCAAGTGGTAGAGCGCTTCTCTTCGTTTCTGCTATAAGAGATTTAATTTGTTTGATTAAACTTTATAAATTTATTTCCTATTTTTTTACTTTTTCTTATTCGCCCAACGGTGGCCAAGTGGTAGAGCGCTTCTCTTCGTTTCTGCTATAAGAGATTTAATTTGTTTGATTAAACTTTATAAATTTATTTCCTATTTTTTTTACTTTTTCTTATTCGCCCAACGGTGGCCAAGTGGTAGAGCGCTTCTCTTCGTTTCTGCTATAAGAGATTTAATTTGTTTGATTAAACTTTATAAATTTATTTCCTATTTTTTACTTTTTCTTATTCGCCCAACGGTGGCCAAGTGGTAGAGCGCTTCTCTTCGTTTCTGCTATAAGAGATTTAATTTGTTTGATTAAACTTTATAAATTTATTTCCTATTTTTTTACTTTTTCTTATTCGCCCAACGGTGGCCAAGTGGTAGAGCGCTTCTCTTCGTTTCTGCTATAAGAGATTTAATTTGTTTGATTAAACTTTATAAATTTATTTCCTATTTTTTACTTTTTCTTATTCGCCCAACGGTGGCCAAGTGGTAGAGCGCTTCTCTTCGTTTCTGCTATAAGAGATTTAATTTGTTTGATTAAACTTTATAAATTTATTTCCTATTTTTTTACTTTTTTCTTATTCGCCCAACGGTGGCCAAGTGGTAGAGCGCTTCTCTTCGTTTCTGCTATAAGAGATTTAATTTGTTTGATTAAACTTTATAAATTTATTTCCTATTTTTTTACTTTTTCTTATTCGCCCAACGGTGGCCAAGTGGTAGAGCGCTTCTCTTCGTTTCTGCTATAAGAGATTTAATTTGTTTGATTAAACTTTATAAATTTATTTCCTATTTTTTACTTTTTCTTATTCGCCCAACGGTGGCCAAGTGGTAGAGCGCTTCTCTTCGTTTCTGCTATAAGAGATTTAATTTGTTTGATTAAACTTTATAAATTTATTTCCTATTTTTTACTTTTTCTTATTCGCCCAACGGTGGCCAAGTGGTAGAGCGCTTCGTTTCTGCTATAAGAGATTTAATTTATTTGATTAAATTTTATAAATTTATTTCCTATTTTTTACTTTTTTCTTATTCGCCCAACGGTGGCCAAGTGGTAGAGCGCTTCTCTTCGTTTCTGCTATAAGAGATTTAATTTGTTTGATTAAACTTTATAAATTTATTTCCTATTTTTTTACTTTTTCTTATTCGCCCAACGGTGGCCAAGTGGTAGAGCGCTTCGTTTCTGCTATAAGAGATTTAATTTGTTTGATTAAACTTTTATAAATTTATTTCCTATTTTTTACTTTTTCTTATTCGCCCAACGGTGGCCAAGTGGTAGAGCGTTTCTCTTCGTTTCTGCTATAAGAGATTTAATTTGTTTGATTAAACTTTATAAATTTATTTCCTATTTTTTTACTTTTTCTTATTCGCCCAACGGTGGCCAAGTGGTAGAGCGCTTCTCTTCGTTTCTGCTATAAGAGATTTAATTTGTTTGATTAAACTTTATAAATTTATTTCCTATTTTTTTACTTTTTCTTATTCGCCCAACGGTGGCCAAGTGGTAGAGCGCTTCTCTTCGTTTCTGCTATAAGAGATTTAATTTGTTTGATTAAACTTTATAAATTTATTTCCTATTTTTTTACTTTTTTCTTATTCGCCCAACGGTGGCCAAGTGGTAGAGCGCTTCTCTTCGTTTCTGCTATAAGAGATTTAATTTGTTTGATTAAACTTTATAAATTTATTTCCTATTTTTTTACTTTTTCTTATTCGCCCAACGGTGGCCAAGTGGTAGAGCGCTTCTCTTCGTTTCTGCTATAAGAGATTTAATTTGTTTGATTAAACTTTATAAATTTATTTCTATTTTTTTACTTTTTCTTATTCGCCCAACGGTGGCCAAGTGGTAGAGCGCTTCTCTTCGTTTCTGCTATAAGAGATTTAATTTGTTTGATTAAACTTTATAAATTTATTTCCTATTTTTTACTTTTTCTTATTCGCCCAACGGTGGCCAAGTGGTAGAGCGCTTCTCTTCGTTTCTGCTATAAGAGATTTAATTTGTTTGATTAAACTTTATAAATTTATTTCCTATTTTTTTACTTTTTCTTATTCGCCCAACGGTGGCCAAGTGGTAGAGAGCGCTTCTCTTCGTTTCTGCTATAAGAGATTTAATTTGTTTGATTAAACTTTATAAATTTATTTCCTATTTTTTTACTTTTTCTTATTCGCCCAACGGTGGCCAAGTGGTAGAGCGCTTCTCTTCGTTTCTGCTATAAGAGATTTAATTTGTTTGATTAAACTTTATAAATTTATTTCCTATTTTTTTACTTTTTCTTATTCGCCCAACGGTGGCCAAGTGGTAGAGCGCTTCTCTTCGTTTCTGCTATAAGAGATTTAATTTGTTTGATTAAACTTTATAAATTTATTTCCTTTTTTTTTACTTTTTCTTATTCGCCCAACGGTGGCCAAGTGGTAGAGCGCTTCTCTTCGTTTCTGCTATAAGAGATTTAATTTGTTTGATTAAACTTTATAAATTTATTTCCTATTTTTTTACTTTTTCTTATTCGCCCAACGGTGGCCAAGTGGTAGAGCGCTTCTCTTCGTTTCTGCTATAAGAGATTTAATTTGTTTGATTAAACTTTATAAATTTATTTCCTATTTTTTTTACTTTTTCTTATTCGCCCAACGGTGGCCAAGTGGTAGAGCGCTTCTCTTCGTTTCTGCTATAAGAGATTTAATTTGTTTGATTAAACTTTATAAATTTATTTCCTATTTTTTACTTTTTCTTATTCGCCCAACGGTAAGTGATTAATTTGTTGATTAAATTTTATAAATTTATTTCCTTTTTTTAATTTTTTCTTATACGCCCAACGGTGGCCAAGTGGTTAGAGCGTTTCTCTTCGTTTCTGCTATAAGTATAAGAGATTTAATTTGTTTGATTAAACTTTATAAATTTATTTCCTATTTTTTTACTTTTTCTTATTCGCCCAACGGTGGCCAAGTGGTAGAGCGCTTCTCTTCGTTTCTGCTATAAGAGATTTAATTTGTTTGATTAAACTTTATAAATTTATTTCCTATTTTTTACTTTTTCTTATTCGCCCAACGGTGGCCAAGTGGTAGAGCGCTTCTCTTCGTTTCTGCTATAAGAGATTTAATTTGTTTGATTAAACTTTATAAATTTATTTCCTATTTTTTTACTTTTTCTTATTCGCCCAACGGTGGCCAAGTGGTAGAGCGCTTCTCTTCGTTTCTGCTATAAGAGATTTAATTTATTTGATTAAATTTTATAAATTTATTTCCTATTTTTTTTACTTTTTCTTATTCGCCCAACGGTGGCCAAGTGGTAGAGCGCTTCTCTTCGTTTCTGCTATAAGAGATTTAATTTGTTTGATTAAACTTTATAAATTTATTTCCTATTTTTTATTTTCTTATTCGCCCAACGGTGGCCAAGTGGTAGAGCGCTTCTCTTCGTTTCTGCTATAAGAGATTTAATTTGTTTGATTAAACTTTATAAATTTATTTCCTATTTTTTACTTTTTGTTATTCGCCGAACGATGGCCAAGTGGTAGAGCGCTTCTCTTCGGTACCGGAATTCAAGGGCTCGAAACCAGCTGATGGCACAGATGTTTCTAGCCGTTCGGAATTAGTTTTAAGAAGTAGATCCCGGTTTCTTTAACCCTTTTTATCCTGAGGGTACTTATAAGTACCTCTTCAATCAAACACCTATATATTCCTAATAAAGGCGCTTTTCCTGACGATACTCACAAGGACATGAACGATGCAGTTCCTACAGCAGGAAAGAAACGACAACACCAATCAGTAATACTTTTTATTCGCATAGTAAGGATTTTATAATTAGCGTGCTGCATTAGAATGTCATTTTGTGGTAAAGTGGATACAAGTGTTGTTTATTTGAGTGAATTTATTGGTTTATTACCAGTTATTTGGGTACTATTATTTTTTAGAGACTTCTATACTTCGCAGGTAACCATTTCATTTGTTTTATTCATAATTTAAAGTTTTATTTTCTATCATGGAGTCAAAAATATATGTAGGTACTAGAAAGTACCAGCTGCAAAATTCACTACTAAAACACAGTAAAAATTAATTTTCTTTTTTCTACGATTATTCTCCATTAAAACTTCTCTTATGATTTAAAAATGCGGTAAGAAAGTTGATGGTAAATTAATTCAGTCTATAAAGGGTTAACCCTCCTGTAGCAAAACAGTATACAGTAGAATTCTAAACCAAGCCAAACCTTAATCTTGTTTATTATAATGTTTAAAATTAAAAAATAGTCATGAACAGCAGAAATACATTTTATAATGCATGGGTTTTCAGCCATTTCAAACAATTAAACAAACTAACACTTTCTATGTAATTAAACTATTCATACTGGTATGTCATACCGGTACCTCTGTTCTACTTGCAGTAATTTACGAAAATTAGACGATTATGAAATGGCGGCCTGTAATCATGCATAAGATTTCCATGGTCACCCTCAAGCAATAGGATAGAAATCCTGGTATTAAACATTACAAAGCTGCAGATTTGAAATTTTTTTAGAGGAGACTTTGGAAGGTTAAAAAACGAAACATCTTTTAGAAGTTTTGATATTTTTTATTAGCACTGAAAGCCCATTATTTCTACGTAGAAGCGTGTCAAATCTCCTCAGATACCAAATGATAATAGAATTGTTGGATTTATTTTATCCTCTTAGTAGAAAGCACTACTTTTGATTAAATGAAATGTACAGATAAAGATAAAACTGCAGAAGTTTTCCTTCACATGCCAAGAACATTAAATCATTTTTCAATGTATAGTTTTACTTATCAATATGAGAGAGGCTTCAAATTTATACATAAATATATTCTTTATGCTCACTGTTTATAATATAACTGTGAAGTATTAAATCGATGCTATCACCAAACTGAAATGGCATGATCTAAACACGATCACATTAAAATTTTTGCAAAGGTAAATTTAATTATCCTCTTTAATAAACATTTAGAAATACTTTAAGTTAAGAAATAGCCCGTGAAAAGAAGTCCAAAAGATGTTTGCGTAAAAATACACGTGCAAGTAAAATTTCGAATGCCAACTATTTAAATATATACTTACCATCAGGTACTCTTTAAATATAGCACTATCTTACATTTATCATATCTGGGAATTTATTAGCAGAATTAGTAGCTAATTATTTTTTTTTTAAATCGATTTTAATTTTCTAAAAGCCTTAATACACGTTAAACTTCAGGGGTGAAGAAGCAATATGAGTGACTTTTAAGTGACTCTTTGCGTGATGGAACTCTAGTAACATACATTTTATAAGTATAATATTTTACTTCCAAATTGCTATTGAAAAGACGTAAAACAGAATTTGAACTGTCTTAAATGTTGCAATGACAAACATTACAAACTCAGAGTTATGTCTAAAACAGTAATGTGGACACCACGTGACTTCTCACTACGCCAATCAAAATATACGCATTTATTTCTGCAGTTCATTTTAACTTATTTTAGTTAAATATTAGATACAGTATTCCGGTTCTAAGAGTATATTTGCATTTCAACTATAAACAAAAGTTATACAATATTGATTCAACAATGTGTGAAATTGTATTTAATACCGTGTAATATAGATTAGTTCAATGATAACTTAAGGTCTGTTAATCGGCGAAGATCCGTAAAATTAATATTTATCACATATATTAAAGTTTTTCATTTTATATAATGCGGATTGCAATCAAAGTCCACTACTAGATGTTACACCAGTCGAAACAAATAGTACATTGGCATGAAATGGATATACAAAGTATCAAAGTGAAAGTTTTCTTGTACTTATTGACGCACGTAAAGATAAAATGTCAAAATGGCTATTTTCAATAAAAAATAAAGAATGAAATTTGTTGCTATTACAACATTTGTTTTTTTAGTGAAAGGTGGTAAAAATGGTCGTAAAACATGTAATAGGTTTCAGGAGTCTTTTTATTAGATATTTCTAATCGTAAAAAAGACTTTTACGAATGATATTTGTCAATTTTAAACATTTATAATTATTTATATCTATTTCTATTCCTCTTTATTAAATTTCTTTTTAAAGCAAAAACCTTGAAGAATACAAGTTGATAATACTTGTAACATAAATAGTTTAAGAAAAAGAAATGAATAAAGAAGAACGTAAAAAAAATGTTACCTTTTTTTTAAATCCACGGAGACAACGGAATAATATTGCCAAAACTTAAAAATTCCCATAAATACTGTAAATAAAGTATAAAGTAGACTTAATAAAATAGTTTTCAAAGAGAAGGAAATCTCATTCTGAAAATATGGAACGCATTTTATTCAACTCAACAAAAAATTGGAACCACAACGGGTTCCATAAAAATATGCAACAAATGAAGTGATGGATCAGAAGGCCAAGTAACGATTGCGCATAAGAATGTATAAAAAACAAAAATACATAAATTGACATGAATATAATGGAAGTTTATAAAGTTGAAAGCTAGGAAACTGTGTACAAGCAATGGAAATTTTTATTGGATTTTAGATGATGAGACCTATTTCAAAGCTGTCTTTTCTGTGTAACCTAGTACTCAATATTAAATGTGAACATATGACTGAATCTGGCATATCCTTTACTTGCGTGCATAAAATTAATCATATTCATGCAAATATTCCTAAATTTAAAACTAATAAGCGTTACATTCCTTTAGGAATTACTATTATTATTCTCCGCTATCAATCGTTACGGATATTAATAAAACGCTTTTAAAATTTTTCATTCGACTTACAGTAAAGTAACACTAAAATTATGAGTAAATAAATTTTTTTTCTAGAAAGAAAGATTTGTAGGAGGTAATATTGAAGCAGAACAAACTAATCTTCATCATAAGCTTTTTATCAAAACGTTTATTAAGAGAAAGTAAATAAATAGTAAAAAAAGTAAAGTATAAGGCATCAGTGCGTTGATTACAGCTTGCGGCTTGCAAGTTAATAACAGGCGAAAAGTTGTTTCACACAAGCCTGATGATTCCAAAGCCGAGAGTGATTTCCCCTCTTCCTACTGAACTGTGCCGCTCACTTTATATACCGCGACAAGCTCGCGCGCGCAGCATCGAGGGAAATTTGCATCCATGCAATTTGCATTTGCGGTAGCTTCTTCGATGACATTATCAGAACGCTACAGGACTCCCCCACCAGTCCGCAACATCAGGAGACAGGAAATCTGAACCTGACGCGTCTGCCGTAACGAGTCGTTGTGGACGTTTTTAAAACTGGCTTGGGCGGTCGAAGCACCGGCATTGCGACTGTAGAGTCTTTAAGCGTTGCTTGTTGCAGTAAGTGGGCAGGTTTCAGTCTGTCTATGGAGATCCATTTTTGGACACTTCCAACTTGGACCTGGAAAAACTTAGGTTTACGTTGCAGCACGACATATGGGCCAGTGTATGGTGACTGGAGAGGCCGACGAACTGAATCCTGGCGTACGAAGACGTGGGAAGCGTCATTCAGTGCACTATGGAGGAACGTCGCTAAGGAACCATGAGTTGATGTAGGTACTGGACGAATCTGTCTGAAGTGTTCACGCAAAGCGAGCAGTAAATGCTGTTGGGTCTTTGAACCTGCAACAGAAGAAAAAAATTCGCCTGGCAAGCGAAGATTACAGCCGTAGACAAGTTCTGCGGACGACGTGTTGATGTCCTCTTTTAATGCTGTGCGGATACCCAGTAGTACGATAGGCAGTTTCTCCATCCATCTTTCGTTATCCACAAGGCTGCACCTCAAAGCTCCCTTAAGTTGCCGATGAAAACGCTCAACCAATCCGTTTGCGGATGGGTGGTACGCTGTGGTTCTGTTACGTTTAGTACCCAGAAACTTTGTAAAGGCTGAGAATAGATCGCTCTCAAAATTACGACCTTGATCAGTAACGATGGTTTCTGGGACGCCGAATCTAGCTATCCAACCTGAAAGAAAGGCATTAGCTATGGTGTCAGCAGTTTGGTCTCTTAAGGGAATTACTTCCGGCCAACGGGTAAAACGGTCGACACACGTGAGGACGTAATTATAACCTTGTGATGGAGGTAGAGGTCCAACAATGTCTAGATGAACATGTTGAAATCTATCGGTTGGGGTGGGAAATCGACCCAGGGGAGATTTAATGTGACGAGAAACCTTTGATTTCTGACACTGTAAGCAGCTTTTGCACCACTCCATGCAGTCTTTCTTTAACGATTTCCAGATGAAACGTCGCCTTACAGCATCGGTAGTTGGTCTGGGACCAGCGTGAGTCAAATTATGAATAGAATCGAATATACTACGTCTAAATAATTCAGGAACATATGGACGTATGCTACCTGTAGAGGTGTCACAGTATAGGGGACGTTGGTTTGATAGTAAAATAGGTTTAATAGTTAAGGAAGAGTTGTCTTGCAGTTCTTTAAGCTCATGATCTTTCACCTGTTCCTCAGCCATAGCCTCGTAATCTATATTAGTAGGCATGTTAATCTCATCTAAACGAGAAAACGCATCAGCAACACAATTATCATTACCGGAAATGTATCTGATGTCCGTAGTGTACTGGCTTATAAAGTCTAAATGTCTAAGCTGACGGGGAGAAATTTTTTCGTGTTTTTGACTAAATGCGTAAATTAGTGGTTTATGATCGGTAAACACGGTAAATGATCTACCTTCCAAAGCATAATGGAAGTGTTTAATCGCACTGTAGATGGCAAGCAATTCTCTATCATATGTACTGTATTTAGTCTCAGCGGCAGTTAATCGACGAGAGAAAAATGCAAGAGGTTCCGTTTTCCGAGAAACATGCTGATGTAAGGCAGCACCGATACCGATGTCTGAAGCATCGACGGAGAGTGAAATTTCAGCATTAGGATCAGGATAAACCAAGAGTGCGGCATTTGCTATAGCTTGTTTACAAGTATCAAAGGCTTTGTCGGTTGCATCAGTCCATTGAATCATGGTAGAAGCATTTTTCTTTCCATCTTTTATTAGATCATAGAGCATTGCTTGTTGACTAGCCGCCTGGGGTATAAATCGGCGGTAGAAATTAACCATCGCTAAAAATCGCCTTAAAGAACGAACTGTTGTTGGTTTAGGGTAATTACAGAGAACAGAAACCTTTTCAGGATCCGGTTTAATTCCCTGCTTGGAAATCAAGCATCCTAAAAAACACAAGCTTTCTTGCCCAAAAACGCATTTATCTAGATTTAACACGAGTCCTTTGGCATTTAAACGCGTAAATAGCTCTTCCAACTCTCGTAAGTGAGATTCGACATCGCTAGATGCTACGAGAATATCGTCGATATAAGCAAAGCATTTCATCCCCCTCAGAGTTTCGTCTATAAATCGCTGGAAAGTCTGGGCAGCGTTTCTCAACCCGAAAGGCATATACTTAAATTCGAACAAACCTATCGGTGTAATTACAGCTGTTTTTGGAATATCGGAAGGCTCCACTGGTATCTGGTGATACGCTCGCTTAAGATCAATTTTTGTAAATATTGATTTGCCATGTAATTCAGCAGCAAAATCTTGGACGTGCGGGATCGGGTACCTGTCTGGCTCAGTGACAGAGTTCAAGCGTCTGTAATCCCCGCAGATTCTCCAATTACCCTTGCTGTTTGGAACCAAGTGAATTGGACTACTCCACGGACTACAAGAGGGACGACAGATTCCTTGTTCAATCAGCTCTTTAAATTGCTCTTTAACAGTAGACAATTTATCAGGCGAGAGTCTCCGAGCACGAGAACACAGAGGAGGACCCTTTGTAATTATACAATGTGTAGTACCATGATACTTTTTTAAGATATTAATTGACGGGTTTATCAAATTTGGAAATTTTGAAAGCAATTTATGATATTTAGAATTAGAGGCTATTGCTGTAACACTAGTTATTGGCAGTGAGCTGCAAGAACCACGAATGTATTTTGTAGAAGTGCTATCAATTAACTGACGATTTTTAATATCCAAAACCAGTCCGAATCTTTCGAGGAAATCGGCACCTAATATCGGCCGCTCGACGTCGGCTAGAATAAAAGTCCATGTAAAGGTTCGAGGATATCCAAGGTCCAACGTGAGCACTTTTTTCCCATAAGCCAGAATTTTAGAACCATTAGCAGCAAACAATTGTATGTCCTTATCAACATGTTTTGAAGAGCACTTAAAAGGAAACACAGAAACGGTAGACCCACTATCTACCAGAAAATTCTTACCGGAATTTTGGTCTTTAATTAGCAAGCGACTACGGTCATTACTCGCTATAGCCGTCGCTAAAACTTGCGAGTGTTTTAGTTTCCCTGATAATTACATGGTTGTTTACATTTCAGTGCTTTTTCACCGAATCTAAAATGGTACCAGCATTTCGCATATTGTTTTTTTACAGGGGATTTACTACGAGACCGAAGCCTTCGATTTCTAAATCTGTAGGAAAAATTCTGTATTGTTCGATTAAGTTCCGCTACAGTTTCCTCTAACTTTTTTATTCTATCAGCATCATTAGAAACTTCTAAAACGGTCGGGTGAAAGCTAGTAACTTCAGAAATTTTGTCGGCTATTTGAGCCAAACCCTCCGTTTTTTCTGAGCTAACTGACAAAATCTGTTGTATATTCGGCGGCAAACGCTGAAGCCAGAGCATTTTCAACACATCATCTGTTATTTTATTATCAGAAAGTTGGGTCATTTTGTGAAGAAGCTGAGACGGCTTTAAATCGCCTAAAGACATATCAGACAATAAAGTTCTTATACGAGAGCTTTCGGAATCAGTAAACTGAGTAACGAGGCGTTTTTTAAGCTTTTCATAACTATCTTCAGCTGGGGAAGATTTTATTATATCTGCCACATACGAGGAAAGTTCACTGTCTAATGCAGAAACTGCGTAATGAAATTTAGTGTCACTTGCCTTTATGTTTGAAAGCGCAAATTGGGATTCAATATTCACAAACCATAACTCTATGTTGTCGCGCCACACAGGAGGCAATTTAATTGCGACACGCATTACCTCACTTGCAACAGCCATTGCACAATAATATAAACAATACTGAGGACTATGGCAGAGAACAGAGAAATGAATCAAAATAAGCTTACGTACCAATACCTTGAACACTGTCTTCTGATTTCTTGAAAGTCCTTAGGTCACCAATTGTAGGAGGTAATATTGAAGCAGAACAAACTAATCTTCATCATAAGCTTTTTATCAAAACGTTTATTAAGAGAAAGTAAATAAATAGTAAAAAAAGTAAAGTATAAGGCATCAGTGCGTTGATTACAGCTTGCGGCTTGCAAGTTAATAACAGGCGAAAAGTTGTTTCACACAAGCCTGATGATTCCAAAGCCGAGAGTGATTTCCCCTCTTCCTACTGAACTGTGCCGCTCACTTTATATACCGCGACAAGCTCGCGCGCGCAGCATCGAGGGAAATTTGCATCCATGCAATTTGCATTTGCGGTAGCTTCTTCGATGACATTATCAGAACGCTACATATTCATTACATAAAGAAAACATATAATCTAGAAAAAATCATATTTTATTTTTTAGTATAAAAAATAAATACGAGGCTAAAACCTCAGGCTTCTACCACAATTACACGAAGAGATGCTTTATTTTTTGTTATATAATGTTAGTGTACACAAATCAGGGCATAAATGCCATACAAAAAATCAAAGTAAAAATACAAAATAAATTTGATTGCTTTATGCAATAAAATTTTTAGTCATTTTACATTAATATTGTTAAATTAATGCTCGTAAACGCTTAAAATAGTGTAAAAATGTTTCGAGTATTGAAGAGAATTTTTCAAAATTTGTCAAGTTCAAATTGATGTATTTCAAATTCTGTTTTAAACTACGAGTATAAGGTTTAGTACAGATTTTTAAATATTTTTTTTAATTAATTAGTCTACGAGATTCATAATTTAGCAATAGTTTTCAAAATAGTGCCCACAAAACAAAAATAATTTATCCCAGTTAAATACAAATATTATAATTTATAAATTATTAAATATTTTGTAATTAATATTTTTATAAATTCCGATGATTAATTAACTTTATATGCATGGTAAAATAAATTAGATATTACCTACCTAAAAATCAAAAATATTATTATGAAATTGCTAGCCATTTATAACTTATATAAAAATTAAAATTCATTTAAATATTTAGGTTTTTAATTATTGAAATTTAAAATAAAAAAAAAATGTTTTAAAGCCATATAAACTCATATTCAAAAGAAAAATAATTGTAAAGCGATTATAATTTAGAAAAAAAAATAGAACCTTTTGTCAGAAAGCCCCTTTAATAAATTTTGAGAAATAGGACATAAGTTCAAAAACAATAAAAAATGTATAGCTGTGACAGTAAACTTTTATTGCGAAATAATTTATGCGTAAAATCCTCTGATTTTTCTTCATTCGCTAGGCATTTAAGGAAAAATTGTTAAACTGAAAAATGTCTATTTTATTTCTTTGTATTCAAAGAATTTGTTTATTTAACAACTGTTTGCCATGAACTATATTTCTTTTCTCATCTATCCATAGTTAAAAAGAACATTTTTTTCCCTCCGAGAATTCTGCAAGAAGAAAAATGTCATTATGCCGTTCGGAAGTCGTTATATAGTAGTAAACACAACATGCCTTCCTTCCGTGAGCTCGAAATCTCTGGCAAACATCCCTTGCGATTCAGGGGGAGATATGGAAGGAAAGAAAAAACATTGAAAAAAAGAGAAGAAAAACAGTCGCAAGAGATTTTATGGTTGCTTGTTTAAGGTTTTTCCTCCTTTCTATTTTTACCAATTATCAAAGTGGAAAAATAGTTACTGAACGAAAAAAGAAAGTGAGTTTAAATACTAAGGAATTAAAAGTGCAATTGCGATTCACACAAAAGAACATAAATATCGATCATGGGATAGAAAGACTGACTGCTGAAAGCATATACACAGTTTTACACCTACGATGCTTAATTGCCGTTAGCAAAATATTTAGAAAAGTTAGTTTTCAGAAATCTTTTGTCAAGAACTTTTCGAAATACTTTTAAGAAGATTCCAGATTTTATAGATTTATTTGAAGGTCTCAAATGAATCATTTTGTGTTATCTCAGTAAAATGTCAAATGCATTGACAGCAATTTATCCAAATTCTGTAATCGAATTCCTAAATGTGTGTATGATGATAGAAAATTATGCAAAATTTATTAAATTCTATTCAGTCTTTTAATTTGGTGTTTCATCTTAATTCAGTAAATGTATTTGACTCAAGCACAGATAACGCACGAGATTAGCATTGCCTGGGAGATCACACCCCATGGCGCCGTGCAAGTGTTTTTGAGTGTTCGTGAAATTCTTTAATATTGTAGACTATGAGTTTTCGACCCTTTTAATATTTGCTTTGTTACTATTATTACGTTCTGAGTGTACCGCGAGAAAACGCGTCTGTTGTAAATTTAAAACGTTCATTTCCTGAAAAATTAAAGACTGCCTATTTATTCTCTGTTGTATTTCTTAAAATTTTCAAAGTTTCTTCTTCAATATATAAAATGAGTAAAAAAATTAGAAAAAATTATCTCTGAGCTTATTTATAATATTTTACAAGTGAGTGTGTCTTCGAAAATTATTTTATACGATATATATATATATATATATATGTGTGTGTGTGTGTGTGTGTGTGTGTGTGTGTGTGTGTGTGTGTGTGTGTGTGTGTGTGTGTAATATTAAAATCCCTTATTTACGTATTTTAATATTAATTTAATAACTTTTGTTCGGGTTTACGCGGAAATTCTGATTTTTCCCTCCAGACACGCTATAGACTTAATTCGGCCTCAGTCTGTACTACTTTAGCCAATAGTTAGCGCGTTCTCTTTAAACATGGGTATTTTGTATCACGTGATCAATTGTGCTTAGGGATTATTCGTAGTCTTTTGACCTTAGAAATCCCTACTTGAAAAGTGTATGTGCGGAATCACATTGTCTGTGTTCAAGAAGTTGTAAAGGTGTTTGTCTGTTGTACGGATTTCATGTTTATTACCAGAAATAAACTGTGTTGTGATTTTGAATGAGTCTCGCCCATATTACATATGTATATATATATATGTATATATATATATATATATATATATATATATATATATATATATATATATATACATATATACTCTGCAACGTTCCTCTGTGTAAGCCGTCTGCACCTCCAGATCATTTTTTTATAAACTCTGTGTAGAAAAGTTAATTTCTAATGGATTAAAACATTTTAAACAAACGTAATAATTAAAAGATAATGGTAAAAATTTAAAGCTGGTGACATCATGGAAATATATACTTATTTCATTGTCTATATATCATTAATGGAATCAAACGATCAAAGAGAAACTATTATTTAGTGATGTTATAAAAGTTTTCAAAAAGTTTGCTTGCTAAGGAAACAATGAAAAATTACAATTAATAAGAATGGATTAATGAAATAAGAAAAATGAAGATTTTTAAGTAAATATAATTTAGTACCCTTTATATCTCTGCAATTCCAACTGTAATTTATGAACTATTTCGTTATCAAACATTTGAGAAGGAAGTAATGGTACTTTGACTATTTAAACTTTTAATAAATTATATTTCTCAATATCCACTGATAGATACATTTCTTAACACTCATTTCTGTGAACGATAAAATAATTTTTTTTCACCGAGACTTTGACTGGGATATTTAAGGTTCTGAAATGGAAATTTGTGTTTATTTAAAAATTTAAGTGAATTTTTGAATATATTAAACCCTCATTTTTAAGAATTTAAAAAATAAAACAACTCTGTAGTAAAACGAATAGCATATATTTTTTTTATTTTTCTTCTTAAACATAACAATATATTTGGTGATTTATCTTTCCTATTAATTTAAGGGAAAATATCTGTTTTGTTGTACGATTATTTAAAGATAATTTTATTTTAGTGGTAGTAGTCAAGTGCATACAAGGTCGTAAGATTCATTTACAGATTTCCATTAATATGATAGAAACTGAACGTACCTAATGAGATTTTATATTTTAACTTTATTTTTTCCTTAAATGTACCTTAAATAATTAAAAAATATTTTACTTATTTTTTTAATAATATTTACTATTGGTCACAAAAATGTACAAAAAGTTTTAAAATGTGACTCTGTGCAAAAAAGAAGGCTCCAAACCTGTAGTAGTTTCCCTTAACCCTTTTTATTCTGATGGTACTTATAAGTACGGCTTCAATCAAACACCTATATATTCCTAATAAAGCCGCTTTTCCTGACGGTACTCACAAGGACATGAACGATGCAGTTCCTACAGCAGGAAAGAAACAACAACACCAATCAGGAATCCTTTTTATTCGCATAGTAAGGATTTTATAATCGGCGTGCTGCATTAGAATGTCATTTTGTGGTTGAGTTGATACACGTGTTGTTCATTTGAGTGAATTTAGTGGTTTATTACCAGTTATTTGGTACTATTATTTTTAGAGACTTCTATACTTCGCAGGTAAACATTTCATTTGTTTTATTCATAATTTAATGTTTTATTTTCTATCGTAGAGTCAAAAATATATGTCGGTACTAGAAAGTACCAGCTGCAAAATTGACTACTAAAATACAGTAAAAATTAATTTTCTTTTTTCTATGATTATTCTCCATTAAAGCTTATCTAATGATGCAAAAATGCAGCAAGAAAGTTGATGATAAATTAATTCAGTATATAAAGGGTTAAACAGCAACATATAATGCTTAATACAAGCACAAAAATAGCTCACAAAGATGTTTATTATTATTATTATTATTGTTGTTGTTGTTGTTGTTATTTCAAATGCAGTTGATTCTTATAGCATTTACCACTACCAAGTCACAGATATATGTTATTATGAGAGCACCAAATAGGTGGCCAACAGCGCTCCGTTAGACTGGTGACCAACACTAAATTTTATAATTATAATTTTAAATAAGTAAAATATTTTCGGTGAACATAAAAAGAACTTCGGCCACATCTGGAAACGCGTCATCTGTGTTCAGGAAGGTCTTTTGACCTTAAAATTGCTTCACCCTGTTACTGGAAGGTTCAGGAAAGAATCACGTTAGGGGACACCTGGTCCCCTATATAAGAAGATTATATAAGAAGGGAAGAGGCGGTTGTTTTAGCTCAAGAAGAGTTCATTTGTCTCTTTGATTCGCCGGAGCTTGCTTTTCGTCACAGACCGCTAGTGTCTGTGATTCTTCTCCGACCCTCGACTTAGGGAATCTCACTCCCACTACGTATTTTTTAACTTCGTGCATTGAAGTAGTTAGTTGAGAGTGACCCTTACTCTTACCCCAGATCGTCAAGTATCCTGGATTCCCACGGAACGTTAGCGAGATACGTACTATGAACGCTTTCAGCCTTGGAAACTCCGTGTGAAAGAAAACTGTTCCAGATCATCAGATCGGTAAATCATAGTAGCAGAGACCCATACCTTTACTAATTTGTAAACTGTTTCCTGCATCTGATTGTGACCAGCCTTACTGTAGCCAAGTGTTTATATTTTTTAATGCTTATTTCGTAACGGGATTTCGTAATTAATTACATTTAATTAATTAGCATATAATTGTACGTAAATTATTCTCTTGAAAAGATTATTTATTCAGGTTTGAGTAGAATTCAGTCTGTTTCCTTGATTGCCTAGCCTACCATTTCTGCAGTATGTCACAATATATATAAAAGAGCGAGAGATGTATATAATTTTTTTTGTGTATAAAGATCGTTATGTTTATTTTTAAAGAAATGTGAGATGTTTGGATATTTGCTTATGCAATATTTGTGAATTTATTGTCATTTTTGGGATAAGAGCATTAGCTCAATAACCTAAAGTAAAGAGTTTAGTTAAATGGAATAAACATAAAAACGAGGTATAAACGAAGTAAAAAGTACTTCATCTGGACATTTTCTTTTTATAGTTATTTTTTGTGTGCCTTCATTTTTACACCAAAGACGTTTACAAAGATTTGATCTAAAATCTATAAAAGTTTTCCCCGAGTAACTTTTCGAGTAATATTACTTTTAATATGAACCAGTCAGTGGGATTGTTATCTTCATGTTTAATCAAAAAACAGTTGTTAAAGTATTTCATTTTATTACTAAATAATTATTACATATATGCATGGATAACATAGATGAATTTATGCCTGTTTCTAGATCTATCTATTACTTTCCCATAAATACTTTGAAGGAAAGGGAATTATTTTTATCTCCGTATAGTATTTAAACTATTCGGTGATAGTTACCCAAGAAAATGAACCAAAAGAAATTCATATTTTTAAAGATTATAATATTATCCGAAACTTGTAAATGAAATGCTACTGAAAAATGATACGGATAAATCATAAATGATTCATGAGCTGACAAAGAATGGAAAGAAATATTTAGCGTCTGATAGTTAATTTCCCATTTTTATACGACTGAAAGTGATGACCTGGAAATTATTCCTTTATTATTTTAGCAAGAATTTCCCTTGGGTTATTCAGACATACATGTTATATAACTTATTTACTATGGCAGAGAAATATGCGTAAATACGTATTTCATCTAAAAAAATAGTCGAGAAATTTTCAGTGAAATTGAGAAAAATCACTTCAGTGACAGCTTTAAAATGAATAAATTGAGACAAAACGTAACTCCGTTGGCAAATATTTATATACATATTTTTAGGTATACTTTTTCAACTAGAGTTAAATATACATAAGGGGTATCGTAATTTCAGTTACCACTAAGATGTAACCTAGATATCTAGAAAAAATTAGTTTTACATGGTGATTGATTCTTATGTACATGAGGCTATAAATTTGTGTTATTAATGTTTATACATTTGGTTTCAGAAAGTTGTAGATTGAAGTATCCCCCAACAAGGAGAAGATTCAGGATTGAAGTACATTTATACGATGACGGCTTTCAAAAGGTCAAGAAATACTGGAGAAAATGCTTATAAATCTACTGTGACTTATATAGACTAGCATATAGCCCGTCATATGACGGGATCAGTAAAATTTTTAATTTTCCAGAATTGTAAAGTAAGCTATGAGGCAGGTAAAAAATGGTTTGTTTTTTGGCTGAGAATTATCTGGTACACGTTCAATAATTTGTTTATCTTCATACTCCTCTAAAGTCTCCCGATACTGTGAATGCAGTTTAGAATCACGTTAAATTAATTTAGTCAAACCGTGTGGTTATGTATAAAAAACAAACACACAAACGAACAAACTTCTTAATTTTCAAAGATATATAACTTAAACGCTAAATATTTATTAGTCTGTGTAATAGATTCCTAGACTTTCATGAAAGGAATTTGTTCTTAATAGCGGTGATAAAATTTTCATTGCAACAAAAATAATCGATGATTAAATTTAAAATTATCGCATATGTACCTAATCAATTATTTAGCCAAATATATAAAAAAAATTATTTACGTAATATCTAAGTTCAGTGATAAAAAGAAGGAAAATAATGCAGACGATATTTAAATAGTTTAAAATAAGAAATGATTAAATGAGATGGTTAAAGAAATGGCATCATAATGTTAGAAAAAATGTCACTTTTACCTATTTATTATGTGATAAATTTAATGTTCTGCTCTTAACCGGGGACAACAGAGCTTGAAGTAATGGCATTAAACACTCTAAAAGGGGCGAAGGGGTAGAATTCTAACGTTTTCGAACTGGCTTTGAATTTTGTTAACCCTAACTCATCAAGAATCCAATATGGATGCCACTATCCATTCCAGGTACAACCGCTTCATAAGACAGATGGCCAGATGGACAGACGACTTAGTCTATTATTATAATTGATGATTAAGTTTAAAATTATCACATATGTCCCTAATCTATTATTTAAGCCAAGTATAAAAGAAAATTATTTATTTAATATCTATGATAAAACTTATGAAAATACGTAAGTTTCGTGATAAAACGTATCAAAATAATGCACACGATATTTAAATAATTTAAAATAAGAAATGATTAAATGAGATGGCTAAAGGAATAACGTCATAATGGTAGAAAAATATGTTATTTTTACCTATTTACTATGTGATAAACTTAATCACCTGCTCTTATCCGGAAAACATAGGGTTTGATATAGTGGCATTAAACGCTTGAAAATGGGGAAAGGGGTGGATTTCGAATGTTTTAAAGACTCGCTTTGAATTTTGCTGACCCTAACTCATCAAGAATTCGATATGGAGGCCCTTATCCATTCCAAGCCCAACCGCTTCATCAGTTCGAGAACAGACGGACAGCTATTATTTTGTAGTGGATAAGTAAAAAGTAACAAAGAAAAATTCAATTCCTATTTGTATTTCTTTTAGTAATACAAGTAATCTTCACTTTAAGACTACAACATATTTGTTTAAGAAGTCCTCACATTTATGACTAATTGAGTTTCATCCTCGATTTTGTGAAATCAAGGAAGTAAAGCGTTTTAGATTTCATTAAAACATGACATAGACTTCAGATGAAATAAAAGTCAATAAAATGCAAAGCTTACAAAAAGATTATACAAACTTTTGCCTACAATACAATTTTCAGGGGGGATTCTAGACATACGGACTCCTGTCTGTGGTGGGATTTTGGTTCGATTTAAAAAACATGTATGTCTAAATATTTTACAAAATATTATTTTTTACAATTTGTAAGCATGGAACCTAATTAATTTAAACTGACTTTTATAAATTTAAATAAAGTATGAACCAGTGCAAGTATTTTATTTCTTACAATAGATAAATCGGCTAATGCCTTGAAATGTAGATTTGATCTAATGAGCATTGACAAGAATAATTTTCATTTTTTTACAACACATATGATATAAAAAATATCTTCAAAATGTATCAATAAAAGTTTGGCTGTAATATCGACCAATGGAGAAACAGAAGATATAAATGCGATTGATGTGGCAAATGAAAGAGCATAAATTTTGGTCTTTTTGGTCAAAGCATAAAAGCCCCATTGAAGTTTTAGAAATAATTCCATTCCTAGATACTGCATCAAATCTTGATATTGCTTTAAGCGTTTTACTTTCTTTGCAATTAAGTAACTCAAAAAAGAGAGAGAAGTTTTTCAAAATTCAGTAGCATCTGTTAAAAATTTATTTCTTTTAATATTATAATCCTAATTACTATTTTAATATTATAATTCTATTATTCTCCTAAAATTTAGTTTTAGGAGACAAAATTGATATAGCTGGTTCGCAGTTTTCAACAAAGTGACGTATCTCAAGAAACAAGGAAGGCTTGCAGATGCGCCTAATTTAAATGTGGAAGTGAAATGTAATGCTGAACTAGTGTATTATGTCGTTACAGGTACCCTCTTTCGAAGGTACGATTTCTGTTAAATCGTTATCAACTCCCTTATTCGGACAATTAACTGCTTCATATATTCAAATAAAGAAATAATACTAGATATATGGGCATTTTTTTATAAATAAATTGTTGCATATTTTTTATAATTTTTATAATTTTGACATGAGTTCCTCACTTGTCGACTAATTCACGAATGGAACTTAGTCTTAAAGTAAGGAATAACTGTAATTAAAACTGTAAAGTCTTCCTCCCCCCTTCCTGTACAAAGCACATTTAGGTAATATAAATTTTATAGTATTATATTTTAGCAAAACATGCATTCGAAAGTATCTCTATTTGATTTTTATTCAAAAACTGCTTTTCAAGACTCATTGTTTGTAATAAAAGTCCGAAATTGAAATTTCTAAAATTGAGATAAAATTAAAAGAAAAAGTTTTAAAATAATCTTCATACATAAAAGGTTGAATCCGTTTGACTGTATACCTTTTACACAAATCCATATTGTTTGTCATAGTGGAACCGAATTTTCAACAGCATACAATATTTGATACCTCCAGACAGTTACTGTAAGTATTAAAAACGCTTAGCTACTTTTTCATTTGATATGACATTAAAGTGGATATTCATGTTGCCAGTCGTTGACTAAAGGCATGACATAAATATAATTTTTGCATTTTAACGCGAGAAGAATATAAGGTAGCTGTTTGGTAGCAAAGCAGAATGTAACTTATTTGCAGATAGAATTGGTTACAACGTTTCTTGAAATTTTTATTTAAGATATAAATGAATTTAAGAAAAAAATCCTGTTTCTAATCATAATATAATAAAAATTGAGTAGTATCAACAGATCAAAGTTTAGATGTCAGGCTTATTTCTCCGAAATTATCATTAAATTTTGTTTAGTACTTTCATTCTGCTAATTCCTTATCATTTTCTACTTGAAGTTGACCTGGGTAATGCTTCTAATTTTGTTTTATGAAAAGCATCGAGTGAATTATGATACAATATACACGTGATACATTATAAGAAAATCTGGTACTTTTTCTTAGGATAGTATAAGTCTAAATTGTCACATATTGTCGAATATATCAATTTAATACGTCGCTATTTACATGAAATTAAAATAGCCCGTAAGAGAATTTTCAAAATTACACTAACTATGCATATTCAAATGTGATATGATGTTAATTCAAATGTCAATATGATGTTACTAACTATGCATATTCAAATCGAAGACTCAGTGCGAACTATTCATATAGAGTTTCTCAAAAAGCGCTTCTCGGAACCCTAGAGATCCGAAAAGACCCTCCAGAGGTTCCTCGAGAAATTTTTTAACGCCATTTAAATTAATCGAAGAAACTTCTTGCTTTTTTTTAGATAAGTGTGAAAAATTTAATGAACTGATATCGTACTGTCCAATAACACTTCTTTATTAAACAGGTGAATATCAAAATACTGATGCCATTTAAAAGAAGAATATTATTATCAGGGAAGTATTTGTCTGTGCTTTTACCATTTGTAACGATCTATATTTCAAAACTAACTTTTTTCACGTGTTTGAATAAAACCTAAAGAAACAAATATGGTGGGAGCAGAGAATGATATAAATATAAGAATAAAATTTTCTTTAGTACAACCAAACTTTAAAAATTTTGTGAACATCAAAAACAAAGCCATTCATCCCATTGATACTTTTCATCGATGTATTATTTCACTTTATCATTTCATTAAATGAATTTCCTGCTTCCACTTCACATTTTCTAAGTATTATCTAAAGTTTCATACAGCTTTCTTTTGTTTAGATTTTATATTTGTCTAATGAATAATAAATAATTGGCCCTAATAATTCTTAAGTAATAATTTTTAAGGGGTTATAGGTGGTAAAAAATATGTTCCGTGGGTTAAAATGTGTTGGAACCATTGATATAATACCCAAATAAAGATGACTGGCGATTTCGGATAGTAAATGCAGGAACAAAACTGTGAATCGTAACAGAATATCAATATACAGGAAAAACAAAAGAAATCGTTATAAATAGGTTTCCAATAATAACACTTACAGATAATGTTTTTGTTCATAACTGACTGTTACTTTATTCTAGCTTATAGAACAGTGATCATTCTTACTCTTTATTAGCTTATAAGTTAGGCTATTGTGTAACGAATGATTAATGGTATTATTAAAAAGCACCAGATTGGTTTCATGGAATTCTACTCATTCGTCTCTTTGACGAAGCCGATAACAAATGACCCTGATAGGATGTTGCCTTCAGTACCTTCATAAGACCTTGGCTACTATATATATATTTTTACCCAAAAATAAATCTACCGAAATAATAAGTATTGTTTTATAACAATTGTCGTCTCACAGATGAATAGTTAACTGTAATGTTAGTATTTCAGACTCTCATTCGAGGAAGTTGTCTAGTTATATGGTACATATTTAAGATCACAAAATATGGCATCAATTTAAAAGGATGTGTGATGTAAAAATGAATAATAAGATCAATTCATTAAGTTAATTGTCCTTTGCGTAATGTTCTGTCTTGTTTTATGTTACAAAAAAATTGAAAATTGCTAAATAAAAATTTAAAAATTTTGTAAAATACAAAAATATATCTTTTTGTTAGTGCTGTCACTTTTTGCTAATTTTTTATGTTAATTTTTTTTACCAAGTTGCAATTTCTATAGTTCCTGTTACCTTTTTTCTTTTTTATGTATTTTGTAGCTTCATGTTGTATTGATTGCTGTGTATTGTTGATTATCATACTTATGGTCATAGTCAAGGTTTCAGTCTAATTATCCCTTAATTAGACAACGCGTTGGTTACTCATAATTTTTTATGAGAAAGTTCTCATATCCTCGCTTCCTTGGGAGCTGGAGTGCATTAACCCATTAACGCCTAGCGTCCTCATTTGAGGACAGTCAAAAAATGGTTTGTAGAGTTTTTGTTTTCTTGAAACGATTCTTCCTTTTTAATAAAAATAGATATTAATCTTATGAATAATCTCCCAAGTTTTCAAATATGATCTTATCTATAGTTTTGTCATTTCGACCGGTATTTTAGGATTTTCAAGCTTAGAATAGCAACGTATTATGAGCGGTATTCTGAACCGGTCAAAATCATGGCGAATAGCCATATCTGTAATAAGTCATCTCTTTTCCCTACTTTTCTCATATAGGATAGCAAATAAATCTTTTATCACGAAGTTTTCCTTTTATTTAAAGACATCTTATTATGTTTTAAAATGACACCTCCTCACTAATGATGACTTGATGTCATATTTAAAGGTGTTTAAATTTCATATTTTGTTTTACTTCCAGGTGTCTATAATAGCTTCTATGTTAGGTATTTACTAATATATAGTCATCAGAAATATCCGGGCGTTAATGGGTTAAATTTTTGTTTGGAATACTTTTTGCCTCTTGGTCTATATTGATGTGTTGATCTGCTCGGAGGTTAAAGGGGAGATTTACATTTCGCTAGGTATTCCGTATAACCCAATTATCTTGACCTTGAAATATGTATATTTAATGAATTCATTTAGCATCGTGTTAAATCGAAAAAAATTCTAGAAATATTTAAGGGATATATAAATACATTACGATAGATAGCTGTTTAACCTTCATAAAAATATGTTTAAATTATAGAATCCTAAGTATACCTTTAGTGACCTCATACAAATGATAAGTTTAATTCATAAATATTATGAAGCATTTAGGATGTGGACTAATTTTCGCGTGGTAGAGACAATTATACAGGGACAGGGTTTAATCTCAAACATACTGACTCTAAACACGCAAAGATCAGTCCTGATTAAACCAGAAACTAGCTGAGATTATAAAGTTTTACATCTTCTTTTTAAATTATACAATCGTAAGGATCTCTATGTCTACATCATCCGAGCAGTAAGTGTTATTCAGAAATGTAATTAAGCACTTAGGAGGAAGACTGATTTTTATGTGGTAGAACCAATTACATAGTGTCCGAGTTTAATCTTAAACTCACTTACAGTAAATACACAAAGCTCATTCCGGTTTGAACCAGAAACTATATCGCCAAGCATTACATCTGCCGTTTATCTTGACAAATATACATTTATTCCCCGCCTGTACATGCAAATGCAAATTTATCCCCACTTCTGCTCCGAAAGACACGTGCGTGTATATCATTGGATCTCAAAATCTCCGTAGATCAGATACATTCTAGCTGATTATTGCATTTTCGTGTATCCAGAAATCGAAAGACCTAATAAATCAACATTTTTTCGAACAATTCAGGGCCGCCTCTTTCATCTCTGGCACGTGTCGTTGTCTTCGCTCGACACGGGGAGATCGCGAGCGACGATAACGTTGTTTCCAATCAACCCAATCGCGCCCTCCTCCAAGCGGGAGATTAGGGATGTCTTGGCACACCAGAACACACCCCAGTGGCTTATGTCCCCTTCTAAAAATGAACAAAAAAAACCCCAAAAGATTGGGGGGTGAGATGCCACAGATTGACATTTTTTCATGTTGCAAATAATGAAATCTTCTTAATTTGCTTTTTTTTTTATAGTACTTTGGTAATTTATTGCTTTGATGGGGAGGGGGTAGTCTTAACAGAATTATAGACATTTGCCAGTCTACACGTTATTTTTAGACATACAGTTTTTGACTTAACATATACTTCAAATATGTGAAAAGACAACAGCGTGGCTTTCAGTACCCTATAAGTTACGCCATGAAATTAATTTTTTAAATCTGTCACACAATTCCTTTTACTTGTATTATTAATGGTATTCTTTAGTTACATTATTTTTTCTTCTCGTGGTTATATCAATGGAGAGTTGTATAATTTTCATATTTGTTTTACATCCTTCAAGATACAGCGTTTTATTCTGAAACACCCAATCTTAGGCACTACATGTATGGAAATGAGAGGGAAAACACAGCTTCCTGGCTTATATATCTCTGGCAAAATGGAAAGGAAAGCCAAAATGAGATTATTGGGTCCTGCTACCGATCATAAAATTTTGCATGTTTCATTTAATGATATTTTAAACGGTTCATATTAGATTGAATATTATAATAATAAGTTACATTCGTTGTTTCAGCTTTGTTTTACCTCTTCTCGTAAGTCTTCGTCAAAGACATACAGAACAGGACCGGTTTGGACTAGGAAGAAACTTCGGATATCTCCCAATCAATAGAAGGACCCTTTGGTTTGGCAGGATTCTGACCCCTTCGTTCTGGAGTGGATCCCTGTTTCTTCTCCGGGGACAGTCTGATTTTTTTAGAGAACAAGGTTGTTATCAGGGGAAAGAAGAGGGTAAACACTGCTGGCATCTGTTGCTTTCGGGATAGACATATTTTGGAGCAACACGAGAAAAAGGAAAAGCGATGCCATTTTTTTCGAGAGGAGTCTTCCATATCTACAAATGATAAGTTGTATTCCAGTTGTATTCCTTAGTCATTTAATTGTATAAAATCATTTCATCTATACATATTTGTCCATGTGTTTTTTAATGAGTTTTAATTTCTTATTCTTAGACACTAAATTAACGTAACATTATTTTCACATATATATAAAGAGGGGAGCGCCATAACATATTTAAAACGTTTTCTCAATGGGTCAGCAAAGTACGTGAAATTTTCGGTATAAGGTGTGATTAAGTAATTCCAATCACAGAAAGTCTTTCATGACCTCTGAAAATATCCCTGTAAAAACAAAATAAAACTCATTTGAGATGCCATAGATTTGTATTCTTCAAATAATTAAATCTAAGAGATTCTATATTGGATGAATTGAATTTTAATGATGGAGAAATTTTCGTATTGATTTTATAAAAAATCAATACGAAAGTTTAGGTTTAGTTTGGAGTTCTACGGTCTCCTTTTTGCAACACGAGGGCTAATGAGACCGGGACCTACTGCTTAAAGCCGATTCCGAACGGCTACGAACATCCATGCCATAGTGGTATTCGAACCCATGAACTCCGGTTCCTAATGCCAGCACACTAACCATTAGGCCATCATTCGGCTTAGTTGTTATAAGAGAAAAAGGTATTTAAATTAGAATAAGCTATCTAATCTACAAATTATATCTTAATATTCTGAAGTAGGTTTCTTCAAACTAATATAAATAATGATATTTTGCTTCTTTAAAATAATGAAATTTCAGATAGCTTATTTTAGCTGTATTGTATTTTAGATATTTAAATTACTGTATATTTTGGAGAGGGTAGCTTTAGAGAACATTAAAAGGGATTTATAATGAAGCTTTTTTAGAATTATAAATTATTACATATTTTGGATCTTAATACCCTTGGCATAAGATGCATTCAAAGAAGTTAATACACACCTCCATAGTTTTATACTACCAACACCATGGCATATCCCATGGTGTATTAAAATTTCCTGTAAACCAAAATAAATGTTGTTGAACCTGACACACATATTGTAGTATTTCAGTGTGTTTCAAATAATGAAATCTTAGACAATCCAAAAGTATAGTATTGTAATTATCTACATTAAACTGTGTCAATGTGTTTGGACTTGCCATAACAGAATTTTTAAATATTTTCTGAATAAGTGTCATGGAATCTACAATTTAAGTCATTATAGTCTGAAAACGTTTCCTACAAGAAATACATTGAAGTAAGTTACTTAAATATACGTTAAAGATTTCTCTTCGACCTTTTGTTTTCCATGGTTAAGTGACTCTGTAAATACATTGAATATTTAAAGCATTTAAAACTTCTTAAAAATATTAATGGAATGCTTCATGTAAATGGATTATATTTAGATAAAACTATTACTTAAGAATTGAAATTATTGATAGAGACTAATTGATAGAGACTGACTCATAGAGATCATGAAAACTGTTATTACATAGTTGTACCAAAGTACTTTCTCACGGTGGTCTGCACGTGCATGCACAGCCGTGGGAGAGAATTCCTAGAGGAATTTAGGACTCCAATTGTTCACGTCAAGTTTAGGGACCCCGCAGAGAAGGTATAGATCACGGAATGGCAGCGTAACGGTCAAGCTCGCACAGAGATGTAACCGTGAGTTATGGGAGCAGGGGCTAAAAATAATGTCAGCTTGCACAAAAGGGGCTACTTTAATGAACCCAACCGCACTCCCGAAGGGGGTGCAGATGTGGGAAAATTTCCCGAAAGCAAGCGATTGGAAAGGAAGAAAAAGGGGCGTTTTAAACCAAGGTGAGGAGTTTGGAAACGAAGTGAAGGAGAGGAGTTGAAGTCGGGATTCGAGATAAGTGGGACAAGAGTCCTAAGCCCTGCTCGTCATCACCAACTAGTCCCGTTCACCCGGACCGACACCAAATGAGGAAAGTCCCTGCCTGATCATTTGGACACACTGAAGGACCGACACAGCCCCGCTCACCATCACCAACTCGTCCCGTGCGCCCTGACCGACACCGAGTGAGGAAAGCCCCTACTTGCTCCCCTGTGCCTGTAATGGAGGTAAAGATAAAATAATACTTACAGTCACTTATTCCTCTATTAATGATTTAAGCTTGTAATTGAATAATTAGTTCATTATAAGGAGAACTGTAGTAATTATGGTGTAAATATAAGACATAAATAATTAATGATTATGATATATGATAACCAAGGATCAATTTGTAAATTAATGTACATAATAAATATCTGAATCTCAGTATAAAGTATTATATTTTTACTGTGTTTCCCCCTTGTAACCGAACACTGGTGTAGAGGTTGTAAGTACATTACAACAATAGTTATAATAAATTTCCATTTTGGCATTAAAAGTTCTCGATGAGCATTTCGCATCTTTTAATACTTACTAATACATCTTATTAAAATGAAGAATAATGCATTATAAACGATTTATTACCCCTGTTTTGCAAATATTTTAGCATTTTCCATTTCTTATTGTATGAAAATCAAATAAAAACATTATAAAAGTTTTATGAACTTTTATACTCAAACCAGTGTTCTAAATTATGTAAAAAAATCGTGTGATCGTATTTAAAAGCTTTATAAAAGATTTGAATGGATGAAAGAATGCAAATTAAACAAAACATGCATTTCATTTTAGTAAAAAATGTTATACTTAAAATTCAAGTTGCTGTAATATAATTTCAAAAATTAAAAAAATATTTTGTTTCGGTAAAATGTTTACCTGGGGTATCCAAATTTTAACCTTTTATACCAACTGTTAACGGAAGCTAAAATGATTTTGAAGTTCTAAATGGAGCCTAGATTTATATAAAGAGTAATTGAAGGCCAAAATTTGTTAAAAAATTATTTTGAATTATTTTTATTACTTAATTTAGGGCACTCAGATGAGATTCAAGAGAAGATTTATAGATACAAAAAAAAATATTGTGATACTTTTTCTCAATTTTATTTACAAGCAGCTTTAATGACATTGATAGAAAACAGAAATAATCTGTAAATGTTAATGAAATTGCTGCTATCTGATTTAATCTTCAAATGTTTTACCCTGTTTTACTTCATTTTCTTCTAACGCGTTTGGAAACGGATTGTTGAAGTAATAAACTCCGATGTCTATTCAAGCAAGATATTGATATCCAGTACTGCCGATGCTAAAAGCTCAATTTTCTCTACCATCCCTTCTTCATTTGTTGTCTGAGCTCTCCAGAGGTGACAAGTGACAATTTGAATGGGCATCTGAAGAACTGAGAGGAGGGGGTGGAATGGAGATTGTTTAGTTCCTCTATAGTATATGTATGTGTGTGCTCAGTCCTTGCCGACTTCCTCCACTCGGAAGCCGTTCAAGTGGCGCGAAATTGGATGGACACGTGTCATCCCCAATTCGCCTTTCGAGAATTTCACGCTTCCTCTATTTATTGGCAGTAATTGGATTCCATGGTACTGAAGTGACAGTGACTTTCCTGGTTGTCTTTGCGTCCAGAAGTTACAGAAGGTCTTGTATCTCCAAACCTGAGGACAAAATCTGTAAAATGACTTGTAAAATAGTAATTTCTCGTGAATAAAAGAATAACATTTGGAGTATCCAGAAGAATAAGCACTAAGCTGCAAAACTCTCAAATATAATTACAAACAATGACGTTACTGTTGGCACAGATTGATGATCGGTGTTGTGTACATTTCATACATTTAATTTACATTTCATAAAAGCAATGACGTATTTCAAATAGATATTCAAATTTGTTAATTTCCATTCCTGGAGTATTAGATTATTGAATTGGGAAATTTATATCTATTTGACTAGTTGAAATTTTGGCACCAAATTGTGAACCTAACCAGATGTGTAGCTCCATTTTGTTGTACAAAGCTTCAAAATATTACTACTTATATATGCTAGTGGTTTTATTTACCTCCATTGGGATAAAATATTTTTACTCTTTTATTTTTCTTTTGCGCCTATTTGAAGATCTTGAATTAACTTGATCTCTGTGAGACGTTTCTTTATAGTGTTAATTAAAATCATATGTCCATTATTTTAAAAACATAATTTCATAGTCACACATAATAATTAATATTTTAATTCTCGATAATACAATGCAAAATTTAGAGGAACAGCTGCACCCAAAATATCAACAAATATTTTACATTTCCAACATGGATACATTAACTATCCCCTATTTAATAATGGCCTAAGTTATCTGTCCGTCTGTCCTGGAATGTATGAAGCGGTTGGACCTGGAATGGATAGAGGCATCCATATTGAATTTTTGATGAATTAGGGCTAAAAAAATTCAAAGAGAATAAAATTTATCTTCTGTTAAACTATAGATCCGATTGTAAAATAAATTGGTATAAATATGCTTCATATCACAGCAAAAAAACGTGACGTCGTTCAAACATTCAAAACCCACCCCTTTCAGCCTTTTCGAGCTTTTAATGCCATTATATCAAGCCCTATTTTCCCCGGTTACTAGCAGGAGATTAAATTTATCAATTTATCACATAAATAGGTAAAAAAAATGTCTTCTACCATTATAACGTCATTCCTTTAACCATCTCATTTAATCATTTCTTATTTTAAATTATTTTAATATAGTCTGCATTTTTTTCACACGTTTTATCACTGAACTTTGATATTACGTAAATAGATTTTTTTTTATATTTGACTTAAATAATAGATTAGGTACATATGTGATGATTTTAAATTTATTCTTTGATTATTTTTTGTTGCAATGAAAATTTTATCACCGGTATTAACAAAAAAATCTTTTCATAAAAGTCTAGAAGTCTATTTCACTGACTAATAAATATCTGGCATTTAAGTTGTATATCTTTGAAAATTAAGAAATTTGTTCGTTTGTGTGTTTGTGTTTTATACATAAATACACGGTTTGACTAAATGAATTCAACGTGATTCTAAACAGTATTCACAGTATCGACAGACTTTAGAGGAGTATGAAGATATACAAATTATTGAGAGTGTACCAGATAACTCTCAGCCAAAAAACAAACCATTTTTTTTCCTGCCTTATAGGTTAGTTTATAATACTGGAAAATTGAAAATTTTCTTATCCCGTTATATGACGGACTATATGCTAGTATAACGGATAACAACATACCTGTACATTAGATAAAGATAATTTAAAACATGTACGTAAATTAATTATACGTTAAATTCTGTTGGGAAAACATATGGAGTAGTATAAATGCTTATTAATAAGAATTTAATATTATAATGGCAATAATTAAATTATTTCACGCCTTGAAACGAAATAAAGGTGTATGCATCAGTAAACAGAATTCCATTCGAAACGATGGCCGGGATCGTAAGTCTGTTCCTTGCGAACTGAAGTTCCGTGGATTCAAATCCTGCTGCTGTCAAGGTGTTCACAGCCATTCGGAATCAGCGTTAACCCTTTTAAGGACAGTGGCGAAACCACATGTTAATACTTACTGGTGCATAAGGCATACTGTTTTAATAGTGTGTTTGTGTAGAAGGAGTAAGTACAGGAGATGTGTATTTACTCATGCATAAGGCGTGCCCTTTTAATAGTGTGTTCATGTGGAAGAATAAAGTAAGTACAGAAGATGTGTATTTACACGTGCATAAGGCGTATTTTTTTAACCCTTTTAAGGACAGTAGTTTTGCACTGAAACCCCCTGTTAATACTTTATCTCTGTTTTAAATACATAAATTTTTTTCTTTTTTTGACACTATAAATGAATGGTATCACTGCAATTAATTTATTTCTCTTTGAAATATACTATTTTTACATTTGCTTTACATGGAAGAATCAAAAGTTCGATTTTCTTCATGATCTCATATGAAAATACTTACCTAAAATATTATTTATAAATTGTTTAGCTATTTATTAATTACATTATTTTAAGTTTAATTATTCATTGCTCTCCAAATTTAATTAAAGTTTTAAGAAAGAAATAGTTACATGCAGTACATAGGGAATTTTTCACTGTTAAAACACCCTATCTAAATTTTGACCCTCACCCCCCAAAGAATGTAAACATATTTTTTTTTTCATATATTCCAAATCTATAAGGCTCATAGATAAAATTTATAGCCTAATTGCATTAAGTACCAAAGAATTTGTAATCGTGAGCTTCAAAGGGTTAAGCAGTAGATCCTAGTCTTATTACTTTAAGGTAGCAAGATAGTAGGCCATAGTGCTCTAAATCAGGCATAAAATTTCATAAAATATTTATGAATAGTTTGTAAGATATCATGAGCATAATCTTAACCCCTTGCCTTATGAATCGAGCGACGATTGCGTGTGCCACTTTCTATGAAAGCTTTTCTCATGCGTCGTGACCAGAAGCAGTTTCATCACGGGCTAAATTTTGCACACGTTTTTTTACAGGACAAATACAATGCTATCTTCAGGTGTATCCAAATCGGTATCTGTTGTAATCAGGACACTTTCCAACACCATTATTAATATCAATTTACCTTTTTGCCATTTGGTTAAATTTTTAGATTTTTTAGAGAAATTTTAAGCACCAACAGTTAATTATTTATTGCATATAATATAATTGTTAAGAAATGTTAGATCACTTGTAAATTTCCCTTATTTTAAAAATCAATATTTCACTTATCCCTCACCTTAAAGACAAGGCCGAGTAAGCGTGCGTCACGGAAGGAGCGTACGAACGTGACGTGTTGACGGTGAGCATGCTTACGTCGCGGTGAGCGGAGCGACGAGCAAGAGTGCCGGACGGTGGAGATCGGCGCCGCAGATGTTACCCGGCAGATATAAAAGCCGATGTTTTCTCCCGGTGAAGCAGTTTTATACGTTTTAATATTATTTTCACTACTTTTACTCTTATTTACTCTCATTTAACCGCATTTATTCTCATTTTAATCTTATTTAGTCACTATTTATTCCAATTTAATATCATTTTATTCAATTTTTAACAACTATTTATTACAATTGTTATATATAGTCAACTCAATGCTCTTAATATAAATCTTAAATATTTATCTATCATTCTGAACTGGCATCTTGATATTTATACATAACTGAATGAACCGATCCCTCTCAGAACTATTCGTCTTATCAGGAGATATGCCCTGCCGGGCCAGGTGCTCCAATAAATACCGTGCAATGGAGAACGGCGATGAAGCAGTGCTAGTTCGTGTCTGTGTTCGAATTCTAGTGAGAGTTCGAGGTGAAGCGAAGATGCCTACTGCACACAGCCGAGGAGGTAGACCGATGGATCGGCGAGGCCGTCATTAGAGCTACCGCAGTTGGACTTTTGTTTTTTTACCTCTGCATGATTTCAAGTTTTGTCAAATATGTTTTTTTTATTTTAAGGTTTGTGAATAGCAACCTTATTTTGTACAGATACCAAGACTGGTATGTTCCATTAAATAATATATAGTTATTATTTGCTCTAGCCGTAATTATTTTTAAGCTTCCACTGCGCACAAACTTTTTCATATATACCGATAACTTAGTTATCTATCTCACACTTTTAAGAGTGGGAGGTAACAATAATACTCTATTGCAATTACTAAGAATAAACGACCAACTCTTATATTGCAACTGCAACAAACAATAACTCAAAAACAAAAACTTTATCGCCTAAAAACAATAACTTGTCTCATACGAGCTTTTCACTTTTGGCCAGAAAGAATCATCACGTGTGTGATACGAGGTTCTCATTTTAGGCACACAGTACGATCACGTCTCTCATGCGTTGTTTTAAGGCAAAGGGTTAATACATAATCATATAACTACCAAAAACTTACTACTATATAATCATATAACTACCAAAAAACATTTTAATATCTAAGTTACACATGAATGTGATATAAAGTACATATTTAATTCACTATATTTTTTTCCATTTTATATATAGCTAAAATAAACGTGCATAAATATTTTCAAACTAATGCATAAATGAGTTTAAGAATCAAAAATATTTGAAGATTTAATAACTCTAAACTACTATTCTAAATGATTATTCTAACAATACATAGTTTTCAGACACATTTTGATAATTTGTTTTTAACTTTTTCTTGACTTATTTTATATCATAAGGTACAAAAATTTACATTAAGGTATTTTGATTCACTTAAACTTTAATACCTCTTTAACAGAACTCTAATATATTATAAATAATTCCATTCTAGCACAAGTTTATCACATCATTGAAACAAATTTTACATTCCTTACCTGTCTCTACAGTGCCATTAAAGTAAAAGATATTTCGAGGAATATATGAAAATGAACACCGTAGTTCTTATCTAACTAGAAACAGAATTTAACCGAAATTAATAATTTAAAGTTATTTATTTTTTAGTTATGTAATTATTGCCCAAGAGTAATGATAAAGCAAACGGTTGAAGGGTGTGTTAGAAATAAACCTCCGATAAAAATTAAAATGTGTCCCTAATGAAACATTATAGGAAGCATTCTATTCTGCTTAAAAGTATTTTTCTCGTATCGCATAGAAAGTGCTTCAAAATGGAAAGTTAATAGAGTATTCTAGTATTCGGCATAAAATTGAGATTGAATTAATACATTGTACGCGGAACATGTACTTATACGTTTTTTGATTATTGATACTTGAGCATGCGTCATAACAACATGGCTTGTTTGTGGGTACAAAAATAACGGTATATGCAGGAAAACTAAGTCGAATGTTTTTATCTACTCCATAGATTCTGGAAAAAAATTATACAAATAAAAACTATTTTTTTACATTCGTCGATACGTAACCACAGAACAGAAAGTTTAATTAAAAAATCAATTTAGAATCAAAATTAACTTTTTATTTATCCTTGTGAAAATGATATTATATATAATGTATATTTATATATTTTATACATATATATATATATATATATATATATATATATATATATATATATATATATATATATATATATATATATATATATATATATATATATATATACATATATATATATATATATATATATATATATATATATATATATATATATATATATATATATATATATATATATATATATATATATATATATATATATATATATATATATATATATATATGTGTGTGTGTGTGTGTGTGTGTGTGTGTGTGTGTGTGTTTATTTGTCTACTTATATATGTGTTTATATATTTCAATATAAAATACGAAAAGTTGGTTAAAAAATCTATTGAGATTTAACTGAATAACTAAATTTACGCTCAAAATGTCCGCTCCCTGTACAATTCCGCTGCGAAATGTACCCGCACACAATGTGTTAATTCATTGAAGCAATATTTAATATTAAATACCAATTATATTAAGGGTTGTTGTTATTTCTGATGCCACTTGGACAAAATAACAAATATTAAGGGAACATAGTAATATTATCTTTTATGAAGCAATAAAAGAAATAAATAAATGCCCTTATTCTGAAGGGAATCCAAACTCTATCCACGGAATCTTGTGATGGCTGACTCGCAAAGTGGTACAGAAAAGCATCATTGTTGAAACAAAATCTTGCTCCTCGAGAAAATGTAAATACCAAGATTTTGAATCACAGATAATCTAAATGGATATTCAGGGCTTATAATCTTTGTGCAAAATTTTAAAATTAATTAAAATTATATGTGTTATAGAGATTATTCCATCAGTTAGGAATTAATTGAAAGATACAGTTGGGGATTTCAGAATAATAACTATCTAGATAGGAAGTTATATCTAGATATACTGAGTCAGAACAAATGAGGCAAACACACCAACTAATATGATCCACGGTAGCTCAGTCGGCAAAGGCAGCGATCACCTAACTGAAAAGTTGCAGTTTGGGTATAGAGCCGGTCTAAGATCCGCCGTGTTTGCTAAAAATGACTGGAGTAAGTAAAATATGTTCGTGGTCACAAAATTCTCCAAGTTTTCAAATGATTCCTCTGGGGGTGGCAGGTCAAGTCTGGGAGGTCTAACAGCAGATTGATGTTATCACATGGTAACCTGTATGAAAAAACAACGGATTTACTGAACGATTCCTTTTCCTGATAAAGAATGAGTGAATTTCTAGTGTGAAGTAAAAAACCTCCACTCAATTTATTATGGTTCATTTTTATATTCAATTCCTAAATGTATTTTCTTCTTTTTTAATAACCATTTTAGATAAGTTAAGGTTAATAATGCCTTAACAGCCGGTTTAAGACTCGCCGTGTTCGTTAAAAATGACTGGAACGCGCAAAATAGGTTCGTGGTCACAAAGTCCTCCAAGTCTTCAAACGATTCCTCTGGGGGTGGCAAGCCAAGTCTAGGGGTCTAACAGCAGAATGATGTTATCACACTGTAACCTGTATGAAAAAACAACGGATTTACTTAACGATTCCTTTTCCTGAAAAAGAATGCGTGAATGTAAAAAACGTCCACCCGATTTATAATGGTTCATTTCTATATTCAATTCCTAAATATATTCTCTTCTTTTTTATTAACCATTTTAGATAAGTTAGATTAAGGTTAATAATGCCTTAACAGCCGGTTAAAGATTCGCTGTGTTCGTTAAAGGTGATTGGGGACCGTAATAGGGGTTCGTGGTCACAAAGTCCTCCAAGTTCTCTAATGATACCTCTGTGGGTGGCAGGCCAAGCCTATGGGTCTTCTACTTGTTCCTTGCTTCTAAATTACGTTGACCAAGCTGGGGTAATTTTACTAGCGTCCGTAGCATACCTTAAGCTGCACGTGATCCCCGGGTGCTAAATGAATAACAGCTTCGCTACCTTGTTAATGGGTTAGGATAATATGTCTGCTGCATTGTAAAATAAACAACAACTAGTATTTTAAATTTTATTTGAAAAATCCATTTTATGTATGTTATATTCCCAACAATATATAATACAGTGATAAATCCTGCAAATAAATCTAAAATAATTTCATGTACGAATTACATTTGTTTAAAATTATTTAACTATATTTCTAAAAAAAATGGCTATTTTATTTTATTACAAAAATAATCTTTGTGGATTCCATAGTTAGAATTTCCTTTTCTGTTGTAAATGGTAATAGGACTTAAGAGAGTTGGTGACTTTATATTTTTTCTTTATTTGCACCCTTAGACCTTATGTTAGAACATTTCATCTTATCGGCACAATAAAGGCAATGACAGCGTCAAAGGGTTTGTTTATTAGTGCCCTGTCGTTAGGGAGTATGTTTTCTTTTATTTGATTTCCCGTTGTCTCTATACAATAAATGTTCTTTATTACTGCCGCTCGATTAATTTATGTGGCAATTGTTCCCCTGAGAAATAGCCAGTATTCTGTGAAATATAGCTAATGAGAAATATTATTTACGAGGTCGTTAAAATATAAAATTTACAGTATCTACAATTTTGAGCTAGACTTTTATTGAATATAAAAAAGTTTTAATGTTATAACGTATTTATTGTATAACTTTGGTTCTATTCAGATAGGAATAACTTTCCAACTCTTTGAAAAATGAAAATACAATAAACAACCTCAAATCCGAAATCTTCAAAACGTCGTCAATTCCGAATTTTCAACCCTTTGTAATTTTTTTCGTTTGGGAATTAAAGTAATATTAACGCCCTACTCGCCGTCACAGTCGGTGAACTAGTTCACATGTTATGTTCGAAATTCGTTTCAACACGTATTAATTCTGCGGTACTAAGGACGAGAATGAAGATATGAAATCGTAATTTTAGGTTAGGAGTTGTAGTCAATACTGCATTAGATTCTGGGTCATTTATTCGAAAGAATCTACTAGAATTTTCTAATTCGTTACAAATGTCTTTTTATACAACAATGTTTGTTTTAAAAGTCGTATTTTACGGCTTTGAAACATTTACAATTTTTCAATATTCAATAGATTCCATAATTAAGCATTATTTAGCTTTATTTTATTTATATTTTGATGGTACAAATTAGAAATTATTTTTTACCAAAAGAAAAATTGACCAATTATTTCTTGTAATTTGTTACTTCGTTTTCCTTATCGAAATCGTTATTCATTGTCACCTAATTAAGCCTTCAAAGGTATTTGGTGCATGCCGAAAATTAGTTCTTTTATGATAGACAAGAAGTTTCGTAGTATACAAAAATTTGCATTGCACAAAATTATACAAAAGTTTGTGGTACAATTAAGGCGTGTTTAAACTCTCATAAAATGATTAAATAATTCGTGTTAATTGGTTATAATTTAAAACGTAGAACAATTAAGAGATTAGAATTTTGAGAAAAAAAATGCTATATTAAGCTTTTTAAAACTTAATTTAGTATATAAGTATTAACTAAATTACAACGGTCTAAAAACTGCACTCTATAGAATAAATTTATATATATATATATATGAAAATTTTGGAAACTTATGAAAATTATAAATACAGTAAATTAGATTGGAATTATAACTACTTTATCATAGGATATAATCTCTCAGTTTAATTTTTCTAAATGATAATAACTCATTCTACAGATAATGCAGATATATACCTATAGAAAAATATTCAAGCTTATCTTTTGTACAGATTTTTAAAAAAAATTATGGATAGTAATATAACAAAGTTTGAATTTGTTCTGAATTAATTATTCCATATATTATTTCTTCTGTATTAAGTTTTCTCTATATCATTGTGGTTTAGAGGAATAATTTCGTAATTTTATAACAGATTAAACAAGTCATGTATACCTCAAAAATATTTTACTATTTTATTAAGTAAGATTATGTAAGTTTCTGATTACGGTATTTATTAAGTAAGATTATGTATTTTACTAAGTAAGATTAAATATTTAATAAAATTTAGATTGTACACTTAAAATAATTTAAGTATACAGTATATTTTATTTCAGCCTTTTGACCTATCCGAAGAAAGGTCAAAATAGACACAATATCAGCATTCACCCATTTCCTTTAGGTGGTATGAGACTCCTTAATATTTCTTCACATTGATGAAGAGCATCCATATTTAAAAATAAAAAAAGAGATAGTAACAAAAAGATTATTTTTTTCACTGTTGATTCCTTTTAAAATCTGTTCTGAATTGCCTATTCTAAGTTAATGATTCATAAGAACGGGTGGTTTGAGTTTTAATCCATTCCCTCTTATCAAGAACTCTACGGCGAAGTTCGGAGATAAACGATTGAAAAAGAGAGGAGGAACTGGGTTAAATGGTGATAAAAGTTCAACATCCGCTTCAGGATGGATGAAATATTACCCGCGGTTTCCTTTTGTGGCCCGAAAAGATTTGTCCCTCCCTCAGTCATTCAAAAATTCATTTGTATGTTCTCTCTCTCTCTCAGATGTCCAAAAGTTCTGAGAGAGACCGAAAAGTCTCGCTTTTAGTTTTCATGTCTGTCACAAGCGATAAGGTTCGAATGGAGCGTTTTAAAATGTTAGTTTTCTATTCTGAATACATTAAGTTGACATGATAAATATGGTTTATGCAAGAAAGGAAAGCACTGAATATTATCTTGTAAAACGCTCAAATGACGTTCCCTTTTAGTTCCAAATGTTTCCCTTTCACGTGTATATCTTGTCCCGGTCATAGCTTGAAAGTAACTGGCTTTTTCCAATTCGATGTAGTATTTCAAAAAAGAATAACGGATAATTTATTTCCTGGTGTAGAATAAAGTCTACAATAATCAAGAAGGAACTATATTAAATTATTTCGTGTTGACGTCTTTTGAATTTTTGTTCCGTATTTCCCCTATTTTAATACACTTTCATAACTTTTTTGTTGATTCCTATTTAGAAAAGGGCAAAACGTATCTGTGACAAGTTTGGTTTTAAGAAAGGGGGTAGTTACTTTTAAATCACAAAACTATATTTTTTATTATTTTATATAATAGAAGGAAATATATATAGCTCATGATTATTTTCTTATCTTTTTTTTTGTTTTACTGTTGCGGGATGAATTGTTTCATGGTAAATATATCAAAGCCTAATATTGAGGGAAGGCTGTTTATAATAGAAAATATTGGAAATGATTAAAAAATAGTTGATACGTTAATTAAAATCTAATTTATTGTTAAAAAATATGTACATTTTTTTAGCTTTAACATGCTTTTTCTTTAAAGTATTATTTCAAAAAATATGCACAGTATTACTTAACTTAAAACTCAAATATACATATATATATTTAAAACTTCGGATATTTATGTATACGAAACTCTAGCATAATCTCAACGTATTTTTATGTAATTGCTTCTAATATTTTTAAATTAGTTTTTTTTAATTTTTAAGATTAATATATATATATATATATATATATATATATATATATATATATATATATGTGTGTGTGTGTGTGTGTGTGTGTGTGTGTGTGTGTGTGTTTGTAATCCTTAAATTATAAAAAAAAAATTATAAAAGTTAAACAGCTAAGAAAAAAAGAGAGCTAAATAGAACGGCACAAGTCGAATTCAAACTTTATTTCAGAGCTGCTAAAACGGACATCTTTACTGCTCAACGACAGACAAAGGCAAGTCACAAAAATCATTCTGCTCGAACAGAGGTGCACCGAAGAGTGAAGACAGAAAGAATTTCCCCACTTACTCAGCGAATTTAAGTGCAAGATCAGGAACAACGCGAAGCCATTTGCCGGCGACAGCTGGGAAACGTGTAGAGTAGACAGGAAATTTACATCTTTAGGATAGAAAGCTTTGGAAAGAATTTTAAGTCGAAGACACTCCTTTGATTAAGACATTTAGAGGCTGGAAAAACATTTTAAGGAATTAGAATGGGAGAGAGGAGTTTTTTAAGGCAATATTAAAGTTAAATAGTTTTGATATATTACATATATATACAAATATAGATAGATAGATAGATAGATAGATGTGTGTGCATATGTATATATAAAATACACTGAAAAATATTTTTAGGGAAATTGTAACAAATATTTTAGGTGTATGTTACAGAGTAATCTTTTGAGAGGACATTTTTTAAATTTTTTTAAGCGTAGATGTGCAATATTTTTTTATAAAAATGAGCGCACAGTACATTAATATCAATCTGACAATATTAAAAATATTTTTTTTTTTTGCTTATAAAAAAATCTAATGCAATCTAATTTTTTCTATTTGTACATAATAGTTGCAAATGTCTATAGTAGTTCATCTTGAAATAAATTATTGAAATTACTAGAATAAAAAAATGAGTAACAAAGGATTGAAATTGTTTAATAATTCGTTATGTTATAGGCTTGTGAAGATGAATCCCCGAAGAATAAAAATGAATTTAAGCTTAAATATTTAAAAAAAAATGGTATTGTATATAATTTTTATACAAGAATCATACTGACACACTATAAGGCATATATTTCTCTTCAATTTGAACACTTAAATAGGGTACAAATGCACAAAGTGCGTAAGGACTATCCCAGGAACAGTACTGTTTGAATTCATGTCACAAAGAGATAGATCTGGAAATCAACTCTCATGAACTATTCCAACAATGTTGGAATTTATCTAGAAAATGATTCCAAGTGTACCAAACTTTGTAGAAAAAATTAATCAATTCCTGACTGATAAAAAATAAAAGAAAAAATATTTTAAAAATAATAAAATTTCCCCAATATAAAAAGAAAAATACAATTTTCTAGTGAACTCTTAATTACTTTTGAGTTATTTAAAGCAAGACTTTTTATTACGGATCTTAAAATCCCTTTAATTTTTCGTTTTAGAGGATTTTTCTTATTTAAATTCTTAAAATTAATTTTTGAATGTTTTTATCGTATCCTAAAATATTTTACAACTTGCGCAGCTGCATCGGTTTTTCTCTTATACAACTCTCATCTGACCCTTTTAAGCCATTTTAAGATATTATTTTTTGCTTCATTATTCCTTAAAGTAGCATGCCATTTGCCGATTATTTACTAATTCATAAGCAATTTTATAAGTTAATAAAAAATGGGAAGACAAAAAGTCATTTGTAATTGTTCATATTAAATAAAATTAAGAAACTATTTAGAGTATTTTAAAAGAATAAGAAATAAAGGAACAAACAGAAAAGTCTACAAAAAACGTAATCATCATATAAATACTCTGCTTTATTTATTTTTTTTAATTTTCCATACATGTAAGCAAATAGCTGCGAATAGCTATTTATAGCTAATGCTTTAAAAAAAAATTAAATACAAAAAAAAAACCCTCATATGTTATAACGCTGCGTGACTGCCTAACGTCTTTAGAGTCAAAAGAGAAGATCGCGTGATTTTTATTCTTTCTTAGTATACGTAAATGTAAGGATTTCCTTCTCTTGCAGCTACTTACTAGAAAAATGGAAATTTCCCCACCTTTCTTCACTTCCCCCTAAATTCCATTCAAAAGTTGAATCTGGGGCTATTTTTTCTTATCAATGTAATAACGTGCATTTTTAATCCAGAAAGGGGTAATTGCCGTTTGCAATGACTTCTTTTCAATTTATTTAAAAAAATGTTCACTTCCATTATACAAAAGTTAAAACCCCAAACGAAAGGCAATAGCTTTTAAGATAGTTTTTGTAAACTTTTCCCTTTTTCAGCTGTTGGAAAGTCTATTTGCCTTCCTATTTCTTTAATGTACTGTGTCACGTCACACCATGCGAGCTATCGAATTTTCACTGTATGGAAATGATTTGCCTTAAGAGATTTAGAGGTTTTTATGAATCGCTTACGCATTTAAAAAGGTAAACAAAAACTTTCCTTTTACGTTATCACGCCATAACGCTTTCATTCTTCCAATAAAGTTTATGTAGTACTATTCAGTTTTTATACTTCAGTTTCCATTACACCTGAGTTGTGCATCGATAAGTTGTGAAAGCATGTACAAAATAAGAGTGCGAAAATTTGACAATAGTTTCGAAGAACTCCTGTTTACTAAATATTCTGGACTACCCGGGAAGCTGATCAACCATTGTCCAATTATCCGAAATGATCAAGGATCAAGCAAACTATATAAAATGATACGATTTTATTTGCCTATGAGAGTCATTGAAATTTGTACTTTTATTGTTAGAATATTGTTGATAAACATTTCATTGTAACGTAAAAATTAACCAAAAATTAAATTTAAAATTAGTTCTTATATAAAAATTCTATAATTTGAATCACATAGAAATTAATGCTAGCTACTTTATATCTAAATTTCTAGGTCAAATCGAATTGACACTAAGCAAGCAAAATGTTTAAATAATATAAATAAGAAATGAAAAATGAGATATTTAAAGGAATGACGTGATAATGATAAAAAATATCGTTTTCACCTATTTATTATGCGATAAATTGAAAATTTTAATCTCCTTTTAACCGAGGAAAACTGCGCTTAAAACAATTACATGGGATTAACGGAATGACGTCACTTTGTTAGAAATTATTGCTTCTTACACTTAGTTATAATGCGATAAATTAAAAAGTTAATCGTTTGCGTTTAACCGGGGAAAATAATGCTTGGAATAACGACATGAAAAGCTAACGAAAGAAAAGGGGAAAGGAATGGATTTCGAACGCTAAAAATTTTTAAAAACTTTCCTAGGGATATATTTAAAAATTTCCCAAATTTTCACGGCGATTGGATGTATGGTTTTTGAGTCTATCGAGTACAGACAGACAGACACAAATTCATTTATATATAAATAGATTACAGAAAACACACAAGATCAGATTTACTATCAATACTCAGGTTATTTGATACACGTTCTCACATACAAAAATATTCAATATAGCAAACTTTATTAAATGGGAATAACGTAAGTAATATAGCGTAAAATAGGGCTTTACGTGAGGTATGATTTGGTGCCTATAAAACACAATTAAACAATTTTTTTTTGTTTAACTCGAAATTGTGAATACTGAACACTAAAAAAAATTTTGGATCAAATCATACAATTATAACAGTTGGGCTGAAAAGTTCTTAGGCTAACATAAAATTTTTTTCATAAAATTTGATTTTATTTTTCAATGTAGTTGCCTTCAAGGGCGATACAACGATTATAGTGGTCATGCAACTTTTCGATACCATTTTTATTGTATGATTTGTCTTTAGCCTCAAAATAGGCCTGAGTTTCGGCGATTACTTCTTCATCGACGCTAAATTTTTTTCCAGCGAGCAATTTCTTGAGGTCTGAGAATAAGAAAAAGTCACTGGGGGCCAAATCTGAAGAATACGGTGGCTGAAGAAGCAAATCGAAGCCCAATTCATATAATTTTGTCATCGGTTTCATTGACTTGTAGCATGGTGCATTGTCTTGATGAAACAACACTTTCTTCTTCTTCTAATGGGGCCGTTTTTCTGCGATTTCGTCCTTCAAACGCTCCAATAACGCTATGAAATAGTCGTTGTTGATGGTTTTTCCCTCTTCAAGAAAGTCGATGAATATTTTGAAATGCGCATCCCAAAATTCTTATGTCATAACCTTGCCAGCCGATTGTTGCGTCTTTCCACACTTTACCCAAATATTCTTTCCCGATATGTCGAACACGTTTCTTTGATATCTTTAGAGTCTCAGATATCTTGATTAATTTCACTTTACGGTCATCCAAATTAATTTTGGACTTTTATTTTGTGTTCGTCGGTAACAGCCTCTTTGGGACGTCCACTGCGTGCATCGTTGAGGTCTGAGAACAGGAAAAAGTCGCTGGGGGCCAAATCTGAAGAATACGGTGGCTGAGTAAGCAAGTCGAAGCCCAATTCATATAATTTTGCCATCCTTTTCATTGACTTGTGACACGGTGCATTGTCTTAATGAAACACCACTTTCTTCTTCTTCAAATGGGGCCGTTTTACTGCGATTTCCAGCTTTACACGCTACAATAACGCTACATAATAGTTGTTGTTGATGCCATAATCTTGCCAGCCGATTGTTGCGTCTTTCACTTTACGGTCATCCACTATAATTTTGTGGACTTTTTTATGTTTTTGTCAGTAACAGATTCTTTGGGACATCCACTGCGTGCATCGTCCTCGGTACTCATTTCGTCTCGTTTACACTTAGCAAACCACTACTCAAAGGTTTTTTTTCCTAGTTAAGAGTCCGAATAATATTTATCAAGCCAAATTTTGGCTTCAACAGTATTTTTTTTCGCTAAAAACCAGTGCTTTGCTAACACACTAAATTCCTTTTCATCCATTGTTTTAAAACTAACAAAAGTTGCTTCCCTCAAAATATTATATCTCCCAAATTAATAGTCCGACAGCTGTCAAATTTATACACGTGTCTTTCGAAGGTTAGGGCTAACTAAAAATCATATTAATTTAATACTAGTGGCGCCATCTATGCATCAGCCTACGAAATTTTCAGCCCAACTATTAGTCAGCTTACTTTTAATACTGCATTTTACTTGTATATCAAGTAAAACATGTTGCATCCCTTCAGAATTTTTAAGAAAAGTAGGTAAGAAAATCAGTAAAAGATTCACTCATGAAATAAAAAAGTCCATGTTATTTTAGACAGTAATAGAGCAAAGTATGAAGATATTAAGTTAAAAGTCAGAAAAAGTGTCTGTTTTACCTAGATTATTCATGATCATACGTCATGATCATACTATCAATTCAACGTCATGATCATACTATCAATTACCTTTGAATAAAAATTTATTTAAGGGAAAGAAATATTTGGAACTTATTGTTGTGGTATGTAACAAAGATGCTTTGATGTTATTTTCTTAATCGCATTTTATTTGAGCATCAAGTAAAATACGTAACATTTTTTTTTTGCAGAATTTTTAACAAAAGTATATAAGAAAAACAATGAAATATTCACATATAAAATGTGAAAATACGTTTTTTACTAGATAGTAATAGAGCAAAGTATGAAAATGTGACCTTAAAAGCCATAAATAGTGTCTGTTTGACCTAGATTCTCCTGCAACGTTGTAATAATATTATCAGTTATCCAATGCATAAAAGTTCATTTAAGAAAATAAATATGTGGAAATTATTTAAGTGTAATAAATATGCTTTGGTCTCTTTAAAAAGATAACACTATTAAAAAAATTATGTGGACATCACATAACTTCCTTGTACATCTAATAAATTATAATCAGACTTCTATGCACTTCAACTAAATTTATTTAAATGTGAAATAAGGTCTTTCATTTTTACTTAATTATTATTCAATTAAATGAAAAGTTTCACAATAATTAAATTATTATCTTTTAATAACACCAACAATTTATAGAACGTTAATTAAACAATGAACTGTATTGTAACAATTATTGGTGGACATTATTTCAAGAGTAGATAGGGTTCTAATATTGCATTTCGCTTAGAAGGGTATAAGAATCCTTTATTTTGAAGTGTATTCATTATATATATTGCAGATTACAACTAAAAATGTAGATGTAGAATTAGAGGCTACAACTGTTCGAAATACAAAATTTCAACCTTTTGAAATCTAATATTTTTAGTTATGAGAGATATATACGTACTACATATAGACGTCACGTGAGAGATAATCAAAATTCATTAAAAGATCTTTAAATTATATTTTTAAAAATTATAAGTTTAAGAATTAAAGTTTAATTGTACTTACGTATAGACATAAAGACGAAATTTCTCAAAACTTCTTAGGAAATGGTAAAAATGGGAATTTGTTCGGATTTGTTCACGATTAGTATACAAATATCAATCCCATTTCCGGGGGCCGAACGCCATGTTTTTGGCTCTATTTTTGTACAAATGATCGCCAAATTGTCGCCAAGTGATGTTTACAATTTGTGCTTCGTTTTGTATTAAGTTTATACCCAATTTCAAAGCATATTTATAAAAAAAAGGTTTGAAAATTTGTTAAAATGAATACAAATTTAAAAAAAAAATTAGAAAATAAAAAATAGAGCAAGGTTTACCAGAAAACTGGGCTCTAGAATTTGGCGACATCGCCCACGCTTGGTGCGCCCACTGAACTTGGTTCGGAGGGCTCCCTGAACTGGGATTAAGCCGATATCTCCTATACTTCGCTTACTTAAGTAAAAATCACAACTCTAACATCTGTTAGAAAAATTAAGAACAGCTTCTATCCTCCAAATCTCTTTTCAAATTCAAAATAAGTAAACCTAGTAAGTACTACTTTCCCAAAATTTCGAGAAAACATCAAATTAGTACTTACGATGCACGTAATTTCGAAGTTTATGTTTATACGGATAAAAATGTTGATAATCGGATGCTGCTACAAAGGTGAAAATACCTCAAATTTCAGTGACATCAAAATTTCTTTAAAAAAAAAACTGCTCTATCTATTCGTGGAAACAGAATTACATTAAAAGCCTGAGTTCTAGGTATAAGACACATCCCTTAGTCAACATTAAATATAGGTCTTCTTGCCATATATTATTCATAATTACATAAATTTGTACCAGTCATTTGTTGTTATAAAATATATTGATTAGTATTACTATGTACCTCACACCTGCTAAGTTAGAGGCATCAGGGAAAAATTATTAGATAATAAAGTTCAGTTAACATTAACTAATTCGTAATAATCAATTACAGCTTCTTTATTAATAACGTTGAACCGATTAGCCTCTTAATTCGTTACGACCTGCAGTTGATTCTTTTAAAAGAAAACCGTGTGCTGAATTTCATCTTAAAAATAAATATAGAACTTTGTTCGAGTAGAATACACTGCTAATTTAACAATCGTGACTCCTGCTCACAAACTTCAGGTGTTAGATACTTAAAGCTAAAATTTAAAAATATCAAATGTATGTCAGTCTTCATTTTGTATCGTCTCTTGTGGAATAAGCAAGAAAATATAATTATTTCAGTAGTATGATTCATTCATCCTTATAATTCTGTTGAATCTTAGAAAGATTTTCGAAATGTGTATATAATAAAATGAACAACATATCAGGTTACTTTATTAGATTTTATAAGTAAAATAACCTTAAGGATTTCAAATTTTAAATTACACTTTAGTAACTTTATGGATGAAAATCTCAAATTGTTTATCAGATTTTATGCATTATTCATATACTTTATGAAAAACATTTTTTATAAATGGTGAAAATATCTTTGCCCTGAAAAATGTAAATGAAGCAATAAAATTCTTAAAATTACAAGTTAAAATTAAGTAATTAAATTAAATTAAATATTTATGAAAATTCGCTGCACACACACACACACACACACACACATATATATATATACATATATATACATATATATGTATATATACATATATATATATATATATATATATATATATATATATATATATATATATATACATATGCATATATATATGTGTATATATATACATATATATATATATGTATATATATACATATATATAATATATACATATATATACATATACATGTGTATATATATGTGTATATATATACATATACATATATATATACATATATATATATATATATATACACATATATATATACATATATATATATATATATATATATATATATATATATACATATATATATATATATATATATATATATATATATATATATATATATATATATATATATAAACACAGCCCTGTCATATTAATGTGACCACCGCTTACTTTTAACTTCAACATTAAATAGCCAATTGCCGAAGGCTTGTGTCTTACGCAAATTAAGTAGATATTTAAAGTATGTTATAGGCATTCTAAAAAAAGTTTTAGTTCTTTCAGTCAGCCAGAAACGGAGGGATTTAGAAAGTCCAAAAGTGTCTGATCATTGGTACAGGATAGCATATCCGAAACGGGTAGTTTTGTAAACTCTTCGTGGGCCGCCGTGTTACAAGTATATCCTGCATGTCAAAATGACACTATCTAAAATCAGTAAGGTGGAAATTTAGGGCACCACTAGCCATAGATGACATATGTGAAAGACGGCTCCGAAGATGGGTTCGGACGTGCACCCGTTGAGCAACTGACTGCCAACATGAACAAGGGGCTGCCAACAGTGTCTCTACAACGACGGTTCAGCGAACGTTTCTACATATAGGCCTCCACAGCAGACACCTGATTAATGCATATATGCTGACTGCTGTTCATCTGCTATGAAGGCTGGAATTTACACTCCAGCACTAAAACTGGACTTCCACTGAGTAGAGACAAGTGGCTTTTTCTGAGGAGACACGTGCCTTTTCCCGTTTTATGCTCCATCGGATAGATGTACGTTATTGTATACGGCGTGAAACGTCTGAAAGCAAACATCCTGCAACACTTACCTCAAGGGTCCAAGCTGGAGGAGGAAGCATTAAAGTCTAAATGTTTTCTCTGGGTTAACTCAGCATTGTGGAAGGTACGATGGAATATTACAAATGTGAACCTGTCTATGACGACTAGGTTCACCCTACATGTGGATTGTTTCTCGTCAGGATGATGACATCTACCAGCAGGACAATGTGACGTGTCATTAAGCTTGGAGTATACCTGCGTTATTTGAAGAACACCAGTCTGAGTTTACGTACTCCCTTGACCAGAAAATTCCCCAGACTTGAGCCTAATCGAGAATCTGTGGGACCACCTGACTCGGGTTGTTCGCATCATGGATCATCACCCGCGCAACCTAGCGCACCTGGCCAAGGCACTGGAGTTGGCATGGCTCAATATCCTAGTGAACAGCTTCAGGAACCTAATTGACTCTCTTCTTGCACGTCTGCATATTTCTGCTTTACAAAAATGGCTCTTCTGATTTTTTCAGGTGATCACATTAATGTGAGTGGACTGTATATATATATATATATATATATATATATATAAATATATATATATATATATATATATATATATATATATATATATATATATATATATATATATATATATGTATGTATATGTATATATATATGTATATATGTATATATATATGTATGTATGTATATGTATATATATATGTATATATGTATATATATGTATGTATATATATGTATATATATATATATATATATATATATATATATATATATATATATATATATATATATATATATATATATACATATATATATATATATATATATATATATATATATATATATATATATATATATATATATATATATATATATATATATATATATATATATATATATATATATATATATGCATAAAGAATTTTTGATAAACATGTTTATAATTCAGTTTGTAGTATATGATAGTGAAATTTTAATATTTGTGGTTATTTATAGTTTTCTTTTCTATTTACAGACACTTATACTTCTTATTTCTATAAGATATGAAAAGCACTTTATGAATAGAAATACATCTATAAAACAAATTTAAAATCACACTAGTAACAAATAAATAATATTCTTTAGTAATTACTTATTCTGAATGCATTTCTTTGACAAACGTGAGCATATTAAATTCTATATTATCTATTACATATTAGATATTAACTAAGTAATAAAAAACACCAAAGTCTTGGTTTCACAGAAATTCTGTTATATAAAACTTAAATTTAGTACCCGAAAATATTTCTAGGAATTATCTCATTTGTGTGATCTCAGATGAATTGAAACAAGTTACATACTGTTGTGCACACAGCCCTGTGACGTGACTAGACAGTTAAATCTCCAGAATCCAGTCACCAGGAAAACATGTACTGGCTAAACAGTATAAAACTGATGTTTGTCATTCCTTTTACCATAATAGGGAGCAAATAAGGCTAGTTAGGAATTGCCTACTTCAGATCTGTTTCTGTAAAAAATTGGATTTAAATGCTGGATTGTATGCAAAGTTCTTCCGAAGTCAAATAAATGTCTCTTCTCTAGCAAGAAAGTAAATACACACTTGTGAATTTTTTTCAGGAATATCGTCCGCTCTTAATTGCATACCAAATCTGAAAACACGTCTCAAAAATTAATTTTTTTATTTCCTTATACGAAATGAAGGAAGTACTGTAATCCCAAAAAATTTCAGAGCTTCAGTTTTTAATTTCTCTACATGGGGATCACGACATAAATTTTCTTAAACATGGGGTATCAAATGAAAATACAGTATACTCTGCTTAATGTGATTAGTTTGGGACTATGTAATTTTGATAACAATAAACGGTATGCAAAATTAGATATATTTACCCCCCCCCTTTAATTCACAAGTACGAAATTTTAAAATTAAATGAAAAACTCAACTTATCTGTATGTATTGTACATTATTCTTTAATACATAAGAATTGTATACACAATTAATTGTTGGCTGTTTACAAGAAGCTCATTGATAAATTGTTCGTAATCATAATGGTCTATAAAGTCATCGGAGCGGTGTTATACTGTACGTTTCAACACTTTCAATGCATTTCGTCCTTTCAGTAATTGTAGGAGCTGGTTCAATATCAAGATATTTTTCATCTGATTCACCAGTTCCATCATTCGTTTGTTGTCCTATGACATTCTGACAAACTTCAGATTCTGTTAATGTGGAAGCTACTGTAATGTTTTGATCTACTTTCACCCATGACTCGAACTCTTTAGAGGTCATATCCGAAGGATTTTCTATTATTTCTTGAGATTTCTGGTAATTTTCTTCTTAAAATCAAGGCATAAAATGGGAAATTTATGCCTTTAGTTTTTATTTTATGTTTTTTTATGTGAATTTTTCCTTCTCAGTTCCGATAACAATGTGTTCCTTCTACTTATCTGACAACCATTGACCACCAGCAGGGTGTGCGTATATCTGAATTCCAGGATCGTGTGAAACAACACTCCTTGGTTCATTCCCCAGTTCCCTATGTGGATGAGGGATAATTCTCGGAAATTCAACAACAGCGAATGGAAAGAAAATAATGGATCCCTTCTGTATATATTGTAAATACTCCGTTGCCAGATAAAATGAGGTTCGAAAACTGATAACATTAACCGATGTTACGGTCATAAAGCGATAATTTTAACATACAGATGAATAGAGAAAATCCGGATCAAGAGATTTCGATCACAATAAACGATTGATAACATTAACCGCGATCACATTAAGTGGAGTCCACTGTAGTTTACTTTCCGCTGGTGTATAAAAAAAAATTCAAATAATTTTCACTAATGCGTCACATGCATATAAGCTCCCTTCTTTTTTCTAAAATCTTGCTTTTGTGTTAGGATATCTGGTCTTTCTCGTCTCTTCTTATTATTATGCTTAAAAAACTTACCAATTTCGACACAGGAGTGGCATTATAGCTTCACAATTCAATGTTTGATTGAGAAAATAGATTTTAGGCTTATAGTGTCTTTTTATCCTAGTTTTAAATACATGCACTCCCAATTTTTAGGGTGGTTAGAGTATTTTGCTCCAGCCCGATGGAAAAAAGACTTGGACGTAATTGTGTTGTTGTCCCTACGTAGGGAGCGGAATTTCCTTACCTATATGGAGTTCACAAAATAAAGTGAGCAAAATCCAGCCATTATGTATGATGAATATTGTTAAAATAGACAAGTCCCCGGAATTGGGGAAATACGTTTCAAGTACGTTTGTGCTCTAAAAACAGGCCAATGTTTAGAATGTAAGCCCCTGTAGTGACATTTATTTTATAAATCCTTCCCTTGGTCAACCTTAAGTACAGTTTATACCAAAAATAGTATGTAAAATACTTATTAAAATCCTCAAATATGTAGATGGTTACACAATATATGAAATTAATATTAAAAATAAATTTAGAAAAATAAAACTATTAAGAAAATAGATATTTGGGTCAAAGATGCATA
>CM063506.1:18543260-18558260 GCA_032207245.1 Pardosa pseudoannulata
GCACCCATTTTTTTAGTGTTGGTCACCAGTCTAACGGAGCACTGTTGGCCACCTATTTGGTGCTCTCATAATAACATATATCTGTGACTTGGTAGTGGCAAATGCTATAAGAAGCAACTGCATTTGAAATAACAACAACAACAATAATAATAATAATGAACATCTTTGTGAGCTATTTTTGTGCTTGTATTAAACATTATATGTTGCTGTTTAACCCTTTATATACTGAATTAATTTATCATCAACTTTCTTGCTGCATTTTTGCATCATTAGATAAGCTTTAATGGAGAATAATCATAGAAAAAAGAAAATTAATTTTTACTGTATTTTAGTAGTCAATTTTGCAGCTGGTACTTTCTAGTACCGACATATATTTTTGACTCTACGATAGAAAAAATAAAACAAATGAAATGTTTACCTGCGAAGTATAGAAGTCTCTAAAAATAATAGTACCAAATAACTGGTAATAAACCACTAAATTCACTCAAATGAACAACACGTGTATCAACTCAACCACAAAATGACATTCTAATACAGCACGCCAATTATAAAATCCTTACTATGCGAATAAAAAGGATTCCTGATTGGTGTTGTTGTTTCTTTCCTGCTGTAGGAACTGCATCGTTCATGTCCTTGTGAGTACCGTCAGGAAAAGCGGCTTTATTAGGAATATATAGGTGTTTGATTGAAGCCGTACTTATAAGTGCCATCAGGATAAAAAGGGTTAAGGGAAACTACTACAGGTTTGGAGCCTTCTTTTTGCAGAGTCACATTTTTAAACTGTTTGTACATTTTTGTGACCAATAGTAAATATTAATAAGAAAATAAGTAAAATATTTTTTTAATTATTTAAGGCACATTTAAGGAAAAATAAGGTTTAAAAATAAAATCTCATTAGGTTTGTTCAGTTTCTATTATATTAATGAAAATCTGTAAATGAATCCTACGACCTTGTATGCACTTAACTACTACCACGAAAATAAAATTATATTTAAATAATCGTACAACAAAACAGATATTTGCTCTTAAATTAATAGGAAAAATAAATCACCAAATATATTGTTATGTTTAAGAAGAAAAATAAAAGAAATATGCTATTCGTTTTACTACAGAGTTGTTTTATTTTTGAAATTCTTAAAACTGAGAGTTTGATATATTCAAAAATTAACTTAAATTTTTAAATAAACACAAACTTTTTTTCAGAACCTTAAATACCCCAGTCTCGGTGAAAAAAAATGTTTTATCGTTCACAGAAATTAGCGTTAAGAAATATATCTATCATGGAATGTTGAGAAATATAATTTATTAAAAGTTAAAATAGTCAAAGTACCATTACATTCCTGATAAATAATTGATAACGAAATAATTCATAAATTACAGTTGGAATTGCAGAGATATAAAGGATACTAAATTATTTTTACATAAAATTATTCATTTTTCTTATTTCCTTAATCCATTCTTATTGTAAAATTTTTTCTTGTTTTCCTTAGCAAGCAAACTTTTTGAAAACTTTTATAACATCACTAAATTATAGATTCTCTTTGATCGTTTTATTCCATTAATGATATATAGACAATGAAATAAGAATATATTTCCATTATGTCACCAGCTTTGAAATTTTTACCATTATCTTTTAATTATTACGTTTATTTAAAATGTTTTAATCGATTAGAAATTACCTTTTCTACACAGAGATTATAAAAAAATGATCTGGAGATGCAGATGGCTTACACAGAGGAAAGTTGCAGAGTATATATGTATATATATATATATATATATATATATATATATATATATATATATATATATATATATATATATATATATATATATATATATATATATATATATATATATATATATATATATATGTAATATGGGCGAGACTCATTCAAAATCACAACACAGTTTATTTCTGGTAATAAACATGAAATCCGTACAACAGACAAACACCTTTACAACTTCTTGAACACAGACAATGTGATTCCGCACATACACTTTTCAAGTAGGGATTTCTAAGGTCAAAAGACTACGAATAATCCCTAAGCACAATTGATCACGTGATACAAAATACCCATGTTTAAAGAGAACGCGCTAACTATTGGCTAAAGTAGTACAGACTGAGGCCGAATTAAGTCTATAGCGTGTCTGGAGGGAAAAATCAGAATTTCCGCGTAAACCCGAACAAAAGTTATTAAATTAATATTAAAATACGTAAATAAGGGATTTTAATATTACACACACACACACACACACACACACACACACACACACACACACATATATATATATATATATATATATATATATATATATATATATCGTATAAAATAATTTTCGAAGACACACTCACTTGTAAAATACTATAAATAAGCTCAGAGATAATTTTTTCTAATTTTTTTACTCATTTTATATATTGAAGAAGAAACTTTGAAAATTTTAAGAAATACAACAGAGAATAAATAGGCAGTCTTTAATTTTTCAGGAAATGAACGTTTTAAATTTACAACAGACGCGTTTTCTCGCGGTACACTCAGAACGTAATAATAGTAACAAAGCAAATATTAAAAGGGTCGAAAACTCATAGTCTACAATATTAAAGAATTTCACGAACACTCAAAAACACTTGCACGGCGCCATGGGGTGTGATCTCCCGGGCAATGCTAACCTCGTGCGTTATCTGTGCTTGAGTGAAATACATTTACTGAATTAAGATGAAACACCAAATTAAAAGACTGAATAGAATTTAATAAATTTTGCATACTTTTCTACCATCACTCATTCATTTATGCATTCGATTACAGAACTTGGATAAATTGCTGGCAATGTATTTGACATTTGACTGAGATAACACAAAATGATTCATTTGAGACCTTCAAATAAATTTATAAAATCTGGAATCCTTTTAAAAGTATTTCGAAAAGTTCTTGACAAAAGATTTCTGAAAACTAATTTTGCTAACGGCAATTAAGCATCGTAAGTGTAACACTATATATTTGCTTTCAGAAGTCACTCTAACTATCCCATGATCGATATTTATGTGCTTTTGTGTGAATCGCAGTTGTAGTTTTAATGCCGTATTATTTAAACTCACTTTCTTTTTTCGTTCAGTAACTATTTTTCCACTTTGATAATTGGTAAAAATAGAAAGGAGGAAAAACCTTAAACAAGCAACCATAAAATCTCCTGTGACTGTTTTTCTTCTCTTTTTTTCAATGTTTTTTCTTTCCTTCCATATCTCCCCCTGAATCGCAAGGGATGTTTGCCAGAGATTCCGAGCTCACGGAAGGAAGGCATGTTGTGTTTACTACTTTATAACGACTTCCGAACGGCATAATGACATTTTTCTTCTTGCAGAATTCTCGGAGGGAAAAAATGTTCTTTTTAACTACGGATAGATGAGAAAAGAAATTTAGTTCATGGCAAACAGTTGTTAAATAAACAAATTCTTTGAATACAAAGAAAAAATATAGGCATTTTTCAGTTTAACAATTTTTCCCTTAAATGCCTAGCGAATGAAGAAAAATCAGAGGACTTTACGCATAAATTATTTCTTAATAAAAGTTTACTGTCACAGCTATACAATTTTTATTGTTTTTGAACTTATGTCCTACATATCAAAATTTATTTAAGGGGCTTTCTGACAGAAGGTTTCATTTTTTTTTCTAAATTATAATCGCTTTACAATTATTTTTCTTTCAAATATGTGTTTATATGGCTTTAAAACATTAATTTTTTTTTAATTTCAAATTTAAATAATTAAAAATTTAAATATTTAAATTAATTTTAATTTTTATATAAGTTATAAATGGCTAGCAATTTCATAATAATATTTTTGATTTTTAGGTAGGTAAAATCTAATTTATTTTACCATGCATATAAAGTTAATTAATCATCGGAATTTATAAAAATATTAATTACAAAATGTTTAATAATTTATAAATTATAATATTTGTATTTAACTGGGATAATTTATTTTCGTTTTGTGGGCACTATTTTGAAAACTATTGCTAAATTATGAATCTCGTAGACTAATTAATTAAAAAAAATATTTAAAAATCTGTACTAAACCTTATACTCGTAGTTAAAACAGAATTTGAAATACATCAATTTGAACTTGACAAATTTTGAAAAATTCTCTTCAATACTCGAAACATTTTTACACTATTTTAAGCGTTTACGAGCATTAATTTAACAATATTAATGTAAAATGACTAAAAATTTTATTGCATAAAGCAATCAAATTTATTTTGTATTTTTACTTTGATTTTTTGTATGGCATTTATGCCCTGATTTGTGTACACTAACATTATATAACAAAAAATAAAGCATCTCTTCGTGTAATTGTGGTAGAAGCCTGAGGTTTTAGCCTCGTATTTATTTTTTATACTAAAAAATAAAATATGATTTTTTCTAGATTATATGTTTTCTTTATGTAATGAATCTTTCTTTCTAGAAAAAAAATTTATTTACTCATAATTTTAGTGTTACTTTACTGTAAGTCGAATGAAAAATTTTAAAAGCGTTTTATTAATATCCGTAACGATTGATAGCGGAGAATGATAATAGTAATTTTCAAAGGAATGTAAATCTTATTAGTTTCAAATTTAGGAATATTTACATGAATGTGATGAATTTGATGCGCGAAAGATTCAGTCAGATGTTCACATTTATTTACCTATTATATTGAATACTAGGTTGCACAGAAAAGTATGCTTTAAAATAGGTCTCATGATCTAAAATCCAATAAAAATTTCTATTTGCTTGTACACAGTTTCCTAGCTTTCAAAGCGCAATCGTTACTTGGCCATCACTTCATTTGTTGCATATTTTTATGGAACCCGTTGTGATTCCAATTTCTTGTTGAGTTGAATACAACACATTCCATATTTTTAGAATGAGATTACCTTCCTTTTGAAAACTATTTTATTAAGTCTACTTAATACTCTATTTACAGTATTTCTGGGAATTTTTAAGTTTTGGCAATTTTATGCTGTTGTCTCCGTGGATTTAAAAAAAGGCAACATTTTTTTACGTTCTTCTTTATTCATTTCTTTTTCTTAAACTATTTATGTAACAAGTATTATCAACTTGTCTTCTTAAAAGTTTTTGCTTTAAAAAGAAATTTATTATAGAGGAAGGAAGTAGATATAAGTAATTATAAATGTTCAAAATGGACTAATACCATTAGGAAGTCTTTTTACGATTAGAAATATCTAATAAAGAAGATTTCTGAAACCTATTATATGTTTTATGACCATTTTTACCGCCTTTCACTAAGTATTGTAATCGCAAAAAATTTCAGTCTTTAGTTTTATTGAAAACAGCCATTTTGACTAATTTTATCTTTACGTCTGTCCTTAAGTACAAGAAAACTTTCACTTTGATACTTTGTATATCCATTTCATGCCAATGTACTATTTGTTTCGACTGGTGTAACATCTAGTAGTGGACTTTTATTGCAATCAGCATCTTATAAAATGAAAAACTTTAATATATATGATAGATATTAATTTTATGGATCTTCGCCGATTAGCAGACCTTAAGTTCTTTTTATTGTTGAATTATTCTATATTACTCGTTATTAAATACAATTTCACACATTGTTGAATTAATATTGTATAACTTTTGTTTATAGTTGAAATGCAAATATACTCTTAGAACCGGAATACTGTATCTAATATTTAACTAAAATAAGTTAAAATGAACTGCAGAAATAAATGCGTATATTTTGATTGGCGTAGTGAGAAGTCACGTGGTGTCCACATTACTGTTTTAGACATAACTCTGAGTTTGTAATGTTTGTCATTGCAACATTTAAGACAGTTCAAATTCTGTTTTACGTCTTTTCAATAGCAATTTGGAAGTAAAATATTATACTTATAAAATGTATGTTACTAGAGTTCCATCACGCAAAGAGTCACTTAAAAGTCACTCATATTGCTTCTTCACCCCTGAAGTTTAACGTGTATTAAGGCTTTTAGAAAATTAAAATCAATTTAAAAAAATAATTAGCTACTAATTCTGCTAATAAATTCCCAGATATGATAAATGTAAGATAGTGCTATATTTAAAGAGTACCTGATGGTAAGTATATATTTAAATAGTTGGCATTCGAAATTTTACTTGCACGTGTATTTTTACGCAAACATCTTTTGGACTTCTTTCACGGGCTATTTCTTAACTTAAAGTATTTCTAAATGTTTATTAAAGAGGATAATTAAATTTACCTTTGCAAAAATTTTAATGTGATCGTGTTTAAATCATGGCATTTCAAATTCGTGATAGCATCGATTTAATACTTCACTCTTATATTATAAACATTGAGCATAAAGGATATATTTATGTGTAAAATTCAAGCCTTTCTCATATTGATAAGTAAAACTATAAATTGAAAAATGATTTAATGTTCTTGGCATGTGAAGGAAAACTTCTGCAGTTTTATCTTTATCTGTAGATTTCATTTAATCAAAAGTAGTGCTTTCTACTAAGAGGATAAAATAAATCCAACAATTCTAGCATCATTTGGTATCTGAGGAGATTTGACACGCGTTTTCGTAGAAATAATGGGCTTTTAGTGCTAATAAAAATATCAAAACTTCTAAAAGATGTTTCGATTTTTAACCTTCCAAAGTCTCCTCTAAAAAAATTTCAAATCTGCAGCTTTGATATGTTTTATACCAAGATTACTATCCTATTGCATGAGGGTCAAAATGGGAATCTTATGCAGGATTACAGGCCGCCATTTCATAATCTTCCGATTTTCGTAAATTACTGAAAGTAGAATAGAGGTACCGGTATAACATACCAGTATGCATAGTTTAATTACAAAGAAAGTTTTAGTTTCTTTAATTGCTCAAAATGGTAGAAAATGAGTTATGAAACCTATTTATGCTGTTCATGACTATTTTTTAATTTAAAACTTTAAAATAAACAAGATTAAGGTTTGGTTTGGTTTAGAATTCTACTGTATACTGTTTTGCTACAGGAGGGTTAACCCTTTATATCCTGAATTAATTAACCATCAACTCTCTTACTGCATTTTTGCATCATTAGATAAGTTTTAATGGAGAATAATCGTAGAAAAAAGAAAATTAATTTTTACTGTGTTTTAGTAGTGAATTTTGCAGCTGGTACTTTCTAGTACCTACATATATTTTTGACTCCATGATAGAAAATAAAACTTTAAATTATGAATAAAACAAATGAAATGGTTACCTGCGAAGTATAGAAGTCTCTAAAAAATAATAGTACCCAAATAACTGGTAATAAACCAATAAATTCACTCAAATAAACAACACTTGTATCCACTTTACCACAAAATGACATTCTAATGCAGCACGCTAATTATAAAATCCTTACTATGCGAATAAAAAGTATTACTGATTGGTGTTGTCGTTTCTTTCCTGCTGTAGGAACTGCATCGTTCATGTCCTTGTGAGTATCGTCAGGAAAAGCGCCTTTATTAGGAATATATAGGTGTTTGATTGAAGAGGTACTTATAAGTACCCTCAGGATAAAAAGGGTTAAAGAAACCGGGATCTACTTCTTAAAACTAATTCCGAACGGCTAGAAACATCTGTGCCATCAGCTGGTTTCGAGCCCTTGAATTCCGGTACCGAAGAGAAGCGCTCTACCACTTGGCCACCGTTGGGCGAATAACAAAAAGTAAAAAATAGGAAATAAATTTATAAAGTTTAATCAAACAAATTAAATCTCTTATAGCAGAAACGAAGAGAAGCGCTCTACCACTTGGCCACCGTTGGGCGAATAAGAAAAAGTAAAAAAATAGGAAATAAATTTATAAAAGTTTAATCAAACAAATTAAATCTCTTATAGCAGAAACGAAGAGAAGCGCTCTACCACTTGGCCACCGTTGGGCGAATAAGAAAAAGTAAAAAAATAGGAAATAAATTTATAAAAGTTTAATCAAACAAATTAAATCTCTTATAGCAGAAACGAAGAGAAGCGCTCTACCACTTGGCCACCGTTGGGCGAATAAGAAAAAGTAAAAAATAGGAAATAAATTTATAAAGTTTAATCAAACAAATTAAATCTCTTATAGCAGAAACGAAGAGAAGCGCTCTACCACTTGGCCACCGTTGGGCGAATAAGAAAAAGTAAAAAATAGGAAATAAATTTATAAAGTTTAATCAAACAAATTAAATCTCTTATAGCAGAAACGAAGAGAAGCGCTCTACCACTTGGCCACCGTTGGGCGAATAAGAAAAAGTAAAAAAATAGGAAATAAATTTATAAAGTTTAATCAAACAAATTAAATCTCTTATAGCAGAAACAAAGAGAAGCGCTCTACCACTTGGCCACCGTTGGGCGAATAAGAAAAAGTAAAAAAATAGGAAATAAATTTATAAAGTTTAATCAAACAAATTAAATCTCTTATAGCAGAAACAAAGAGAAGCGCTCTACCACTTGGCCACCGTTGGGCGAATAAGAAAAAGTAAAAAAATAGGAAATAAATTTATAAAGTTTAATCAAACAAATTAAATCTCTTATAGCAGAAACGAAGAGAAGCGCTCTACCACTTGGCCACCGTTGGGCGAATAAGAAAAAGTAAAAAATAGGAAATAAATTTATAAAGTTTAATCAAACAAATTAAATCTCTTATAGCAGAAACGAAGAGAAGCGCTCTACCACTTGGCCACCGTTGGGCGAATAAGAAAAAGTAAAAAATAGGAAATAAATTTATAAAGTTTAATCAAACAAATTAAATCTCTTATAGCAGTTACTATTTTACAATTACATAAAAGAAAAAAATAGAAATTAACAAAAACCTATTATCCCAAAAGTTGAATTTTGAAGACTATCACTCAATAGCACCAGTTTATTTGGATTAATATAATACTATTTTACAATTACATAAAAGAAAAAAATAGAAATTAACAAAAACCTATTATCCCAAAAGTTGAATTTTGAAGACTATCACTCAATAGCACCAGTTTATTTGGATTAATATGGCAAGAAAATAAACAATTTTGAAGAGAAACTAAAACTAACAATATAATCAAAATTAAATTAAATCAAAAGCAAAAAATAATTTAGAAGTACTACTGTGAGTGCTAACCTGTATTAAACAATGAACGAGTGCTAGAGGGAAAAAATGTTAATGAACTACAAGAGAAAACTATCCTTGGTATAGATTCATAATCATAAACACCAGTATTTATTTAATTCTAATAATGAAATACAATTTTAATAAAAATGTTATTCTATTATCGTAATTTGTAATCATTTGTATTTTTGTCATAATTTTGAGCCTATCATTGGGACAAATATAGAATTATATCTTATTGCGATACCGCCTGATGGCTCTATTACACAAATTAACCTTTTGTAACTGCTAACTTCTAATCTCTCCTCCCATCCACAGCTGATAATAGGATCATGATCTTCTTGGCCTTTCATTAGATAACAAGAATTTAAGAGATTAGTCACAGCAAGATCCTTTATTATATCCAAAGAAACTTCTCTTATATGCATTTTTCCCTAATATATTTAACATGGTGCCGTTAGAAGTTGCTTGCAGAATATTTTCTTTATGAAATCTGGTTCTGAAATCCCTTTTTTCCCGTTACATGTTGCTAACATTTAGCTGTTCACTACAAGCACAACAAAATGTAATAAATTCATTCTAGGAAAAACAAACAGTCATTATTCATCATACGGTAGCCTGTACACTTGAAAATAAACAGAGATTTAGTTTCTGATTCCTTTTCCCCATGAAGAATGCTCGGATTGCGAGTGTAATATCGAAAACTTTTAAACCCATTTGTTTTGTATTCATTTGACACGTGATACGGCATTCATTCAGTTCAAATTTTTCCACCGTGAAATCTACCAATTTGTTAATTGTAAAAAAGAAGTCGTAACCGTAATTGGTTTCTTTCTTAATATATGCAAGTTGACGTGCGATTAAGTCTTAAATCAGTGTTTGTTAACAATGGATTCCTTAATTCCTGTTTCATCTTTAACATTTCGAGTGCGGGCAACGTATTTTTACGTTTTTTGCAGTCTGCCACTGGAGCGTGGGTCACATAAAAGTATATATTTAGTAGATTTATGCTGGATACCCGCTAATCAACACAAATATACTAAATACCTATAATTATATATATGTGTGACGTTATATGAGTGTTATTTGCGTTGCTATGCGGCGCTCTGTATTTCTTCCACAAGTTATGATTGTTGAGTTACTCGGTCTTTTGTTGCGTTATTTCGTCTTCAATCGAATTCCTAGCTCCAGAACATACAAGTCGGGTTTTATCAATTTGAAGCTTGGTTTTTTATTGTTGAATATAAAATTGATAATAAGTAGTTCTATTTGTACTTGTCATGAAAAAATATTTTTGAACACATTGTAAAATTTTAAAAATCATTTTTTTTTCGTGTACGATTTCGTAAAAGTAGGGTTTTTTTTAAAATATTCATACAGTATATATTAAAGTGTAAAATAACAAAAACATTCGTTCATAAAAACAAAGTAGTTTTCGATTTACTGCGAAGTTTCTGAATAACTAAATTTTCACGCAATTCACGAAAAAACGCCCGCTGCAGACATAAGTTAGCGGTGAAGTATACTCGCATGTGAAGTGTTAAGTATTGGAGTCACTAGCCCGTCCGCATATCAAAGTCCAACTCACCTGGGTGGTAATGTAGAGATGAATAATTTGTATACGTGTATATTTTTTGTAAAGTGGTTTCATACCTTCTACAATATATCAGTGACTGCCAAAATTGAATTATTTCGACTGATCATAAGTTTCTAAATACATATTAAAATTATACAAAAAATTAAGCAATATTCCAGACTGTTATAAAATAATAAAATTATTTCTCTTAATTGGCTACGATAGAAACATATAACACTTATTATAGAAGGAATTAAAATTATATTACCTGTATCCGTAAAATTAAAAAAAATTCTATTCAGTAGATAAGCCAAAATTTTCTTCTCTGAGTATATATTTTTATTATCTGAAATGTGAATCGATATGATTAAGATAATTACACAGTGAAGTCCTTTTTAAAACCAATTAATTAAAAATTTATTCTCCTTCTACCTATTTTATCAACATGTCATGAGTTTTTGAAAGTTTTGTACCAAAGAATATCCTGTGTTATTAATCCTATACTATAATACGAGGAATGGTTGTCAAGTCGAAAATCGCCCCAGAATTAATAAACTCCGATAAACTTGGGGATCTGGGGGTTTTGGCCACGAGGAATCGATTGGCGCCGGTTTTGAAGCGCTACGGTCGAGCAGTTCGGAGTTACAGATAGGGCCATTTTTGGCTTACGGCCCTTATATACGGCCAAAGGAACATGATGTCAAAATATGCGAATTTCGTGTGAAAATTGGTATCCGGCTGTTTTCGGCCATGAGGAATCGATTGACGCCGGTTTTGACGCGCTAAGGTCACATAGTTCTGCGTTACAGATAGGGCCGGGATCGAACCCCCGTGCGGGCAAACTTTTTTCTCATGCGTCCAAACCAAATGAAAATTGGTACCCGGGGGTTTTTGACCACGAGGAATCGATTGGCTGTAGTTCTGACGAATTAATAATAATAATAAAAGTCTTTATTGATTTGTTCCTTGATATCGGTTTTCATTTTTATTTTAATAGTAGTAATAATATTCTCCTGGCTGTGGGTTTGTTTACTAACCTTAGTTGGAGGTTGTGTTGATGGTTTGCAGAGTTGTCCATTAGTTTATTAATTCTGGGGCTATTTTAGATTTGACAACCATTCCTCGTATTATAGTATAATTATAGTATATGGCTATAGTATTGTTTCTTATGTATGTATACATGTTTGGTTTTTCTAAATAAATTTGTCAAAAATATTGAACTTCAACACACTTCAATCTTTACACTGCTCACTTTGTACCATTTCTTTAATTGTATAATTTTTTGTTATCAATTACATTTTATTTCCTATGACTTTTCAAACTTTACCTTTGTATAGAACAGTTCCCTTTCCAAACAACTTTGTTTAGAATAGTTTACAATTTTGTACTTTAACCGGTTATCTTTTCACTAATGGTTTCACAAATTTTCTTATGGCATGTATTGTTTTTTATAAATCACAATTGAAAATTTAAATCTTCGAGTTAGCTTCGATACCTGTTTTCTCAGAGCGGAGCTCGGTCACCCGGTACTATCTTATAAAATGCAGCTTTTAGATGACCGTAATTTAAGTTTTAGGTTAATACATATAATATAAAATAGTATATATTGCAGATCATAATATAATTTACTCTAACATCTAATTAATAAAATTTTCTTCGTTTGTCCTCCTAAATTAAGAGGAATTAATTCATGATTTTTTAAAATTTGAAAGAGGTCTCAAATGGTTCATGAATTTTTTATTAATTTATTTAAGTGGTTTAATAACTTTTGACATGTAACTTATTTAGAAGATGTGAGACCCGTTACATAATAACATATTTACTAATAGGTGTTTCGCATTTATACTAATAGATATCGTTAGCACATGTCTCCGGATTACAATGGTACCACTCTATCTTCGATATTGTCATGTATATTGTATATGTGCCAATATTTAAAAAGGTGATTCATCTCATTTAGTATTACTCCATATATATATATATATATATATATATATATATATATATATATATATATATATATATATATATATATAATATATATATATATATATATATATATATATATATATATATATATATATACATATATATATACATATATATATATATATATATATATATATATATATATATATATATATATATACATACATATATATATATATATATATACATATATATATATATATATATATATATTTATATATATATATAGATAGATAGATAGATAGATAGATAGATAGAATATAAAAATAGTTAATCTATACAATGGACATCTTTGAATAGTACAATTCTTATATAAAAAAGTGCAAAAAACATCAATATCTCATACTGCATTGATAAGCAAAGAAGCGGTAGACAAGACATCTGTAAGTATAGCTATATGTTTGTACTATTAGTAGATTGGAAAAATTAAACAAGGAGGTTAAATTAGGAGGAATAACATTAATAACTAAACTAATGCCATATACGTATTATGCTGTCACTATATCTATGTTAAGTCAATCTTATGTCACTATATCTATATAAATTCATAAATAAAACAAGTTACATTAATTAGTAATGTTTCTTAAATGTAGAATATTATTATTATTCATTGTAATATACTTTTAGTTTTAGTTTAGATATTTAAAATTTTTACCCATTATTAAATTATCAATTATTATTTGCTAAGTCAAAAGACTACCAACTATGTGTTTGATAAGACTAACTAGATAATTATTTTTATGAGGCATATGACTTATATGACAATAACGAATTTTAGCATAGACCTGTTATAAAAACAATATAAAGTCCTGAAATTAAACAATTTCGAAACTTTAATCAGGTCTTTTATTATACAAATCGAAAGTAAATTGCTGTAGATTAATGTTATTTTAATATTTAAGTCTAAGATTAAATATCTACCTTTAAATACAAACATATGTTTATACATACATATATATGCATACATAAAATGTGAAACTATTCATAATTTAACTGCTTATGTTTTTAGTTAATTTTTTGCATCTATACATGGTTGCACGATACGAGTATAATGTGTCAAAACAAGCAGTAGCTAGCCAAGCTTCGGTCTGCAGATTTAAGGTTCAAATATAAAAGTTTGTCTCAAAATTGAAAACAAAATACGTATTTTAAATTCTAGAAATATAAACAATTCCATATATAAAGCATCGTATTTTCATAAATTGAAAAACATATTCTATTTAAACTTAAATATATCCATAAACATAAGAAATATAAACTAAATATTTTAAAGTGCTATTTTTGGTGATACGTTCTCTTTGCTATCGACAAAATTCCTTACGTTTTTAGATAAACCAATTTACCTTTGCAAATAAAAAAGGTAAAGCCCGTGCCATAAAATCTTTTGTGCTTCTTATTTTGTTGATGATTATACCATTACTCCTGTCAACGGAAGAGGTTTGCTTGGAGCAAAATGATGAAACTGAAGTTAGAAAAATGGTTTATATTTAATAAGAATCATTAAGAGGAAAAAACTTTATGAAATAAATTACTTTATTAAAAGTTTTAATCTTTTAAGAATATTATTAAATAATATATATCGATTACGCTTTACGTATGGTCACTAGACCTGATGGAGAATAGTAAAGCTTTTTATCTCCACTAAGGCTTTTTTCTCCGATTAATTTGATCCTTTCTAAAATCTGCGCAGAGTCTACTTGATTACCATAGTTCTGTGTTAGAAAAAATGTAAAAGAAAATGCACACGAATGGCAACATGTAATTACTGGGTATACTGTAACGGCGTGATTTAGTGGTGTGTCGATATCAAAGAACTTTGCTCTGATAGGTGGACTTTGCTTGTGTGGATACAAAGGGATTGTTTTCCCCGGCACCACGATGTCTACACTGTTGTGCCCTATAGTAGCGGAACAATATACCAGACAACCCGGCATCTTCACTGACAGCCAGAAATATGACCATCGGAACAACAAAGGAATTGCAACGACTTGGATCTAGCAGCTAAGAATTCCAGGGACCCCTGGATTTGCGGCCGATGATTGTTTAATCCAGACCAATCCAGTTGGTCGAAGGTGAGGTCATCGTTAGATGATCCAATAATGAAATGGTGGGTGAGGCCCCTCTCTTAAAGGCCCCTCCCCTAGAAAGAGACGAGAGAATATTTGTTTTTTAGAGAAGAAGTTAGTTAGCTAGGAACTAGCTAATTTAGAGGTTGCCATGACCAGTCTCTCTATCGGAGAGTTTTTTGCTATAATCCCACCTTGGGATCTTTTCTTTAAAGAGTAGCCCGCATCGGCTAACTCGAAGGTTGCCTCGACCAGTCTCTCCGTCGGAGAGTTTTATTTAGCGAAATCCCGTCTTGGGA
>CM063506.1:18563260-18623260 GCA_032207245.1 Pardosa pseudoannulata
TTCGCCTGTATGGGAATACGATCGTGGGACTTCTCGTACTGAATCCTGTTGCGCTGACCACAGAGCCACAAGTGCGTTAGCGGTAAAGAGTTTCATACGGGATTATAATAATTTCAATAAGCGCGCAATTCTGCTTTTTTAATAAAAAAGTCATTTTCTATCGGATCAAATAGGGAATCTGAACCATTTTCAAATCAACTTAATTATATACATTAAATTTCATCAAAATCAGTTCAGCCTTTTAGGAGGAGTTCTATTACAAATACACTGAGAGAAGCGTTTTATATATAAATATATAAAGAGACAACTGAAAATAAAATACAGATTTGCACAAAATAATATTAAGTAACAAAAATTGTCAAAGTAAATCAATTATAGTCTAATTTGATGCTAAATTTTAGATCATGTTCGAGCTATATATTTCTGGTTCATTATTACTGTATGCTCAAAACTAAAAGTATTCATATTATTTTGTGTGGGAATATTGTGTTAATCTACAATTTAATTTGCATGGCATTTAATTGTGGTATTGTAAACATTTGTATATTTTCTTTTCCAGTACATAGCCTGTTCTTCAAATCATTTAATTCTTAAATTCCATGCCCAATAATTCTTAATGGTTGCAGTGCCTTCGGAGCCTGAGTTTGTGGGTTAAAATCATGGATGTTACTTATCCGTTCGGAATCTGCTTTAAGCAGTAAGTCCCGGTCTCATTACCCCTCGTGTTGCAAAAATTAAACCGTAGCGCTTCAAACCAAACCTTAATTTCCTTTACTAAATGTTATATTAGGGACTAGTAGGTGAAGTTGACCGTATATGTGTTTCTCAATGTACCGATTCAACATACGTGTTGTAAGTTTAGTTTTGAGAAGTACTCTTAGCTGGATTAGAAACGGTCGTCATGTTTGGATTGGAGTTCTGGTAACGCCGTTTTCTAAATTATGCAAAGTTTGTCTGTAGTTATAAATTAGAGACGTATCGGAGCTCGTACTTTTATTTTTCCATCCTACTTTTATTTTTCATCAGTGTATACACTGATGGCTCTGCAGTTGATGAAATGGCAGGTAGCGGTGTTTATTCGCAAATTTTTCAACTGAGAGAGGACATTACGTAATTACGTACACGGAATTGAACATTACCATGATAACTTCGATGCAGAATTGTATGGAATTTGTATGTTTGTTTATTTGCAAATACAGATAAAGAAAAAATTGTTCTGTTTGTGGATTCTATGGCCGCCATTTATACAATAACTAATTATACTCAGGTATTTAATCTCGTTGAATTCGACTGTAAAAAGCGAATTAATTCCTTGATTGAATCAGGGAAGGAGGTAATTCTGCAGTGGTTCCCTAGCCACTATGATGTGCGCGGGAATGAGCATGCGGACGCGCTTGATAAAGAGGGCTGTTTTCTGCACCAACCCATAACTTGTGCCCTCTAAGAAATGTTAAGCGGGTTATGTTAAGTGGTTCGTAAGGCTCGACTGTACCATTATAGGGATATTTCTTCCGAAAAAAAATGGTCTTCTTTTTTGGATAGGCAAATATGTGGCACCTTGCTCAGAGCTATTGGTGTGGCCTGTTTCCGCCTTGAGACTGGACATGATTTTCTTCAGGCCCATCTGTACAAAGTTGGTCTTGCTGATTCACCGAACTGTGTTCTTTGTGCTTCAGCCCCAAAGCATGGAGATCACCTTTCTTCTTGTCCTGCCCTAAAGATGTTATTTCGTCGGGTTCCTTGTCGACTCTCTCCCACATTATGGGGCAATTCCTTGTCTGTATTGGACTGCAAGGCGTCGTATGTTCGAAAGAATTCAGACGGGCGTATATAAAAAATAGTTAAAAAAAACTTTTATTTTTCCCCCTTCGTCCTAAAACTATTTTTTCGATGCTCATCGGTATGAAGGAGTGCAGTCGATGAACGATGCTATTGTTTGTACTTTTCTTATGTAAATGTTTAATTTTATTTTTACTAAATGTTAAAAGCAATATTTACGTTTTTCTTAAGTCATCCTGGCTTTACTAGTGCGTTATACAACGTTATAGCTTTTCAAGCTGTCAAACTATATCAATTTATACGGAAAAAATAATCGTAATTTAAATACGTTGCTTTTTCAACGCACACAGCCTAACCTGTGATAAGGTCTCTAATTTCCCTGCAGTCTGAGTTCTGAAAATCCTTATAGCATTTTATAGCCCATTATTGCTATCATCTTTGGTCTTGCGCCAACTTTCAAAAGTATAGCCTCGTAATGCAAACAAGTCGAAAAACGAAAGAAATTGAGATAGGACGCAAAATGTAAAAATAGGGGCAAAAGGATGCAAAATGAGGTACAAATCCCTGAGGGATGAAGTTTTTAAGAAAAGAACTATATTTGCCATTTTATTTTAAAAGAGCCTACATAATTTATGAGCCATCACTCACATTGCGAATCATTTGAAGATTCCATAAAAAGCGCTCAAACTAAATTCCTGAAAAGGATTTTGTTGTTTTGCAAAATGTCGAAGGAGAGGGTAAATAGAACAGACACATTAAATCTAAACTTTTTTGAATGTTCAAATGTTAACTATATTTTTGATAAAAGCTTTGTGAGGTTCTTTGTCATACAACATTAATAATTCATTTATGAAAAAAGAACCATCGTCCATTCTCAACCTGAAGTGAAAACAAAAGTTTAACGCCAGGTATAAAAGATAGCTTGAAGAAGGAAAGGAAGAAAAGAAATCCAAATACAAAGTGTATGCCAAATTAATAAAATGTATTTTAGATTTTAGCAGCAAGTTTTCATCCTAGTCATGCAATAATGGCTGTGAAAACAAGAGTAAATGTCTTAGTTTAAATAATGCTACTGTAAAAAATACATGACATGAAAAAAAGTACTTGAAAACGTTTTTGTTTAAAATACTAAACAATTTCAAAAATTGACTTATAACTTGTTCAGAAGTTTCATTGTGTATTAAATGTTTGCTATTGCCAACAGTGTTTTACTGCATGTTAACCATTTATATATAAACATATTTGTGTATTGATTTTCACTTACGTTGAATGCAGCTTTAAAGCCCAATTATTTAAAGGTCGCTATAAATTTTCCTTATTTTTCTTTTTATTTTTGATAGTACTACTCCTTCTGTGACTCGGCAAGATACTTTACGTACTTAAAAAGGAATATTCAGTTTAAGCTAAACATATTGTTCTATACGATAAACGCTATTACAGTTTTGAGATGCAGCTTAAAGCGGTACAAGTTAAACTTACTAAATTTTAGGAGAGTTAAAAACTATCCCCACCCTAGAGAATTTTCTAAAGTGTAAAGTCTCAAGTCATCCTTTAATATCAGTGTAAAATAGGCTTTTATAACCACATCAATCTTATCTTCGGGATAAAAAATGTGGATACATAATTATTCCTTTATATTAATTAATAACCAAAAATCAGCCATAGGAACATCAGGGAAATAGTGTAGATATCTCATCGCGTGATGTGCTTTTGTTCAAGAAAATTTGACTGTCAATCTTAGAGCGGTCAATCTTATGGCAAAACACATTCTCCTTGTTGCGAATGAGTTCGTTTACATGAATTTCTCAAAACAATGTTTTAGAAGACACTTAGTTGTGTACCAGCTAGCTGTTACTGTCTTCTGTTTCTTCAGCAGATTGGTTTTGAGGAATTCTGTATTTTTTTAAAGGCAAACATTACATTTCTTCATTACTCTTTGTCTTGTTACCATTAATGATTTGGGGTCATCTACCAAGATCTATACTTTATTTTGTTTACATGTTTGAACGGCAAAACACTAGATGTAGGTTTTATTATCAGTTGTAATTTTAAAAGTAATCATGTGTTCACAACCGTTTGGTCGACCATCGTTAGTTCATCATCAATAGTTTTAAGGGTTCCTTCCAGATTTTGACGTGATCTGCATTTTAGCGTTGAATTATGGGGAGCGCAAAGGCAAACTGATTTTTTAATGCAGTTCTTTGTAAAGTATTTTCTGTATTGCTACTGATCAAATGCTAAGTTTGTATTATAAGAGAAATTCAACGATTATCATCGATTAACATTTTTATATGATAGACACATTTTCTGAAACTACAACCGACTAGATTCTTCTTGTATCTATATACTCTAGGAGAAAACTTTAATTTCTTTAAGTTCTAAGATCCATTTGAATAAAGTAGCACGAGATTCAGCTTCATTTTCATAAGATAGTTGTAAAGGTTGAAATGATACCTGTTGATTTAAAGTCTACTTTAAAATAAAAATAACATCATAGCACGATAATACTCTCTCACCAATTCCATTTTCCTTTCTTTCAAAGTTTACTCTGTGATATCCAAATTGCAATTGTTGCCACAAATTGTCTGCGGTCATAAAAGAGTTTAAATTTGTATTTTAAGTAACATTTTTTATTACGCTTGTCGTCGTCTGCCAATATCTCAAAATTCTTAGAGTAACATACATAATATCCAAATATTTCAAAGATTGAGAGATACAGAAAAAAAATACATCTGGAAATATGTTTATGCTACTTGTAGTAAGTAAAAATGAATGAAAATGTTTTTTCTTAACTTTAAAGGATAACAATACAGTAAAAAAAATTTAATGAAATAACTGAAGCAATTTATTGAAAAACTTACACTATAAAGTTTGACCTTTTCTGGACCAAAACAAAATGTTTTAATACAGTTTGAATTTTGTTATTCTGATCATCAGTTAGCCTTATAAACAACAATAAACTAATTCTTAGAGTGTAGAAAAACTACATAATCATAGGGTAATGCATATAAAGGAATAAAAACAATAATTTAAAAACAATTATCTAATTAAAAAAAGAATAATCTAAATACTAATATTTAGACAGTTTCAAGAATAAAATGAACAAAATATAGGCATACTGTCTTTCCTTAAAATTTCTAATTCTAACCTCTTTAGTAATATATTGTGTTTTCAGTTTTCATAATTAAATGCTTCCTTGGCTCAGATCCACGAAGAAAATTCCAAAGACCTGGGACAGTTCGACTCCTCTATAAATTTTAGAATTCTAAGATAAGCATGTTAGCAAAATCACGAACTAATTTAACGCTCTCGCGCAGATCTAGCGATTAAATTTAAATATCATCTCCTCGTGGAATTTAATGCTAAACAACTTTGGTTTATAAAGTCTACTTGTAAAGTTGAGAGTTATACTTCTATTTAACCTATTATTCACTAATTTATTCATAAGTCATTCATTCATACGACTGATATAATGGATAAATGGAAGATAAGCAACGTTTGTATATACGAGTATATATTAATAGTATGTATGCATACTTGCGCACGCGTGTGTGAAGCAGTGATCATTTGAGATGAACTCTCGATGTCCTTATGTGACCAACAACGTTAAATATAATCTGATAATTTAATTTCAAGTTGTTAAATGCATATTTTGCTAAATTTATTCTAAGTTGTTACATCAAATGCATGCCCTTCCTGGCATTACATAACTATGAAAAATATATAATTTTGTTCAATAACTATTTAAATTTTCCAATTTAGATGTTTAAGCATTTCATCAATTGAAAGTGTTTTTATATTTTTAAAATCTACTATTTTAGTGTACATATAAGTAAATTCATAGGTGGACTTAAATGATGATATGTTGCAAAGATAATAATATTATCAATCATAATTTTAAAAATATTTTGTATTCAGAGGGTAAAATATTCTCCATTATTTTGCTTTTAAATCCATCACTATTTTTTTTCATTCTGATACAAAATGAAAAACACATTCTAAAATTTCAAATAATGGATAGTTTATAGTTTTAATGAAAACTATATCTACATATCTATCTATACATCTATATCTATATTTATATTTATATCTATATCTGTATCTATATATATCCATATCTATCTGTTTATCACATCACTCTCTCTCTTTATATATATATATATATATATATATATATATATATATATATATATATATATATATATATATATATATATATTGTAACGGATTCTCGTTACATTGAATTTCCAGATACAGACTTATCTACGAACTTGAGAAAAACCGACATAACGTAGAAAAATAGCAAACGCGCCTTTTGTGAGCATTTGTACTTAGCTCTTCTTCTACCTAGTGAAAGACATTGTTTCGCTCAGAATGGGATGCTGAATATAAGATTGTTGACACCGAGGACCATATCAATCATCCTGTCGGAGAAATTCATTAGGATGCTGGCGAAGTGCTCTCAGTGTTAGTTTCAATGGCATCCCGAAGAAAGGATTTCACACGACAGCAATCCTCTATATTTTAAGGGAAGCAGCAATACTTTCCTCCAAGGGTTGTCCAGAGACATCGATTAATGATCGGCGAGATTGCTCCCGATTACTGCAAACTATTCTGTCACCTGCTGGCGACAGAGTCTACACTCGCTTTCCCCACCACGTCATCAACCTGCTGTCCGATCAGCTGAGATGGCCATTTCGCGGTCAGACGACGATATAAAAGACGAGAGTTCCAGGCCCAGAGTGAATTTTTGACGGATCGAGTTTCCTATGAACTCATGAACTTCAGAGAGCCCTTTTTTCTCTTAGGAAGCTGATTCCTGCATCGATCATTTTTTTCTTTGTAGATATTCATCGTTTCATCTGTATTTTATCATAACTTCAATATTGTGTTTCTAAATAAATATTATAGTCTTACGTAGGCATCCGGTATCCTTTTTCGGGTTCACTTAGAGCCCCAGTACGCTACAGACTACTGATATTTATTTTAGTGATGGCAGCATTGTGATATAAAAGCAAAGAGTAGGAACTTTTTTGTAGTTAGTAATCTAAGTCTAATGTGCAAGTTTTAAGTGTTCGTGGTTATATTATGCTAATGTGCAAGTTTTAAGTAAGGGAGCGATATAAAAGACGAGAGTTCCAGGCCCAGAGTGAATTTTTGACGGATCGAGTTTCCTATGAACTCATCCCTTTTTTCTCTTAGGAAGCTGATTCCTGCATCGATCATTTTTTTCTTTGTAGATATTCATCGTTTCATCTGTATTTTATCATAACTTCAATATTGTGTTTCTAAATAAATATTATAGTCTTACGTAGGCATCCGGTATCCTTTTTCGGGTTCACTTAGAGCCCCAGTACGCTACAGACTACTGATATTTATTTTAGTGATGGCAGCATTGTGATATAAAAGCAAAGAGTAGGAACTTTTTTGTAGTTAGTAATCTAAGTCTAATGTGCAAGTTTTAAGTGTTCGTGGTTATATTATGCTAATGTGCAAGTTTTAAGTACATCGGCCCAGAACTTCGAGGGAGCGACTGAGAGAGTCCTCCTCCCCCCCCTTTTTTTTCTCTTAGGAAGCTGATTCCTGTAACGATCACCATTTTCATTTGTAGATATTCATCGTTTCATCTGTATTTATCATAACTTCAACCTTGTGTTTCAAAAAAAAAAAATATCTTTAGTCTGTACGTAGGCCTCCGCTATCCGTTTTCGGGCTCACTTAGAATCCATCGTTCATCTGTATTTATCATAACTTCAACCTTGTGTTTCAAATAAATATCATTAGTCTGTACGTAGGCCTCCGCTATCCGTTTTTCGGGCTCATTAGAACCCCAGTACGCTACAACATATATATATTTTTTTAGTATATCAAAATTATTTAACTTTAATATTTCCTTATAAACCTCATCTCTGCTATTCTAATTCGTTAAAATCTTTTTCCCAGCCTCTAAAATGTCTACTCAAAGGAGCGTTCCCGACTTAAAATTCTTTAGACACATTTCCCAAAGCTTTCTATCTTATAGATGTAAATTTTCTGTCTATTCAACACGTTTTCCAGCTGATGCCGGCAAATAGCTACGCGTTTTTCCTGATCTCACCTTTAAATTCGCGGAGTAAGTGGACAAATTCTTTCTGTCTCCGCTCTTGGGTTCACCTCTGTTCGAGCATAGTGATTTTTGTGTCGTTCTTTTATCTGTCGTTGAGAAGTAAAAATATCCCTTTTAGCAGCTGTAAAATATAGACTTGTGCCGTTCTCTTCAATGTGGCCAGACTGCATCTTTCATTACTACTACTGTCTGGATTAGCTTTCTCCTTGCCCAGTAGCCCTGGCCAGTAAAAATAATAGGGGCTATCATGTGTCCAGAGTTTTACAATTATTAGATTACACACACACACATATATATATATATCTATATATATATGTAAACCATTTTTTATATCACTTCTTCACAAGGAGAAAGCTCAACAGCTATAAGTAATGAGAATGCAGTCGGGCTTCATATTTAAGAGAACTCAGAAGTCTAATTTTAAAACTTTATTTCAGAGAGGCAACACCGCACATCTATCCTTCTGGACAATATACAATCAAAAGCCACAGAGTTCACTTTGCTCTGACACAAGTATACCCAAGAGCGCTGACAACAAGAATTTTCCCACAACAAAAACAGCTTAATAAGCGAATTAAATGCAATATCAGCAAAACGCGAAATCATGTTTTGCCACCAGCTTGAAAACTGCTCTATAGACAGAAAGTTTACAGTTTTATGACAGAAAGGAATGTTAAGTGGAAAATACTCCGTTGATTAAACCATTTAGAGGCTGGTAAAGATATTTAAATGAATTAAAATGGGAGAGAGGAGGTTTTTGAAGAAATATTAAAGTTAAATAATTTTGATATATTACATATATATGTATATATATATATATATATATATATATATATATATATATATATATATATATATGTATATATATGTATATATACACATATATATAAACATATACATTGCCACTTAAAGCATTTTTTCGTAGGCTTCGATATCGGAGTTCGCGGGTTCGAATCCACTGGTAACATGGATGTTCATAGCCGTTTTCAATCTCATTAAGCTATAAGTCCCACTCTCATTAGCCTTCGTGTAGCAAAACAGTAAACCGTAGTGCACCGAACCAAAGCTAACAAAACACGTGAAGTATTCCTGCAAAGTCGTGGCACAGTCTCTATCCACGATCTCTATCGCGCTATACCTCAAAGAGAGTGATTTCCGGTTTAAATGTTCGCACAAGCACTGCGACAATTTTGATTCCATTCACATGTAACTCTTGTTCAGTTTAATCTAAAAGTTACTAGAATGTTTTTCAGCTTATTAAGACGGTGTTCCAGAATATTCCACTAAGGTCCAGCATATAGCTTAGTTTGTAAGTCTGTTCTTAGCTTTGTCAACCAAGTGTTGAGCCGTAAATAAAGCACTTTACTTTCCTGCTATTAAAACTCTACTACTGAGCTTCTCTACGGAATGGCCCATAGGGGGCCAGGGCCTATGGTGTCAATGTCCATTTCTTAGACCCTTGTTCCGGTTAGGATTCCTGTAATTTGGTCCGGTTCAGTGGTCAACCTAACGCGGAATGATGAGTGTTTAGCTCCCAACTCTGCTTGATCGTCAGTTTGTCTACTTACTGAAGGGATGAAAGGCTGAGTGATCCTTTCTCAGACCGGGGATAGAATCTTGAACCTGTGTCATGGAGTCTCGAAGTGGTACCCCACCGCCACTGGATTTCTACTTTACTGCTATTAGATTGTTCTTATTCTTCCAGTCCCGCCGATATATGTATGTGTGTGTTTGACTTGTAAAATTGCCAATTGAAAAAGGGTTTTAAATAGTTTTTACTTATAGAAAAGATTATATCCGTTATTTTTAAACTCCGTAATAGAGCTAAGACTCATTAACCAATTAATGCACATTTTTTTTCAAAACGCTGGCAAAAAAATAAATTTTTTAATGTAAAAAACACAATTTAGAACGTTGTCTTGCCAAGAAAATTACAAAAATACGAAAATAATCAAAATTTTTATTGCAATTCTTGATTTTGAGAACATTGCAGAAAATAATCGAATATAGCTTACAATCCCGTGTAAGTGATAAATATCAATAAAACGATTGTTTGTTTTTTTCTTTCTCATTGTTATTTTCAATTCTCGATTGCAATCGAGTGTGAAAAATTATAGCAACATAAAGTACAACGCCGCTCGAATTATCTCGAGTGTGCACGTTTTGGCCAGTTTAGCGCTCTCGAGTTAACTCGAGCGTTCCCTTTAAGGGGTTAAACATTTTCTCTAACCTGAAACACAAGGTCAGACAAGTGTTGAATTTCTGGGACAGATATCCTTTACTGTGCCAAACTCATATATATTTTAACTTCAACTAACAAAGAAGCTTGAATCTCAGTTTTTAATATATTCAACCTTTAACTGTATTTTTGCAGTGATATAAAAATTTACAGTGTTGCTTATAACATATTTAATTTCGTCGTCTGCATTTTATAACTTTCTGTAACTGGAGAAAAATTCTTTAAGTTTTAAAAAAGAATACTCAGTTTAGCACTTGAGTAGATAATAACAGATAAATATTGAGTAACTAATTTAAAAACAAAATGGTCAAAATGAAAATTATTTTATTTAATCTTACCATTTTAATAACAGTGATAATATACTTTAAAAAAATTCACGACTTTTTAAAGGCATATAAATCATATTTTCAATTTTCAGATTTTTTTTGGCTTCACAAACTAGTAACAGATAGTAAAACTAAGCTTAATTTATTTTTCATTTAATTTTATTTTTATATAATATAATTAAATAAGTTTTGAGAATATAACAAGAATATGAAGCTAAAAATATTAAAAACTGAATAAAAAGAAAAAATAATAAAATTTATTTAAAAATCTACCTAGAAAAAAAAAAGATTTTTTTTTGTCTCTCAAAATTCACATATGTAATAATATTGTTTTAGAATATTCGATAATTTTTTTCATGGCTTTTGAAAGACATATAAATCATACTTTCAATTTTCAGAATTTTTGGCGCTACAAACTAGTAACAGATAGTAAAGCTAAGCTCAATTTACTTTTCATTTACTTTTCTTTTTTATATAATATAATTAAATAAGTTTTGAGAATATAAGAAGAATATGAAGCTAAAAATATTAAATATTGAATAAAAAGAAAAATTAATAAAATTTATTTAAAAATCTACCTAGGAAAAGAAAAGATTTTTTTTTTGTCTCTCAAAATTCACATATGTAATAATATTGTTTTAGAATATGCGATAAATTTTTTTCATGGTTTTTTACAGACATATAAATCATACTTTCAATTTTCAGACTTTTTAGTGCTACAAACTACTAACAGATAATAAAGCTCAGATTAATTTATTTTCCATTTAATTTTGTTTTTTATATAATATAATTAAATAAATTTTTTATATATATTTTTACTATTAAATTTAATTTGATGTTCTAAACTAGATATTTTTAATTTACATTTATTATCATATATTATTTATAATTATAATAAAAAAATTATGATTTTTATTTAAACTTTTAGATATTATATTTTATTATAAACTATATATTTTACTACTATCAGTATTTTTTCATGTAGTTCCTACATTCCTAAGATTCAAACATAATATTGTTATACTGATTTCATTAAATTCCAAACACTTTTTAATGTAGTTTAAAGGCTTAAAAATAGTTGTATGATTACAACAAATTTTTAAGAAGTAAAATAGTCAATCACTTAGAAAATTTTCATTTCATTATATAAGCGTAATCTGGTTTTTTCAAATAAAAAAAAATCCTTTTTAGTTGAATTGTGTAATTTTAAAGTATTTCTTGTCCTCTTAATATTTCCTATTAAAGTTTTTAAATTTTTTGCTCGTTAAACAAATTAAAAATTTAATTTTAAATAAGTATTTCGTTTTCTGTTGAAACTGTTTAAGTATCATGCTAAATTTAAGCCAGTGATTAAAAAATTCAATTTATCTGCTTATCGGCACTTCAGAAAACTGTTGAGAACATGCCAACGTACCATATTGCGATGGAAACTGAAAAGCAAATTCGATGAAGAAAAACATATTTGCTTTCTATTTTATATATTTTTAAACATTTTTACATTCTGCACACACAGCATCTTTTGCGAGGAAATCATAGTTGACAGTCTTTTCAAATCTGATTTTTTCGCTCTGTAAATATTTGCATTTCCTTTTATAGCAGAATAACTGACTGATTCATGAATTTGATAAAGCAGATTTCTCAAGATGTAAAATTCGTGACACTGGTTGAATCGAGGGTGGACGAAATTTGAAAACACACATAAGAAATTTTCACGCTCCACTTCCCACTAAAATCCTATTCGCTCAATACAGATTTTTTAACAATGTGAATATTGTTACTAACAATAGAAAATAATTCAAAAAAAATAATAGAATTCAGACTTTAAAATTCTGGTCTATACAAAAAATTTGATAAAAACGTCATCGGGAAAATCTACAAATTTAACTGAAAATTCATAATTTGAGATTCTGCTAAAAATAACACTAGTTTTTTCTATTATAATATTTTAAATATCCAATCGCTGTGTTTTGGGTTTAAGATCACTACTAAAATCCTACTTGATAAAAAGAAACACAAAGATATTACTGTATAAGGTATTGATCAAGTCAGCTTTGACTTATGCCTCGGAGACTTGGACCCTAACAAGAAAAGAAGAGACTATGTTGGCAACCTTCGAAAGGAAGATTCTGCGAACCATCTTTGGTACTGTCTTTGAAAATAACAACTGGAGAAAAATATATAATTTTGAATTACATAAGATCTTTAACAGTGATGATGTTATCAAATCTATAAAGCTGAATAGAATGAGATGGGCAGGACACGTAATGAGAATGAGCCCAGAACGAACAACTTTGAGGTTAATGCACTCCCTTCTAATAAAAGACCAAAAGGAAGGCCTAAGAAACGGTGGAAAGACTGTGTGGATGAAGATTTTGCCATCTCAAAGGTAAAGAACTGGAGATAAATTTCTGGGAGAAGGGCAGATTGGGAAAAGCTTCTAAGGAAGGCCCAGGCCCACAAAGGGCTGTCGTGCCAATGCTACTGATGATTTTGAATATACAGTATATCTAAGTACAAAGTAGTAATATATTGAAGGAAAATACAGTAGACTCCGCTTTAATGTGATCAGTTTGGGCCACCGTAATTTTGATAAAAGTAACCGATTGATAAAAATAAACCATATGCAAAATTTAAGGAATTTACCCCCACCCCCTTTAATTTACATGCACTAAATTTCAAAATAAAACTAAAAACTCACCTGATATTTATGTATTGTATATTACCCTTTGAAAAATAAAAATTGTATACATAACTAAAAAATAATGATCAATTGTTGACTGTCTACAGTTCTTTCTAAGAAGCTCATTGATAAATTGTTAGTAATCGTAATGCTTTTTAAAGTCATCGGAGTGGTGTTGTACTCCACGTTTCAACACTTTCAATGCTTTTCAGCACTTCTAGGAGGTGGCCCAGTATCAAGAGATTTTTCCTCTGACTCATCAGTTCATTTGTCTGTTTTCTTATGACAATCTGTCAGACTTCAAGTTCTGTTAATGTGGAAGCTACTGGAATGTTTTGATCTACTTTCATTCATGACTCGAAATCTTCAGAGGTCATATCCGAAGGATTTTCTATCATTTCTTGAGATTTCTGGTAATTATTTTCGCAAAATCAAGGCATAAAATGTGAATACTCTCCTTCTCAGTTCCGATAAGAATGTGTTGCCTTCTGCTTATCTGACAACCATTGACCACCAGCAGGGTGTACGCATTTCTGAAAAATTCCAGGAACATATTATACCCCACTCCATTGTTCATTCTCCCTTTTTCCTAAATTGATGAGGAAGAATTCTCTGAAATTCAAAAAACAGCAGAAGGAAAGGAAAGAATGGGCTTATATCTGAATACATTGTGGATATTCCTTAAAAGTTAAAATGAGGTTCGAAAACTGATAACATTAACTGATGTAAAGATCAGATAAAGCTACAATTTTATCATACAAAGGTATAGAGAAAATCGGGACCAAGTGATTTGGATAACAATAAGCGATTGATAACATTATCAGCTATCATAATAAGCGGAGTTCACTGTAATACCTTTCAAGGTGAAAATATTTCATTATATGAATCTATCTCTGATTCAATATTAAATAAAACGATTTACTCTGATTAGAGTTAAGTGTTCCTAAATATTTCATAAATTTTAACTTTATAAGCTTATATATAGTTTTCTGAAGTAAAGCAATTCATTAAAAATACAAACTATGTACAAATAAAAGTAGAAGTCTACTTCCCTGCATACTAACTTTTAAAATTTGTAAATTAGAAATTATTTTATCCATCAAATAGAAGCCTATTACCTCTTTATTTTTTGAACCTTAACTATATTAATACAAACAAGATGTTTCATTTTACAAACCCAACAAATGCTGGTTTTATTTAAGTTATGAATTTCTTGACAGTGTTTAGTTGTTTAGTTGTTGTTTTTTTAAATTCTCAAATACTAAATAACTTTTCCAGGTTTACGAAAAAAAAAACTATGCTCCTGACTTTCATATAAACTTCCAGATTTTGATATAGATATTTCAAAAGTTATCTTGGGGGCAAGAGAATTTAAGTTTTTTATCTCGTGTATTTTTTCTATGTTATTTAAAAATATGTTACTTAAAATGACAAAAATTAATGATTCTTTTCAAAACTAGAGCAAAATCTCCATTCTAATAGGAGCACAACTTTCTGTCTTTTGGGGAATAGGAATACAGGTTTTTATAATGAAAATTTTAGGTCTCGGAGAGTACTATGTATATTCCTTTAATATTTAAAAATGTGTAAATGATAAAAACAATAGAAAAATTTAATGTAAAAATATAATGTGCTTGAACTCAGAGCCACCAAGTTGTATAAATATAATATTTTTTGTGCGTATCTGTGGAAATGGGTAATATATGCTACTATTTACATTTTTCATTTATCTAGAAGCCTTCTATTTGTTCATAACGTTGAGATAAATAAAGGTGGAGAAAAAATGTTCCTTATTTTTTAAGTTATTATCAATTTATATAATTACTTAAATATAAAAACAATTCAATTACAATTGTTTTAACTATGGAGTTGAGGTAGAATTTATTATTTATTCTAATTTTTTATGCATTCTCTGATTAAAATTATTATCTATATGTACAACTACGTAAAATAAAAAAATAATCCAATTAAATATATTTTAACTACTGAATTAAGCTAAAGATGGAGACAGATGGTTACGATATATTTAAGAAAATGATTATTTATTAAAATTATTTTCATAAATATCTTGTAACATATGCATTATACAATTCAAATGGTATGATAAAAATGACACAAATAATATATAGTTTAATTCGGTCAATAACTTGCATTTTACATATAATATGTCAATGCAGTTTTTAAAATACTGAAAACTAACTGCATATAATAATTCATTATAAATTTTCTTTCATTTTTTAAAAAACGCCAAATATAGCTTGTGTTTTTATTTTCGATACTCATTATCAGTTCTGTGATGAAGGGTAACAGAGAAAAATATCACTTATTTCAATATACTTTATTTCTACTTTATAAAGCTTCAATAATTACAGTAATAGTTTTACTGTATTCAAAGTGTGTTTACGAAAGTCTCTCTTTTTTTTATTTACCCATACAAACAGAATTGGTAGTGAATCCAGTTTTGTATTTTTAAAAGTAGGGAAAACTGGATATGAGTAGACTACAACTACATGAAAAATTTTGGTATTATAATATGAGAAGTGTCGATAAACCAGACACTACTTTTGTGTTAAGCGAATAAGTAGAACAAACGCCATTTCATGGCCCACAGGAAGAATTTTCTGGAAACAGACCAAGATTGGGGATGATAAGAACGGTCCCATGTTTTAACAGCGTAACAAAGATATGTATAATTATGCCTCTTCATTTTGACTCTTTGGCTGTCCCAATATGGAAGAATAATTATATGATCTTCATTAAATACAAAACCTGAAATTTCTTACACTTGACTTGAAAATATAATTCAATTTAATACTCGCTATCTATTTTTATGATTAAAATATGGCTCGTAGTGTGTTACATGTGATATAAAAACATATAAAGTATTAGATATGTATGTGATATGTTATACAGCACATGAAAAGGGCTAACGATGTTTGCATTACGGGAGCAATGGTGTACGATAGAATTTTGTGTTTTACTTGCAATAACTGATATCTAGATTTATGAAGAGGTACGTACAGCCTTTTAAGATGGTACAGTGAGTAAAAGTTTCCTGTTTTCGAGGCATCAGTCATTATAAAAAGACGACAAATGTGTAAATTGAAAGCAGATCATTTATGACCAGTTTGATCACTGCAGTACTTTTTACTCACATTGTTCCCCATGGACAGATTGACACTGCGGCTGATTACATCTCAGCATTGATGCAATTTCTGGAGGATCACATCCTAGATAATCAATTAGATTTCATAAATCACAACGACATATGATGTACGTTAGCTATATTTCTAACCAAGAACAATTAATATTCTCCAGTTGTACCATTTTCTTCTTTAGTCAGGATTTAACAGCAAATGGTATTTTATACTAGAAGGAAAAAATCCTAACAGCGATCACTATATTCACTCTTATTTTCCCTTTTACAAAATGGATTGAACGTGAATATGGGAATTATGTTTTGGAAAGATCTCTCAATCGCTGTAGCACGCAAAAATTATTATTTCTGTAATAATTACCGGGTGGCATGTACAGCACGTCGTTGGCGATTTTGCGACAAAAACCTCTTTTCTGGATCGTCTTTCCAGTGCAAGTGGCATATGGTGCTTGGGAAAAAATATGAACGTGTTTCCAAAGAGTAACAATCTCAAGTAACTTGCATTACAATGAAACTACATCAACCGGGATTCAAATGTTACGTACTAAGCCTGTAAACAAAGAAATTTATCTTAGGGCTGGTCTCACCAAAGTCGTTTAACAGCTAACTGGGATTGACCCATGGCTCTAACCAATGGTAGGACGTAATTCTCCATTTAAACATTGATTAATCTCGGTTAGCCATTAAATTACTTTGATGAGACCTACCCTTTGTATTGTCAGTCTTTAATGAACACCCCTTGTCATTGCAATTTAAATTTTTGAAAGATTTTGTTTAATTCTGATTACTATTTAAATAGTTTTAATTCATAAAAGTGTGTTCCAATAAATATTAATATTTTTTTCATAATAATTGAAATTAATTTAAATCTGTACATTTGTACATAATTAAAATATTTTTTTCATTCCACGCATTAAAACTTAAAACAAAAATAAAGTATAAATATTAATTTTACCTTCATCTCTTTATATGTCTTTGTATCCATAAAAAATATCCCTAAGTATTTTTTAGTTATCATAAAAATGTTATAATTTTTTTCTTTAGCAGAAATGTATTTGTCCTTAGATTTTGCCTCATGTAGTGGTTTTCTTCTTTATTCTACTGAAATTTGCTACAAACTTACTTCACTATGTGCTATCAGCAGATTAACTACATTGACTGTGCTTTTTAAAATCCAAAAATTTATCCATTTCTTTTAAACTTTTGGATTAAATTCGCGTTTGCTTTTGCTACAATTTTTAGTTGCCTGCCTTCAAGTTAAAAAAAGCCAATACCTACACATTTTCTTCACAAAAATTCAATCATTTTAATTGCATAAAATATCGTATAAGGCTTTTGTACATATGGAAACGTTTTAGTATGCAAATATAAGGTCAAAGGTATAAGTTATGTGCTTGCCAAATATTCATAGATCACTCATATTCATAGGTTTCATGTATTCATAGATTCATTGTTTCCCTAAATTCATAGATTCCTCGATGTCATGTACTCATAGATTCGTAAATGTTAGTTTCATATTCATAGATTTTATGTTAATATATCTGTTATACAAATATTCATGATGCGTGTCGAAACCCTAAACATTTGCTGCAATGGAGCTTAGACTTAGCCTTTCCTTAGATTTCCAATACCAAATATAAGAACACAATATTCTGTAAGTGTGCATTTACAAATTATTCTTCACCGATTAGGATATGAAATGACTTCCTCAAACAACTATTAAATTAGATAGTGTTTTATTTTTGTTGTATGATGCATCACTCAAAATTATCATTCGCACATACATTTTAAAGTTTAAAGTTTCTTAAAGTTTGGTATAATTAAATTTTGAGGTCGTTTTTGAAAATCACCTTCGTGGATATTTTGTTCAAAATAAACAATAATTAATCAAAATTCTACCGTAGGAAATCAGTGATTTGTCTGTAATTTATTTTGCATCAGTTTGCTTCTAAACAAGACAAACATCATTTCAGTTTCCTGTGGTAAATAAAGCATGAAATTCTGGGGTTAGTTTTCTGTTTTCATAAGGAAACAGATGCCCTAAAAGGCATCCCCCCCTTCGACCATATAGGACAAGAGGGATGGCTAACGCAGTTCAGTCGTCTTTGGACTAGGCAACAGCAGCTTTTTGAATTTTTGCTCAGGAGATTTGAGTCCCCTTCGGAGGAAAGACGAAGCGAGGAAAACGTCAGCAGAGGCAGGGAACGCTCAACTTTTTTTGTCCATTTGAAGATAGCGTCATCAGCGGGAGTTGCTTCCATATTTCAGCGATTTACGGAGACTCCATATTGAGATTGAATATATTTTATTTGCGTCACCAGATTGTGCATGAGTAAATTTGTAAATAAAGAGTCTGCAAAAGGTAAGTCTTCGCTCATTTGTATCTGATGTCTTAACTCTTTGTGTTATCTCAGCATGACCTGGTATAAGTCATTGGTACTTAATAGGGGAGAGTGGGGCACCTTGGGACATAGCCCACCTTGGGACACCTTTATTTTGAGGCTTTAATTTGCAACCAGGAATTAGTTCTCGTGTGTATTAATAGATGGCCTTCCTCTTCACTTCTCAAAGAACTTTGATGAAGATAGTGCTTATAGGTAAAGGAACAATTTCATTTTCTTTGTTTTAAATAACCCAAAATTACATCAATGTGCATTTTAAAAAGTAATTTTTTGAAAAAAAATTCAAATATTTAAAAAAAGTGTATTGTTATGAAAAAAATTAATTTATTATTATTTCTATGCTAATAAATAAATTGTATTGTTAAGCCTAACTGCAAATATGAGATTTCTTAAAAAATGTATTAACTTGAACAATTTTCAGCTATTTCTCTTTTATAACAGTTAATAAAAATAATTTGAACAGTATTTTGTATTTGTTGTTTAGTGTCCCAACCTACCCCATACAGTGTGGCAGGTTGGGACATTGGAAAGGTATTTTATTTTTTTTATTACTCTTTAACTAAACGAGATATTAAGTAGGTTTAATGTTTATAAGAAACAGATATGACGACAATATATGCATGCATACTTTATTTTTTTTCAATTAGCTTTAAAAAAATTCATAAAAATGTTTAACTGAAAAGTGTCCCAAGGTGCCCCGGTCTTCCCTACCCTCATTGTTAATATTCATTATACTGAGGTATTTCTTTATATAGGTATATCGTTATAAACCGATGTCTTTTTTTTTCAATTGTAATATTTTCTTTGCACTGAATCGGGAAGTAAAAAAAATTAAAATCTAATGTTATACCATGTTTTAAAAATGAATTTTCAAACCATTGTTACAACTGCATATTAATACATCAATATTTTTTTTCAAGAATTTCCGTTATATAGGGTTTATTGAATAAAGGTTTTTGCAAACAAAAATGTACATGCGTTACAAAAATGTACATACAATTTACACTAAAACTAAACATACAACTTAAACATTTTATTAATAATAGCTTTTAAGATATGACTAGCAGTTATAATATACACAATACCGCATAAAGAAACTTTTCCTACGAACTCAGAGGCCGAATAGTCAAAGCACGAGAACCAGACCCAAAGTTTGTGGGTTCGATGCTAGCCATGGCGGTTGATCTAAAGTATGGATTTTTAATTTTAAAATGTTATTTATTGTTGCCTTATGTTCTCTAACATTCTATATCTTTCTTTATTATGTAACTTAGTTATTTCTCGAATATTCTGTTCGGGTATAAAAGCTGATATCCACTAGTTGTAGGCAACTTCTCCATCTTGCAAGGTTGTGAGGTACTACTTAGCTTCAATAAATTCTTCTGTAAGGTTAAACTGTGTGTTCATTCGAATCTTCGTGACATACACCACGTTGCAATTTTTCTTTAAGAGCAGTGAAGATTGCTTTCAAGCAGAAAAAAAGATTACAATTTAGATGTTACAACAGTCTTAAATATAAATTTTCAGCTTTCTACGTCTGTCTTTTAGTTATGGGAGATACATTACGTATATAGTACATACGAACGTACGTACAGACATCATCTCCTAACAAGTCAAAATTAATTCAGATATGATAAAACTGGTTATTTAAAGTTTGAAAGCTAAAATTTATTTGTATGAGTGTACAGACGTAATGACAAATCAATTCAAAATAGATTCCTCTATAGTCCAAATCGTTATTTTTGTTGCAGTAACTAAAGCAATAAATTTTCTCTATTACAATACTTCCTTTACTCCCAACAAGGACAGAAAAGAAATGTTTCGTGATGAAATTATTGGTATTATATGGCAATATAATACTATAGAGGGAAACGCTGGAATAATTAAAGTTATCTGTCATGATTTCAATCGATATACACACCGAGAAGTAAATTTATGAGCGGTCATAAGAGAGTTCAAATTTATATTTTTAAAGAATATTTTTTATTCCGCTTATCGTATGTCACTGTCTCAAAGTTTTCAGAATAACCTACCTATTATCCAAATATTTCAGAGGTTGAGAGGAAAGAAATACATCTATAAATATATTTATGTTATCTATAATGCATAAAGTAACAGTACATCAATACTGTTGCGGTATTGTAAATACTGTACCAGGTAGTCAAAAAGAAATTTCCCCTATATATGAGTCCCTAGTGGCTGAACAGTTCAACTAATCGAAATGAAAGTTTAGATATAGTTATTTGAATGTATGGGGTCCAGATTGTGATGATTTAAAAATAATAAACTTCTCACAGTTACGGTTACAGTGATAAAATTTCGAAATTTTCGAATGGCAACATCCATTTATTTAGTGTGCAAATTGATCAGAGCATGGAAAAACCATGAATGGCGTTGGAATGAGACATATATGACGTACATTGGCCGGAGTAAAACATTTGCAAAAAAGATCAATTCACCTAGTTATTTCCCTCAAAGTGTCATCTTCTCTCACGAAACGAGACGTATTAACACGAAAATGAAGAAATAATCTCCCCACACTGCTTATACCACAAGCAGTGCTATGGAAGAGTGCTCTGTGGTTGGTGCTTCTACTGCCTATCCCAGTGAATTATGCAAAGTGCATCAATACACTTTCCCTTTTATTGTGATTGGCTCTTTACGATGCCCTTCTTTGCAAATGTTTTACGCAGCCAATTTACGTCATGTGTCTCGTTTCAACGCCATTTAAGGTTTTTCCATGCTCTGATCAATTTGCACACGAAAAAAGTGGGTGTTGCCATTCGAAAATTTCGAAATTTTGTCACTGTAACCGTAACTGTGAGAGGTTTATTGTTTTAAATCATCACAATCTGGATCCCATACATTCAAATAACTATATCTAAACTTTCCTTTCGATGGGTTGAACGGTTCAGCCACTAGGGACTCATATATAGGGGAAGTTTCTTTTAGACCACCTAGTATAGTATTTACAATACAGCAACAGTACTGATGTACTGTTGCGAACTAAACACTCATGACGTAAACTGGTTGAGTAAAACCTTTTGAAAGTAGGGCATCGTAAAGAACCAATCACAATAAAAGAAAAGGTGCATTGATGCACATTGCATACTTCACTGGGCAGTAAAAGCACCAATCACAGAACACTCTTGCATAGCACTGTTTGTGGTATAAGCCGTGTGGGAAGATTATTTCTTCATGTTCTTGCTAATCCGTCTCGTTTTGTGAGAAGAAGATGACACTTTGAGGAAAACAACGAGTTGAATTACTTTTTTTTTTGCAAATGTTTTACGCAGCCAATGTAAGTCATAGGTGTCTCGTTCCAACGCCATTTAAGGTTTTTCCATGCTCTGATCAATTTGCACACGAAAAAAGTGGGTGTTGCCATTCGAAAATTTCGAAATTTTGTCACTGTAACCGTAACTGTGAGAGGTTTATTGTTTTAAATCATCACAATCTGGACCCCATACATTCAAATAACTATATCTAAACTTTCATTTCGATTGGTTGAACGGTTCGACTACTACCCAGATAGCAAATTTAGTTTGCAGCAAGTTCAGCATGACAAGTCTGCAAGTTTGAAACATTGCTTAGAACATTCCTTAGTGAATTAATAGAATTAACACATCTATTTAATTTATTAGAAATTTTAGATAGTTACGAATTATAGAGAATTGCTACTTTAAAAAATAATGACTTGAATAATTAAATAATAAATGCCTTTTAAAAGATCCGTAGTGCGTGTCTGCCATGTTATCATTCTTGTCTTTAGGCGGGGAACGTTTGCGCACGTGCTCGTTATCTTAACTCTCATGCAATGATGGAATTTTGGCATGATCCAAGTTTGTCATAACAAGATTGTCAGTTTTGCAGAAAAATTGCTTTGCAAAGGAGTGGTCGCTTTATGCTCCGTCTAACTTGCAGGAGTTTTGCTGCAAGTTTGTCGGGTCAAATTTGTTATAACAAGATATTATCTAGAAAAAATCAAACTTGCTGCAAGTTGGCATGCTGTCTGGGTATGGACTCATATATAAGGGAAGTTTCTTTTAGGCCACCCAGTACTATGTACGTTAATAGCTTCATCTAATTTTTCTGAAAATTAAAAACTATTTTCGATAAAACGCGCTAAATCCCCACGAACTATTTTTTCAGCTATCCCTAAAATGTGATGCTCGGTATTATTGGATTAATGATCCCCTGCTTCCTTAAATTAAACACTTCAACAAAATTTTTATCCCGAAATTAGAAAACAGCTTGATTCTAAATTGAAATCGATAATTGCAATATTTTAATCAAAGTACTCTCTCCTCAACGGCGCTAAAGATCAGAAAATATCTATAATTAATCATAATTTATTAGCATTTAGAAAAGGTTATTTGAGATTGACGTTTCTGAAAAGCGATACGGGGGTAGTAATTAACTAAGAGTAATACTAAACTATCGATATATTATTAAAATAATACTTTCTTAAACTTCTCTACCTTCGTAAATGTAGCAAAAATATTTAAACTTTTTATCACCGTGATTAATAGCTTTACTTTTCCTACATCGCCCTTTAATGATGTTGTATGTGTTATCAGATTATGAAATCGCGGCTTGAATTTTCCGTGCTGAAATATTTCTTGTTAATCTGTTGTTAGATTATTTTACACTTTATAACAAAGTAATTCTAATTTTAGAATAGAGAATTTAATTTAAAAAAAAATTTATTAAGGGCACTCAAAACTGCAATTTTGAAAAAAATATGGATTTTTAAAAATATTTCATTAAAATATTCTTTAGTCTATTTGTTGTATTGTGCTAAAATATATCTCGTTAATCCGTTGTTTTATCGTTTATAACACAGAAATTCTGTTTTTTAGAGTTTCCAATTTAATTTTATGTATTATTTTTATATGGGAACTCAAAACTGTTATTTTCACAAAAATATTGATTTTTTAAATTTTTCATTAAAATTTTCTTTACTACATCTGGTATATTGTGTTAAAATATTTATCGTTAATCTGATGCTTTATTTTATCCTTCATAACACAGTAATTCTATTTTTAGAAACTCTAATTTAACTCTGTGTGTTATTTTTATTAAGGTAACTCTAAACTGTTACTCGCACGAAAATATTGATTTTTTAAATTTTCATTAAAATAGACTTTGGTACATCTGGTATATTGTGCTTAAATATATATCCTTAATTTGTTGTGGAATTATTTTCGTTTATGACTCAGGAATTATATTTATAGAGTTTTGAATGTAATTCTATAAATTATTTTCATTAAAGAGACACAAAACTGTTATTTAAACAAAAATGTTGATTTTTTAATTTTTCATTAAAATAGACTTTGGTACATCTGGTATATTGTGATGAAATATTTATCATTAAATTGTTGTTGAATTATTTTATCCTTAATGACCCAGCAATTATATTTATAGAGTTTGAATGTAATTCGATGTATTAGTTTTATTAAAGAGACTCAAAACTGTTATTTAAACAAAAATGTTGATTTTTTAATTTTTCATTAAAATAGACTTTGGTACATCTGGTATATTGTGCTGAAATATTTATCATTAAATTTTTGTTGAATTATTTTATCCTTAATGACCCAGCAATTATATTTATAGAGTTTGAATGTAATTCTATAAATTATTTTTATTAAAGGGACCTGAAACTGTTATTTAAACAAAAATGTTGAATTTTTCATTAAAATAGACTTTGGTACATCTGGTATATTGTGCTGAAATATTTATCATTAAATTTTTGTTGAATTATTTTATCCTTAATGACCCAGCAATTATATTTATAGAGTTTGAATGTAATTCGATATATTAGTTTTATTAAAGAGACTCAAAACTGTTATTTAAACAAAAATGTTGATTTTTCATTAAAATAGACTTTGGTACATCTGGTATATTGTGCTGAAATATTTATCATTAAATTTTTGTTGAATTATTTTATCCTTAATGACCCAGCAATTATATTTATAGAGTTTGAATGTAATTCGATATATTAGTTTTATTAAAGAGACTCAAAACTGTTATTTAAACAAAAATGTTGATTTTTTAATTTTTTCATCAAAATATTCTTTGGAACATCTGGTATATTGTGACAAAATTTAAGAGGATATTCTTTTATTTAAAATAATTAAGAATGCATAAAAATCATTACTATAATAATTGTGCCACTTAAAATAATTTCTTTTCGTTTTCATTATATAATGTGCCTCAATGTAAAGAAGAGAATGCACGATATAATTTTTTTAATAAAGGAAAATAGAATCGCTTTAAGCAGAAAAAACATTTATTTAATTATATTAATGTTTTATATAGTTTAACTAATAATATTAAAACTCGTTATTTATACAACATAATGTACTAGAAATACTTAATATTTTTTATGTATGAAACAAAGTGAATACACATATGTTTTATATTTTCCCCAATTTTTCTGGAGCATTTTGCTTTACTTAAGTTTATAAAAAATCATTAATTATTAATTTATAAGAAAATCTTTTAAGAAATAGTTGTTGTTATCGCAAAATTTAACAAGATATTCAGTCAAATTGGTTTATCTGAGTTTGAGTTTTTTATATACTGAATAATTTATATAAGCTGTATAAAGATGTATGAATTATTTTACATAAGCTATACATAAAATACTAAAACTGAAACACGTATGAACAAAATAATTTAATTAAATGCTTTTTCTTTACATAGTAAAAATATTTGTCTTTGAGAATTTAGAATGGGTTTTCAAATAAATTGAGAAGCAACGTTTTAGTAATTAAAAATGTAAAGAATTATGTCTTTTGTTAATTTTTATACATAAATTAATGTTATATTTTTCCTTAAGAGTCAATCATTGAATTTAAAACTTCTAAAGGTATTTAAAAATACCTTTTATAATAATAGATAGATAAAAAATATTAATTAATAAAAATATTAAAAATTGAATAAAAAGAAAAATTAATAAAATTTATTTAAAAATCTACCTAGGAAAGGAAAAGATTTTTTGTTTTGTCTCCCAAAATTCACAGATGTAATAATATTGTTTTAGGATATTCAAAGTAGCAAAGTATTTAATGAAACAACTTGAAATTTTAAATAATGTCCAAAGGTACCGAATTTGCTTATGGTTAAATGGTTTTCTTCCAAAACTTTATCATATTCTAAGTATTACAGTAAACAATCATTTGCCTTTTATAGTACAAAATGAAGCATATTCAAAAAAGTAAAGTTTGCAAAAACAGCTTATTTAATTAAAATTAAAACCTTTAAACAATAATACAGTACGCCGATTTTTAGATCTCTCTAAAATTATATTAAAAAAATGTTTACTGACAATTAGTTGACATTTTATTGGTATATAGATAGATAAATAGACAGACATATACATGGACATACAGATAGATAAACGGATAAATACATAGAACGATAGGAAGAAAAAAATTATTGTTAATCACATCTACTGTTTTATACTATGCTTTATAACAAACATGTATTAAACTTGTCACTTTTATCTTAATTACAAAAATAGCTTTAGTATTTGTAATGCATAGAATTTGAGTAAAAGTAAGCATGGGAAAATAAACAGCCAAAAGCCTCTTAAAGTTATCTTTTTTTTTTTTTTTTTTTGACAAACAAAAATCCTGTAAATGAAACCATACAGATGATAAACTTGAAATATTGAAGATACAGATTTCAAATTTTGTAGGTACATTTAGAATGGTAAATTCAGTCGAAAATCATTGCTATTTTGACTATGTTTAAGGTACTATTTTAAGGTATTACCATACAGTTTGTAATAAATTTTATTATATTTTACATAGTCAGAATTTCTATATGTTGTTTAATTTCATCCCTTTTTTAAAAAGGTTCCATACATGCTAATTTATTTTTAATTAAATACCCTGTAATGTAGGTACTTGATTGTATTATTAAGACCTATTACACTTGCTGAGTTTACTTTTACAATCTAAAATTTTATCTAAAATAAAAATCTAAATTAATTAATATTAAAATCTAAATAAAATAAATAGGACTTATGGAATTTAATATGAATCATAAATCTTATTTTATTTTTCTTTCTGTTACCAGTGAATTAAGTATTGGAGTTTTACTAAAAATGATGTCACAGTTTAATACGACCTACAGAAATATCAGTTTCATTATAAAATCTAAAATCTAACCATAGAATTTCATGTTTCATTTCTTTTAAAGAAATTGATATGATGTCTTTCTTGTTTAGAAGCAATCAGTTGGAAGATAAATTATAGACATTTCAGTGATTTTCATTTCCTACGGTAAAAAGCAAGCTATTGATTATCCTTTATTTTGAGCAGAAAATAAATCAAGATAAATTTTTAAAAATACCTTAAAAGTTAAATATTCCATACTAAATAGACTACACAAAGAAACTCATATTTTTTTTCTGGTGAATAGAATGCGGTACAGTTTCGAATCTTGTTAAGTCAATATGAACTTCATTTCGATAGAATAAAAATTTAAGTCATCGTCTAACTGATCAGAGAGGTGTACATTTGTCAAGAAAATCAAAATGTTGTAATGCAATAAATGCCCTGTTTCACTATAATTAATTTGTTGTTGTACTTCCTTTTTATAAATTTTGCTCCTTTTATATTTTATACTTATGTGGGAATACATATTGTTTTCAAACCTTGTGTATTTTGGGGAGTTAAAGATTGTATTATTGATCGGCACAGGAAAAAATAAATGGCACATTCTACAAATTTACATGATTTTGTTGTTTTGAATTTAACATTAATGAAACCTCATACAAAGTTGCATTTCTCAATGTAGAAAAAATTTAAGGGAGTTTTTGTATGACAGCTCAGAGTTTCGGAAAATATTTTGGTATTTTAATATTAATTCACACTTTTAAGACTTGAGTGTTTCGTATTTAATTGAGTGTTACATATTTAACATAGTTATTCTTCAATTAAAGTCTTCCAGTTAAAAATTGGTCCACAAAGATGTATTTTCTTTATATTTTAACCGCTTCCCTAATAATTTTTTTTTTGAAAAAAATGGAAAAAAAATCATCACATTTCTAAATTTTATTATTAAATACGAAATAATGAAACAAAATAAAAGGTCAGGTTTAAAGTTGAATTAATAATCTTTTACAGGTGTAAAAGCATTTCGTTTTAATGTTAGTTTACTATTCCGATTTACCTCGGCAAAAGGAAAAAAGTTAAATATTAGTCTTTGTATAATAGTTTTTGAATCAAGGGACAATGCAAAGTGATACCTGTCATTCTGAACACTGGTATCTGGTCTATTTTCTTATCTCTGGAATCTCTTTCACATGAGCACAAAGAACACTGTCTCTTTGGATTTGATTTTTTTTTCAGTAACAGAAATAACATCTGGAAAATACCTTGAGGTTAACTCAGTATTGCCGGACTAATGCTGGGTCTTCCTGATGTGGCAGAAACTCGTCACGATGAATTATTCTTCTTTATACATTACTAATCCACAGCACGACATATACTATACAATAGGGAAAACACGTGACCAGTCCGGCCAAAAGAACCGCGAAACCAACAAAACTGCCAATCAAAGCTGAATATTTCCTTTCATTACCCCCAGGCCGAGTAAAACCGTGATAAAACAAATCATACAGACAAATTCTGCTTCGCCCGAGTTTTCTCGGGATAATAATTAACTGCAATATATACGAACCCGAGATAACTCGGGATAATCAGGCAAGCGGTTAAATACTTACTACTATTTTACTTTTAATAAGAGAGTTAAAAATATCCATAACTTAATAATGTACATTTTTTTAAAAATGATGTAAATTTTTTTCGAAAAAAAAAAGAATATATGTATTAATCTCCATTCATACAACCTTAAATAAAACCTTTAAGCATTGTAAAACAACTCCATTTTTTAGAAATATTATCTTGGATTACTTTTAAGCTTTATTTTAGCTATTCTATTACTTGAACAACTTGCTGACTACAACACTGAATGAAACACAGATTAACAACTGTCGTTTCAATTCGCAATTGAACGTCCTTAAGATTAACAGAAAATTGAAATCAGCATCATGCGTTTTCCTCACATGAGATTATGCCACAATAACAAAACCATTTGAACATTCCATTATAAAATATTTAAAGGAATCAGCATTTAAATTGATGATTGAACTATCAGTTTACACTACAGGAATTCTTGAATTTTATATATATTTTTAAATTTAGAAATTATCATTATATTTCTCAGTCTATCGTTTTCGCTACAACAAGCACACATAAACAGACATTCCATCCACGTACAAATAAAATCTACATTAAGTCTGAATGTATATATATATATATATATATATATATATATATATATATGTGTGTGTGTGTGTGTGTGTGTGTGTGTGTGTGTGCATACACCGAAGAGCCATTACATTATAGTCACCCTCCATTTATTACAATGGGATCGCTCTGGAGGAAAACTACTATGCTTGCGCTGCTGATGTTGGTGTATTTAAAACGACTATGTATTGTCTTTCCAAAAATACCGAGAATAGCGACATAATGAATAAAACAGATGATTTATGCGACTTTGATAAAGATCAAAACGTTATGAACTGGCTGCTGGGAGCATCAATATCATGTACCACCCTGCGGGTTGCAGCCAACCTCCCGTACAGGTTGGCATAGGCATTGAGCTCCACCCCGGGAACACAAATCGCTCATCAAGCCCCTAACCATAGAGTTTACCTTTATTTACTAATAAACAATGAAAATTACATATTCAATAAAAAGAAACATCAATATCAGAAACGGTGAGTTTAGTGGGCTGTTCATATATAATTGTTGTATGCACACATCCAATAGATGTATGGATCGTGAAACAAGTCGCCGGCCAGTGGTGTATCGTCCCCGGTGTTTTGATTCCAGAGGAGCAGAGATTACTATGCATTATTCGCCATGATAGAAGAGTTACAACAGCCTACATCACCAACATCTACAACAGTGGAGTCCCACACAGTGTTTCTGTGTACGCATTGCGTAGCGAACATTGCTGAGCATGGGCCTATGCAGCAATAGGCCAAAACGTGTCCCTGCATTGACGAAACATCATAACCAGCTGCGTCTATAATGGCCAAGACGCATTGGAATTTGACATTAGAAGAATGTAAGAAAGTTGAATGGTTCGACGAATCACATTTTCTAGTCCCTCACACTGACGGGCGTGTGCAAATACGCCAAATTGTAAAGGAAACCTTGGCTAAAAGATGCAGAGTTCGTTAGAGACAAGCCGGAGGCTGGGGTATTATGGTGTGGCAATGTTTTCATGCAGCAAATTAGAAACCATAATCTATATAAAACAATCCCTGACTTCTATGCGCTACATGAACAATTTTGCAGACCAGGTTCACCCATTCATGACAACAGAATCTCCGGCGGGGTATGGTGTTTACTAATAGGATAATGCACCTAACCTTCCAATCTTCGTGTGTAGAGGTTTATCTCAGATCTCAGATATAGGAAATACTACTATATATATATATATATATATATATATATATATATATATATATATATATATATATATATATATATATATATATATATATATATATATATATATATATTATATATATATTGTTACCACCCGTTATATGACCAGAAAAAAAAGGAAGAAACCCAAGATCGGCCTAAAGGTCCTTCGAAACGTAGACCTATTGTTACCTTGAGGTAAAAACGCCCGCCGACTTAACAGTGCAAACAAAAACCCTTTGCGTACCGGTTTTCGAACACAAAATAGAATCGATTCGGTTAACGTTGTGTTAAAATCAAAGGTGTCAATATGCCGGAACCGGGCTGTCTGCCGCTTTGTGCAGAGCGCCTTTGATGATACTATAGACCGAGTGATAGATGGACTCCACTGTTCCCCACATAAGGACAAAGATAAGGGTTGCCGATAATGTGCGAGTGATTTGACGGTCGGTGAACATAAAAAGAACTTCGGCCACTTCTGGAAACGCGTCATCTGTGTTCAGGAAGGTCTTTTGACCTTAAAATTGCTTCACCCTGTTACTGGAAGGTTCAGGAAAGAATCACGTTAGGGGACACCTGGTCCCCTATATAAGAAGATTATATAAGAAGGAAAGAGGCGGTTGTTTTAGCTCAAGAAGAGTTCATTTGTCTCTTTGATTCGCCGGAGCTTGCTTTTCGTCACAGAACGCTAGTGTCTGTGATTCTTCTCCGACCCTCGACTTAGGGAATCTCACTCCCACTACGTATTTTTTAACTTTGTGCATTGAAGTATTTAGTTGAGAGTGACCCTTACTCTTACCCCAGATCTTCAAGTATCCTCGATTTCCACGGAACGTTAGCGAGATACGTACTATGAACGCTTTCAGCCTTGGAAACTCCGTGTGAAAGAAAACTGTTCCAGATCATCAGATCGGTAAATCATAGTAGCAGAGACCCATACCTTTACTAATTTGTAAACTGTTTCCTGCATCTGATTGTGACCAGCCTTACTGTAGCCAAGTGTTTATATTTTTTAATGCTTATTTCGTAACGGGATTTCGTAATTAATTACATTTAATTAATTAGCATATAATTGTACGTAAATTATTCTCTTGAAAAGATTATTTATTCAGGTTTGAGTAGAATTCAGTCTGTTTCCTTGATTGCCTAGCCTACCATTTCTGCAGTATGTCACAATATATATAAAAGAGCGAGAGATGTATATAATTTTTTTTGTGTATAGAGCTAAAGATCATTACATTTATTTTTAAAGAAATGGGAGATGTTTGGATATTTGGTTATGCAATATTTGTGAATTTATGGTTATTTCTGTGATAAGAGCAATAGCTCAATTACCTAAATAAACATAAAAACGAGGTATAAACGAAGTAAAAAGTACTTCATCTGGACATTTTCTTTTTATAGTTATTTTTTGTGTGCCTTCATTTTTACACCAAAGACGTTTACAAAGATTTGATCTAAAATCTATAAAAGTTTTCTTAGTAAATTTTCGTGTAATATTACTTTTAATATAACAAGTCAATGGGTTTGTTATTTTCATGTTTAATCAAGAAACAGATGTTAAAAGTATTGCACTTTATTGCTAAATAATTATTATATATATGCATGGATAACAGATGAATTTATGCATGTTTCTAGATCTATCCATTACTTTCCTATAAATACTTATAAGGAAAATGAATTATTTTTTTCTCTGTATAATACTTAAACTATTTGGTGATAGTTACCCAAGAAAATGAACCAAAAGAAATTCATATTTTTAAAGATTATAATATTATTCGAAACTTGTAAATGAAATGCTACTGAAAAATGATAAGGATAAATCATAAATGATTCATGAGCTGACAACGAACGGAAAGAAATATTTAGCGTCTGATAGTTAATTTCCCATTTTTATACGACTGAAAGTGATGACCTAGAAATTATTCCTTTATTATTTTAGCAAGAATTTCCCTTGGGATATTGAGACATACATGTTATATAACTTATTTACTATGGTAGAGAAATATGCGTAAATACGTATTTCATCTAAAAAAATAGTTGAGAAATTTCCAGCGAAATTGAGAAAAATCGCTCCAGTGACAGCTTTAAAATAAATAAATTGAGACAAAACGTTACTCCGTCGGCAAATATTTATATGCATATTTCTAGGTATACTTTTTCAACTAGAGTTGAATATCCATAAGGGGTATCGTAGTTTTAGTTACCACTAAGATGGAACCTAGATATCTAGGTAAAATTAGTTTTACATAGTGATTGATTGTTATGTACATGGGGCTATAAATTAGTGTCATTAATGTTTATACATTTGGTTTCAGAAAGTTGTAGATTGAAGTATCCCCCAACAAGGAGAAGATTCAGGATTGAAGTACATTTATACGATGACGGCTTTCAAAAGGTCAAGAAATACTGGAGAAAATGCTTATAAATCTACTGTGACTTATTAGACTAGAATATAGCCCGTCTTATGACGAGTTTAGTAATATTTTTAATTTTCCAGAATTGTAAAGTACCCTATGACGCAGGTAAAAAAACGGTTTGTTTTTGGCTGAGAATTATCTGGTACACGTTCAATAATTTGTTTATCTTCATACTCCTCTAAAGTTTCCCGATACTGTGAATGCAGTTTAGAATCACGTTAAATTCATTTAGTCAAACCGTGTGGTTATGTATAAAAAAACACACACAAACGAACAAACTTCTTAATTTTCAGTGATATATAACTTTAACTCTAGATATTTATTAGTCCGTGAAATAGATTCCTAGAATTTTCATCAAAAGAATTTTTTTGTTAAAACCGGTGATAAAATTTTCATTGCAACAAAAATAATCGATGAATAAATTGCTTATTATCACATATGTACCTAATCTCTTATTTATGAAAATATAAAATAAAGTATTTACTAATATCTAAGTTCATTGATGAAACACATGACAATAATGCAGACGATATTTAAATAATTTAAAATAAGAAATGATTAAATGAGATGGTTAAATTTAATGATATCATAATGTTAGAAAAAATGTACCTTTTACCTATTTATTATGTGATAAATTTAATGTTCTTCTCTTATCCGGTAACAACAGAGCTTGAAATAATGACATTAAACACTCAAAAAGGGGTAGAATTCTAACGTTTTCGAACTGGCTTTGAATTTTGCTAACTATAACTCATCAAAAATACAATTTGGATGCCACTATCCATTCCAGGTACAACCGCTTCATAAGACAGATGGCCAGATGGACAGACGACTTAGTCTATTATTATAATTGATGATTAAGTTTAAAATTATCACATATGTACCTAATCTATTATTTAAGCCAAGTATAAAAGAAAATGATTTACGTCATATCTATGATAAAACTTATGAAAATACGTAAGTTTCGTGATAAAACGTATAAAAATAATGCACACGATATTTAAATAATTTAAAATAAGAAATGGTTAAATGAGATGGTTAAAGAAATGACGTCATAAGGCTAGAAAAATATGTTATTTTTTTTATTATGTGATAATCTTAATTTTCTGCTCTTATCCGGAAAACATAGGGTTTGATATAGTGGCATTAAACGCTTGAAAATGGGGAAAGGGGTGGATTTCGAATGTTTTAAAGACTCGCTTTGAGTTCTGCTAACCCTAACTCATCAAGAATCCAATATGGAGGCCCTTATCCATTCCAAGCCCAACCGCTTCATCAGTTCGAGAACAGACGGACAGCTATTATTTTGTAGTGGATAAGTAAAAAGTAACAAAGAAAAATTCAATTCCTATTTGTATTTCTTTTAGTAATACAAGTAATCTTCACTTTAAGACTACAACATATTTGTTTAAGAAGTCCTCACATTTATGACTAATTGAGTTTCATCCTCGATTTTGTGAAATCAAGGAAGTAAAGCGTTTTAGATTTCATTAAAACATGACATAGACTTCAGATGAAATAAAAGTCAATAAAATGCAAAGCTTACAAAAAGATTATACAAACTTTTGCCTACAATACAATTTTCAGGGGGGATTCTAGACATACGGACTCCTGTCTGTGGTGGGATTTTGGTTCGATTTAAAAAACATGTATGTCTAAATATTTTACAAAATATTATTTTTTACAATTTGTAAGCATGGAACCTAATTAATTTAAACTGACTTTTATAAATTTAAATAAAGTATGAACCAGTGCAAGTATTTTATTTCTTACAATAGATAAATCGGCTAATGCCTTGAAATGTAGATTTGATCTAATGAGCATTGACAAGAATAATTTTCATTTTTTTACAACACATATGATATAAAAAATATCTTCAAAATGTATCAATAAAACACATTAAAAATTTGGCTGTAATATCGACCAATGGAGAAACAGAAGATATAAATGCGATTGATGTGGCAAATGAAAGAGCATAAATTTTGGTCTTTTTGGTCAAAGCATAAAAGCCCCATTGAAGTTTTAGAAATAATTCCATTCCTAGATACTGCATCAAATCTTGATATTGCTTTAAGCGTTTTACTTTCTTTGCAATTAAGTAACTCAAAAAAGAGAGAGAAGTTTTTCAAAATTCAGTAGCATCTGTTAAAAATTTATTTCTTTTAATATTATAATCCTAATTACTATTTTAATATTATAATTCTATTATTCTCCTAAAATTTAGTTTTAGGAGACAAAATTGATATAGCTGGTTCGCAGTTTTCAACAAAGTGACGTATCTCAAGAAACAAGGAAGGCTTGCAGATGCGCCTAATTTAAATGTGGAAGTGAAATGTAATGCTGAACTAGTGTATTATGTCGTTACAGGTACCCTCTTTCGAAGGTACGATTTCTGTTAAATCGTTATCAACTCCCTTATTCGGACAATTAACTGCTTCATATATTCAAATAAAGAAATAATACTAGATATATGGGCATTTTTTTATAAATAAATTGTTGCATATTTTTTATAATTTTTATAATTTTGACATGAGTTCCTCACTTGTCGACTAATTCACGAATGGAACTTAGTCTTAAAGTAAGGAATAACTGTAATTAAAACTGTAAAGTCTTCCTCCCCCCTTCCTGTACAAAGCACATTTAGGTAATATAAATTTTATAGTATTATATTTTAGCAAAACATGCATTCGAAAGTATCTCTATTTGATTTTTATTCAAAAACTGCTTTTCAAGACTCATTGTTTGTAATAAAAGTCCGAAATTGAAATTTCTAAAATTGAGATAAAATTAAAAGAAAAAGTTTTAAAATAATCTTCATACATAAAAGGTTGAATCCGTTTGACTGTATACCTTTTACACAAATCCATATTGTTTGTCATAGTGGAACCGAATTTTCAACAGCATACAATATTTGATACCTCCAGACAGTTACTGTAAGTATTAAAAACGCTTAGCTACTTTTTCATTTGATATGACATTAAAGTGGATATTCATGTTGCCAGTCGTTGACTAAAGGCATGACATAAATATAATTTTTGCATTTTAACGCGAGAAGAATATAAGGTAGCTGTTTGGTAGCAAAGCAGAATGTAACTTATTTGCAGATAGAATTGGTTACAACGTTTCTTGAAATTTTTATTTAAGATATAAATGAATTTAAGAAAAAAATCCTGTTTCTAATCATAATATAATAAAAATTGAGTAGTATCAACAGATCAAAGTTTAGATGTCAGGCTTATTTCTCCGAAATTATCATTAAATTTTGTTTAGTACTTTCATTCTGCTAATTCCTTATCATTTTCTACTTGAAGTTGACCTGGGTAATGCTTCTAATTTTGTTTTATGAAAAGCATCGAGTGAATTATGATACAATATACACGTGATACATTATAAGAAAATCTGGTACTTTTTCTTAGGATAGTATAAGTCTAAATTGTCACATATTGTCGAATATATCAATTTAATACGTCGCTATTTACATGAAATTAAAATAGCCCGTAAGAGAATTTTCAAAATTACACTAACTATGCATATTCAAATCGAAGACTCAGTGCGAACTATTCATATAGAGTTTCTCAAAAAGCGCTTCTCGGAACCCTAGAGATCCGAAAAGACCCTCCAGAGGTTCCTCGAGAAATTTTTTAACGCCATTTAAATTAATCGAAGAAACTTCTTGCTTTTTTTTAGATAAGTGTGAAAAATTTAATGAACTGATATCGTACTGTCCAATAACACTTCTTTATTAAACAGGTGAATATCAAAATACTGATGCCATTTAAAAGAAGAATATTATTATCAGGGAAGTATTTGTCTGTGCTTTTACCATTTGTAACGATCTATATTTCAAAACTAACTTTTTTCACGTGTTTGAATAAAACCTAAAGAAACAAATATGGTGGGAGCAGAGAATGATATAAATATAAGAATAAAATTTTCTTTAGTACAACCAAACTTTAAAAATTTTGTGAACATCAAAAACAAAGCCATTCATCCCATTGATACTTTTCATCGATGTATTATTTCACTTTATCATTTCATTAAATGAATTTCCTGCTTCCACTTCACATTTTCTAAGTATTATCTAAAGTTTCATACAGCTTTCTTTTGTTTAGATTTTATATTTGTCTAAACAGTAATAAATAATTGGCCCTTAATTAATTCTTAGGTTATATTTTTCAGGGGTTATAGGTGGTAGAAAATGTGTTCCGTGGGTTAAAATGTGTTGGAACCACTGATTTAATACCCGAATAAACATGACTGGCGATTTCGGATAGTAAATGCAGGAACAAAACTGTGAATCGTAACAGAATATCAATATACAGGAAAAACAAAAGAAATCGTTATAAATAGATTTCCAATAATAACACTTACAGATAATGTTTTTGTTCCTAACTGACTATTACTTTATTCTAGCTTATAGAAAAGTGATCATTCTTACTCTTTATTAGCTTATAAGTTAGGCTATTGTGTAACGAATGATTAATGGCATTATTAAAAAGCACCAGATTGGTTTCATGGAATTCTACTCATTCGTCTCTTTAACGAAGCCGATAACAAATAACCCTGACCTGCCTCTCAAAAAAAAAAAACAGGAAATAGGATGTGCCCCTCAGTAACTTTATAAGACCTTGGCTACTATGTATAACAACATTTTTTACCCAAAAATAAATCTACCGAAATAATAAGTATTGTTTTTATAACAGTTGTCGTCTCACAGATGAGTGGTTAACTTTAATGTTAATATTTCAGACTGTCATTCGAGGACTGTCATTTAAGACCTCAAAATATGGCATCAATTTAACAGGATGTGTGATGTAAAAATGAATAATAAGATCAATTCATTAAGTTAATTGTCCTTTGCGTAATGTTCTGTCTTGTTTTATGTTACAAAAAAATTGAAAATTGCTAAATAAAAATTTAAAAATTTTGTAAAATACAAAAATATATCTTTTTGTTAGTGCTGTCACTTTTTGCTTTTTTTTTACCAAGTTGCAATTTTTATAGTCCCTGTTACCTTTTTTTTCCTTTTTTATGTATTTTTGTAGCTTTATGTTGTATTGATTGCTGTGTATTGTTGATTACCATACTTATGGTCATAGTCAAGGTTTAAGTCTAATTATCCCTTAATTAGACAACGCGTTGGTTACTCATAATTTTTATGAGAAAGTTCTCTCCTCCTCGCTTCCTTGGGAGGGAGCTGGAGTGCATGAACCCATTAACGCCCAACGTCCTCATTTGAGGACAGTCAAAAAATGGTTTGTAGAGTTTTTGTTTTCTTGAAACGATTCTTCCTTTTTAATAAAAATAGATATTAATCTTATGAATAATCTCCCAAGTTTTCAAATATGATCTTATCTATAATTTTATCATTTCGATCGGCATTTTATGATTTTCAAGCTTAGAATAGCAACGTATTATGAGCGGTATTCTGAACCGGTCAAAATCATGGCGAATAGCCATATCTGTAATAAGTCATCTCTTTTCAGTACTTTTCTCATATAGGATAGCAAATAAATCTCTTATCACGAAGTTTTCCTTTTTTTAAAGACATCTTATTATGTTTTAAAATGACACCTCCTCACTAATGATGACTTGATGTCATATTTAAAGGTGTTTAAATTTCATATTTTGTTTTACTTCCAGGTGTCTATAATAGCTTCTATGTTAGGTATTTACTAATATATAGTCATCAGAAATATGCGGGCGTTAATGGGTTAATTTTTTGTTTGGAATACTTTTTGCCTCGAGGTCTATATTGATATTTTTATCTGCTCGGACGTTAAAGGGGAGATTTACATGTCGCTAGGTATTCCGTATAACCCAATTATCTTGACCTTGAAATATGTATATTTAATGAATTCATTTAGCATCGTGTTCCATCGAAAAAAAATCTAGAAATATTTAAGGGATATATAAATACATTACGATAGATAGTTGTTTAACCTTCATAAAAATGTTTAAATTATAGAATCCTAAGTATACCTTTAGTAACCTCATACAAATGATAGTGTAATTCATAAATATTATGAAGCATTTAGTATGTGGACTGATTTTCGTGTGGTAGAGACAATTATACAGGCACAGGGTTTAATCTCAAACATACTAACTGTAAACACACAAAGATCAGTCTTGATTAAACCAGAAACTAGCTGAGATTATAAAGTTTTACATCTTCTTTTTAAATTATACAATCGTAAGGATCTCTATGTCTACCTCATCTGAACAGTAAGTGCTATTCAGAAAAGTAATTAAGCACTTAGGAGGAAGACTGATTTTTATGTGGTAGTACCAATTACATAGTGTCCATGTTTAATCTCAAACGCACTTACAGTAAATACACAAAGCTCATTCCGGATTGAACCAGAAACTATATCGCCAAGCATTACATCTGCCGTTTATCTTGACAAATATACATTTATTCCCTGCCTGTACATGCAAATGCAAATTTATCCCCACTTCTACTCCGAAAGACACGTGCGTGTATATCATTGGATCTCAAAATCTCCGTAGATCAGATACATTCTAGCTGATTATTGCATTTTCGTGTATCCAGAAATCGAAAGACCTAATAAATCAACATTTTTTCGAACAATTCAGGGCCGCCTCTTTCATCTCTGGCACGTGTCGTTGTCTTCGCTCGACACGGGGAGATCGCGAGCGACGATAACGTTGTTTCCAATCAACCCAATCGCGCCCTCCTCCAAGCGGGAGATTAGGGATGTCTTGGCACACCAGAACACACCCCAGTGGCTTATGCCCCCTTCTAAAAATGCACAACCCCCCCAAAAAGATTGGGGGGGGGGTGAGATGCCACAGATTGACATTTTTTCATGTTGCAAATAATGAAATCTTCTTAATTTGCTTTTTTTTATAGTACTTTGGTAATTTATTGCTTTGATGGGGAGGGGGTAGTCTTAAAAGAATTATAGACATTTGCCAGTCTACACGTTATTTTTAGACATACAGTTTTTGACTTAACATATACTTCAAATATGTGAAAAGACAACAGCATGGCTTTCAGTACCCTATAAGTTACGCCATGAAATTAATTTTTTAAATCTGTCACACAATTCCTTTTAGTTATATTATTAATGGTATTATTTAGTTATATTATTTTTCTTCACATGGTTATATCAATGGAGAGTTGTTGTATAGTTTTAATATTTGTTTTACATCCTTCAAGATACAGAGTTTTATTCTGAACCATCCAATCTTAGGCACTACATGTATGGAAATGAGAGAGAAAACATAACTTCCTGGCTTATATATCTCTGGCAAAAGGGAAAGGAAAGTCAAAATGAGATTATTGGGACCTGCTACCGATCATAAAATTTTGCATGTTTCATTTAATGATATTTTAAACGGTTCATATTAGATTGAATATTATAATAATAAGTTACATTCGTTGTTTCAGCTTTGTTTTACCTCTTCTCGTAAGTCTTCGTCAAAGACATACAGAACAGGACCGGTTTGGACTAGGAAGAAACTTCGGATATCTCCCAATCAATAGAAGGACCCTTTGGTTTGGCAGGATTCTGACCCCTTCGTTCTGGAGTGGATCCCTGTTTCTTCTCCGGGGACAGTCTGATTTTTTTAGAGAACAAGGTTGTTATCAGGGGAAAGAAGAGGGTAAACACTGCTGGCATCTGTTGCTTTCGGGATAGACATATTTTGGAGCAACACGAGAAAAAGGAAAAGCGATGCCATTTTTTTCGAGAGGAGTCTTCCATATCTACAAATGATAAGTTGTATTCCAGTTGTATTCCTTAGTCATTTAATTGTATAAAATCATTTCATCTATACATATTTGTCCATGTGTTTTTTAATGAGTTTTAATTTCTTATTCTTAGACACTAAATTAACGTAACATTATTTTCACATATATATAAAGAGGGGAGCGCCATAACATATTTAAAACGTTTTCTCAATGGGTCAGCAAAGTACGTGAAATTTTCGGTATAAGGTGTGATTAAGTAATTCCAATCACAGAAAGTCTTTCATGACCTCTGAAAATATCCCTGTAAAAACAAAATAAAACTCATTTGAGATGCCATAGATTTGTATTCTTCAAATAATTAAATCTAAGAGATTCTATATTGGATGAATTGAATTTTAATGATGGAGAAATTTTCGTATTGATTTTATAAAAAATCAATACGAAAGTTTAGGTTTAGTTTGGAGTTCTACGGTCTCCTTTTTGCAACACGAGGGCTAATGAGACCGGGACCTACTGCTTAAAGCCGATTCCGAACGGCTACGAACATCCATGCCATAGTGGTATTCGAACCCATGAACTCCGGTTCCTAATGCCAGCACACTAACCATTAGGCCATCATTCGGCTTAGTTGTTATAAGAGAAAAAGGTATTTAAATTAGAATAAGCTATCTAATCTACAAATTATATCTTAATATTCTGAAGTAGGTTTCTTCAAACTAATATAAATAATGATATTTTGCTTCTTTAAAATAATGAAATTTCAGATAGCTTATTTTAGCTGTATTGTATTTTAGATATTTAAATTACTGTATATTTTGGAGAGGGTAGCTTTAGAGAACATTAAAAGGGATTTATAATGAAGCTTTTTTAGAATTATAAATTATTACATATTTTGGATCTTAATACCCTTGGCATAAGATGCATTCAAAGAAGTTAATACACACCTCCATAGTTTTATACTACCAACACCATGGCATATCCCATGGTGTATTAAAATTTCCTGTAAACCAAAATAAATGTTGTTGAACCTGACACACATATTGTAGTATTTCAGTGTGTTTCAAATAATGAAATCTTAGACAATCCAAAAGTATAGTATTGTAATTATCTACATTAAACTGTGTCAATGTGTTTGGACTTGCCATAACAGAATTTTTAAATATTTTCTGAATAAGTGTCATGGAATCTACAATTTAAGTCATTATAGTCTGAAAACGTTTCCTACAAGAAATACATTGAAGTAAGTTACTTAAATATACGTTAAAGATTTCTCTTCGACCTTTTGTTTTCCATGGTTAAGTGACTCTGTAAATACATTGAATATTTAAAGCATTTAAAACTTCTTAAAAATATTAATGGAATGCTTCATGTAAATGGATTATATTTAGATAAAACTATTACTTAAGAATTGAAATTATTGATAGAGACTAATTGATAGAGACTGACTCATAGAGATCATGAAAACTGTTATTACATAGTTGTACCAAAGTACTTTCTCACGGTGGTCTGCACGTGCATGCACAGCCGTGGGAGAGAATTCCTAGAGGAATTTAGGACTCCAATTGTTCACGTCAAGTTTAGGGACCCCGCAGAGAAGGTATAGATCACGGAATGGCAGCGTAACGGTCAAGCTCGCACAGAGATGTAACCGTGAGTTATGGGAGCAGGGGCTAAAAATAATGTCAGCTTGCACAAAAGGGGCTACTTTAATGAACCCAACCGCACTCCCGAAGGGGGTGCAGATGTGGGAAAATTTCCCGAAAGCAAGCGATTGGAAAGGAAGAAAAAGGGGCGTTTAAACCAAGGTGAGGAGTTTGGAAACGAAGTGAAGGAGAGGAGTTGAAGTCGGGATTCGAGATAAGTGGGACAAGAGTCCTAAGCCCTGCTCGTCATCACCAACTAGTCCCGTTCACCCGGACCGACACCAAATGAGGAAAGTCCCTGCCTGATCATTTGGACACACTGAAGGACCGACACAGCCCCGCTCACCATCACCAACTCGTCCCGTGCGCCCTGACCGACACCGAGTGAGGAAAGCCCCTACTTGCTCCCCTGTGCCTGTAATGGAGGTAAAGATAAAATAATACTTACAGTCACTTATTCCTCTATTAATGATTTAAGCTTGTAATTGAATAATTAGTTCATTATAAGGAGAACTGTAGTAATTATGGTGTAAATATAAGACATAAATAATTAATGATTATGATATATGATAACCAAGGATCAATTTGTAAATTAATGTACATAATAAATATCTGAATCTCAGTATAAAGTATTATATTTTTACTGTGTTTCCCCCTTGTAACCGAACACTGGTGTAGAGGTTGTAAGTACATTACAACAATAGTTATAATAATTTTCCATTTTGGCATTAAAAGTTCTCGATGAGCATTTCGCATCTTTTAATACTTACTAATACATCTTATTAAAATGAAGAATAATGCATTATAAACGATTTATTACCCCTGTTTTGCAAATATTTTAGCATTTTCCATTTCTTATTGTATGAAAATCAAATAAAAATAGTTTTATGAACTTTTATACGCAAACCAGTGTTCTAAATTATGTAAAAAAATCGTGCTATCGTATTTAAAAGCTTCATAAAAGATTTGGATGGCCGAAAGAATGCAAATTAAACAAAACATGCATTTCAGTTTAGTAAAAAAAATTATATTTTAATATTAAAATTCAAGTTGCTGTAATATAATTTCAAAAATTAAAAAATGTTTTGTTTCGGTAAAATTTTTACCTGGAGTATCCAATTTTTAACCTTTTATACCAACTGTTAACGGAAGCTAAAATGATTTTGAAGTTCTAAATGGAGCCTAGATTTATAAAAAGAGTATTTGAAGGCCAAAATTTGTTGAAAAATTATTTTGAATTATTTTTATTACATAATTTATGGTCCTCAGATGAGATTCAATAGAAGATTTATAGATACAAAAAAATATTGTGGTATTTTTTCTCAATTTTATTTACAAGCAACTTTAATGACATTGATAGGAAACAGAAATAATCTGTAAATGTTAATGAAATTGCTGCTATCTGATTTAATCTTCAAATGTTGTACCTTGTTTTACTTCATTTTCTTCTAACGCGTTTGGAAACGGATTGTTGAAGTAATAAACTCCGATGTCTATTCAAGCAAGATATTGATATCCAGTACTGCCGATGCTAAAAGCTCAATTTTCTCTACCATCCCTTCTTCATTTGTTGTCTGAGCTCTCCAGAGGTGACAAGTGACAATTTGAATGGGCATCTGAAGAACTGAGAGGAGGGGGTGGAATGGGGATTGTTTAGTTCCTCTGTAGTATATGTATGTGTGTGCTCAGTCCTTGCCGACTTCCTCCACTCGGAAGCCGTTCAAGTGGCGCGAAATTGGATGGACACGTGTCATCCCCAATTCGCCTTTCGAGAATTTCACGCTTCCTCTATTTATTGGCAGTAATTGGATTCCATGGTACTGAAGTGACAGTGACTTTCCTGGTTGTCTTTGCGTCCAGAAGTTACAGAAGGTCTTGTATCTCCAAACCTGAGGACGAAATCTGTAAAATGACTTGTAAAATAGTAATTTCTCGTGAATAAAAGAATAACATTTGGAGTATCTAGAAGAATAAGCACTAAGCTGCAAAACTCTCAAATATAATTTCAAACAATGACGTTACTGTTGACACAGATTGATGATCGGTGCTGTGTACATTTCATACATTTAATTTACATTTCATAAAAGCAATGATGTATTTCAAATAGATATTCAAATTTGTTAATTTCCATTCCTGGAGTATTAGATTATTGAATTGGGAAATTTATATCTATTTGACTAGTTGAAATTCTGGTACCAGATTGTGAACCTAACTAGATATGTAGCTCCATTTTGTTGTACAACGCTTCAAAATATTACTATTTATATATGCTAGTGGTTTTACTTATCTCCATTGGGATAAAATGTTTTTACTCTTTTATTTTTCTTTTGCGCCTATTTGAAGATCTTGAATTAACTTGATCTCTGTGAGACGTTTCTTTATAGTGTTAATTAAAATCATATGTCCATTATTTTAAAAACATAATTTCGTAGTCACACATAATAATTAATATTTTAATTCTCGATAATATAATACAAAATTTAGAGGAACAGCTGCACGGAAAATATCAACAAATATTTTACAGTTCCAACATGGATACATTAACTATTCCCTATTTAATAATAGCCTAAGTTATCTATTAGTCTGCCCTAGAATGTATGAAGCGGTTGGACCTGGAATGGATAGAGGCATCCATATTGAATTCTTGATGAATTAGGGCTAGAAAAATTCAAAGAGTAAAATTTATCTTCTGCTAAACTATAGATCCGATTGTAAAATAAATTGGTATAAATATGCTTCATATCACAGCAAAAAAACGTGACGTCGTTCAAACATTCAAAACCCACCCCTTTCAGCCTTTTCGAGCTTTTAATGCCATTATATCAAGCCCTATTTTCCCCGGTTACTAGCAGGAGATTAAATTTATCAATTTATCACATAAATAGGTAAAAAAAATGTCTTCTACCATTATAACGTCATTCCTTTAACCATCTCATTTAATCATTTCTTATTTTAAATTATTTTAATATAGTCTGCATTTTTTTCATACGTTTTATCACTGAACTTTGATATTACGTAAATAAATTTCTTTTATATTTGACTTAAATAATAGATTAGACAAATATGTGATAATTTTAAATTTATTCTTTGATTATTTTTTGTTTCTATGGAAATTTTGTCACCTGTATTAACAACAAATTCTTTTCATAAAAGTCTAGGAGTCTATTTCTCGGACTAATAAATATCTGGCATTTAAGTTGTATATCTTTGAAAATTAAGAAGTTTGTCCGTTTGTGTGTTTGTGTTTTATACATAAATACACGGTTTGACTAAATGAATTCAACGTGATTCTAAACAGTATTCACAGTATCGACAGACTTTAGAGGAGTATGAATATATACAAATTATTGAGAGTGTACCAGATAACTCTCAGCCAAAAAACAAACCATTTTTTTTCCTGCCTTATAGGTTAGTTTATAATACTGGAAAATTGAAAATTTTCTTATCCCGTTATATGACGGACTATATGCTAGTATAACGGATAAAAACATACCTGTACATTAGATAAAGATAATTTAAAACATGTACGTAAATTAATTATACGTTAAATTCTGTTGGGAAAACATATGGAGTAGTATAAATGCTTATTAATAAGAATTGAATATTATAATGGCAATAATTAAATTATTTCACGCCTTGAAACGAAATAAAGGTGTATGCATCAGTAAACAGAATTCCATTCGAAACGATGGCCGGGATCGTAAGTCTGTTCCTTGCGAACTGAAGTTCCGTGGATTCAAATCCTGCTGCTGTCAAGGTGTTCACAGCCATTCGGAATCAGCTTTAACCCTTTTAAGGACAGTGGTTTCGCAGCGAAACCACCTGTTAATACTTACTGGTGCATAAGGCATACTGTTTTAATAGTATGTTTGTGTAGAAGTAAGTACAGGAGATGTGTATTTACTCATGCATAAGGCATGCCCTTTTAATAGTGTGTTTATGTGGAAGAATAAAGTAAGTACAGAAGATGTGTATTTACACGTACATAAGGCGTATTCTTTTAACCCTTTTAAGGACAGTAGTTTTGCACTGAAACCACCTGTTAATACTTTATCTCTGTTTTGAATACATATTTTTTTTTCTTTATTTTTGACACTATAAATGAATGGTACCACTACAATTAATTTATTTCTCTTTGAAACATACTATTTTTAAATTTGCTTTACATGGAAGAATAAAAAGTTCGATTTTCTTCATGATCTCATATGAAAATACTTACCTAAAATATTATTTATAAATGGTTTAGCTATTTATTAATTACATTATTTTAAATTTAATTATTCATTGCTCTCCAAATTTAATTAAAGTTTTACGAAAGAAATATTTACATGCAGTACATGGGGAGTTTTTCACTGTTAAAACACCCTATCTAAATTTTGACCCCCTCCCCCCCCAAAGAATGTAAAAATATTTTTTTCATATATTCCAAATCTATAAGGCTCATAGATTAAATTTATAGCCTAATTGCATTAAGTACCAAAGAATTTGTAATCGTCAGCTTCAAAGGGTTAAGCAGTAGATCGTAGTCTTATTACTTTAAGGTAGCAAGATAGTAGGCCATAGTGCTCTAAATCAAACATAAAATTTCATAAAATAATTATGAATAGTTTGTAAGATATCATGAGCATAATCTTAACCCCTTGCCTTATGAATCGAGCGACGATTGCGTGTGCCACTTTCGATGAAGGGTTTTCTCATGTGTCGTGACCAGAAGCAGTTTCATCATGGGCTAAATTTTGCACACGTTTTTTTACAGGACAAACTATAATGCTATCTTCCGATGTATCCAAATCGGTATCTGTTGTAATCAGGACACTTTCCAGCACCGTTATTAATATCAATTTACCTTTTTGCCATTAGGTTAAATTTTTAGATTTTTTAAAGAATTTTTTAAGCACCAACAGTTAATTATTTATTGCATATAATATAATTATTAATAAATATTAGATCACTTGAAAATTTCCCTTATTTTAAAAATCAATATTTCACTTTACCCTCACCTTAAAGACAAGGCCGAGTAAGCGTGCGTCACGGAAGGAGCGTACGAACGTGACGTGTCGACGGCGAGCATGCTTACGTCGCGGTGAGCGGAGCGACGAGCAAGAGTGCTGGACGGTGGAGATCGGCGCCGCAGATGTTACCCGGGAGATATAAAAGCCGATGTTTTCTCCCGGTGAAGCAGTTTTATACGTTTTAATATTATTTTCACTACTTTTACTCTTATTTACTCTCATTTAATCGCATTTATTCACATTTTAATCTTATTTAGTCACTATTTATTCACATTTAATATCATTTTATTCAATTTCTAACCACTATTTTTTACAATTTTTATATATAATCAACTCAATGCTCTTAATATAAATCTTAAATATTATTTATCTATCATTCTGAACTGGCATCTTGATATTTATACATAACTGAATGAACCGATTACTCTCAAAACTATTCATCTTAATAACAGGAGATATGCCCTGCCGGGCCAGGTGCTTCAACAAATACCGTGAAATGGAGAACGGCGATGAAGCAGTGCTAGTTCGTATCTGTGTTCGAATTCTAGTGAGAGTTCGAGATGAAGCAAAGACGCCTACTGCATACAGCCGAGGAGGTAGACCGATGGATCGGCGAAGCCGTCATTAGAGCTACCGCAGTTGGACTTATGTTTTTTTACCACTGCATGATTTCAAGTACTGTCAAGTATGTTTTTTTTTATTTTAAGGTTTGTGAAAAGCAACCTTATTTTGTACAGATACCAAGACTGGTATGTTCCATTAAATATTATATAGTTATTATTTGCTCAAGCTGTAATTATTTTTAAGCTTCCACTGCGCACAACCTTTTTCATATATAACGATAACTTAGTTATCTATCTCACACTTTTAAGAGTGGGAGGTAACAAAAATACTCTATTGTAATTACTCCTAAGAATAAACGACCAACTCTTATATTGCAACTGCAACAAACAATAACGCAAAAAGAAAAATTTTATCGCCTAAAAACAATAACATGTCTCATAAGATCTTTTCACTTTTGGCCAGAAAGAATCATCACGTGTGTGATACGTGGTTCTCGTTTTAGGCACAGCAGTACGAACACGTCTCTCATACGTTGTTTTAAGGCAAAGGGTTAATACATAATCATATAACCACCAAAAACTTACTACTATATAATCGTATAACTACCAAAAAACATTTTAATATCTAAGATACACATGAATGTGATATAAAGTACATATTTAATTCCCTATATTTTTTCCATTTTATATATAGCTAAAATAATAGTATGATAACGTGCATAAATATTTTCAAACTAATGCATAAATTAGTTTAAGAATCAAAAATATTTGAAGATTTAATAACTCTAAACTACTATTCTAAATAATTATTCTAACAATACATAGTTTTCAGACACATTTTGATAATTTGTTTTTAACTTTTTCTTGACTTATTTTATATCATAAGGTACAAAAATATACATTAAGATAGTTTTGATTCACTTAAACTTTAATACCTCTTTAACAGAACTCTAATATAGTATAAATAATTCCATTCTAGTACAAGTTTATGACATCATTGAAATAAATTTTACATTCCTTACCTGTCTCTACAGTGCCATTAAAGTAAAAGATATTTCGAGGAATATATGAAAATGAACACCGTAGTTCTTATCTAACTAGAAACAGAATTTAACCGAAATTAATAATTTAAAGTTATTTATTTTTTAAGTTATGTAATTATTGCCCAAGAGAAATGATAAAGCAAACGGTTGAAGGGTGTGTTAGAAATAAACCTCCGATAAAAATTAAAATGTGTCCCTAATGAAACATTATGGGAAGCATTCTATTCTGCTTAAAAGTATTTTTCTCATATCGCATAGAAAGTGCTTCAAAATTGAAAGTTAGTAGAGTATTGTGGTATTCGGCATAAAATTGAGATTGAATTAATACATTGTATGTGGGACATGTACTTTTACGTTTTTTGATTATTAATACTTGAGCTCGCGTCGTAACATCATGGTTTGTTTGTGGGTACAAAAATAACGGTATATGCAGGAAAACTAAGTCGAATGTTTTTATCTACTCCATAGATTCTGGAAAAAAATTATACAAATAAAAACTATTTTTTACATTCGTCGATACGTAACCACAGAACAGAAAGCTTAATTAAAAAATCAATTTAGATTTAAAATTAACTTTTTATTTATCCTTGTGAAAATGATATTATATATACGTTTATATATATATATATATATATATATATATATATATATATATATATATATATATATATATATATATATATATATATATATATATATACATATATATATATATATATATACATATATATATATATATATATATACATATATATATATATATATATGTGTGTGTGTGTGTGTTTATTTGTCTATTTATATATGTGTTTATATATTTCAATATAAAATACGAAAAGTTGGTTAAAAAATCTATTAAGATTTAACTGAATAACTAAATTTAAGCTCAAAATGCCCGTTCCCTGTACAAAAATTCGCTGCGAAATGTACCCGCACACAATGTGTTAATTCATTGAAGTAACATTTAACATTAAATACCAATTATATTAAGGGATGTTGTTATTTCTGGTGACACTTGGACAAAATAACAAATATTAAGGGTACATAGTAATATTATCTTTTATGAAGCAATAAAAGAAATAAATAAATGTCCTTATTCTGAAAGGAATCGAAACTCCATCCACGGAATCTTGTGATGGCTGACTCGCAAAGTGGTACAGAAAAGCATCATTGTTGAAACAAAAGCTTGCTCCTCGAGAAAATGTAAGCACCAAGATTTTGGATCACAGATAATCTAAATGGATATTTAAAGCTTATAATCTTTGTGTAAAATTTTAAAATTAATTAAAATTATATGTGTTATAGAGATTGGTCCATCAGTTAGGAATAAATCGAAAAATACAGTTGAGGATTTCAGAATAATAACTATTTTGATAAGAAGTTATATCTAGATAAACTGAGTCAAAACAAAGGAGGCAAATACACCAACTAATATGATCCGCAGTAGCTCAGTCGGCAAAGGCAGCTGTCTCATAACTGAAAAATTGCAGGTTTGGGTCTGGAGCCGGCCTAAGATCCGCCGTGTTTGCTAAAAATGACTGGGGCACGTAAAATATGTTCGTGGTCACAAAGTTTTCCAAGTTTTCAAAAGATTCCTCTGAGAGTGCCAGGTCCAGTCTGGGGGTCCAGCAGTAGATTGATGTTATCACACGGTAACCTGTACGAAAAAACAAAGTATTTACTGAATGATTCCTTTTCCCGATAAAGAATGTGTGTATTTCTAGTGTGAAGTAAAAAAAACCTCCACCCGATTTATTATGGTTCATTTTTATATTCAATTCCTAAATGTAGTCTCTTCTTTTTTATTAACCATTTTAGATAAGTTAAGGTTAATAATGCCTTAACAGCCGGTTTAAGATCCGCCGTGTTCGTTAAAAATGACTGGAACGCGCAAAATATGTTCGTGGTCACAAAGTCCTCCAAGTTTTCAAACGATTCCTCTGAGGGGTGGCAAACCAAGTCTAGGGGTCTAACAGCAGAATGATGTTATCACACGGTAACCTGTGTGAAAAAACAACGGATTTACTGAAAGATTCCTTTTCCTGATAGAGAATGCGTGAATGTAAAAAACGCCCACCCGATTTATAATGGTTCATTTTTATATTCAATTCCTAAATGTATTTTCTTATTTTTTAATAACCATTTTAGATAAGTTAGGTTAGGGTTAATAATGGCTTAACAGCCGGATAAAGATTCGCCGTGTTCGTTAAAGGTGATTGGGGACCGTAATAGGGGTTCGTGGTCACAAAGTCCTCCAAGTTCTCTAATGATACCTCTGTGGGTGGCAGGCCAAGCCTATGGGTCTTCTACTTGTTCCTTGCTTCTAAATTACGTTGACCAAGCTGGGGTAATTTTACTAGCGTCCGTAGCATACCTTAAGCTGCACGTGATCCCCGGGTGCTAAATGAATAACAGCTTCGCTACCTTGTTAATGGGTTAGGATAATATGTCTGCTGCATTGTAAAAAAACAACATCTAGTATTTTAAATTTTATTTGAAAAATTCATGTTGTGTAGTTATATTCCCAAAAATATATAATACAGTGATAAATCCTGCAAATAAATCTAAAATAATTTCATACACGAATTACATTTGTTTAAAATTATTTATCTAAATTTCTAAAAAAAATGGTTATTGTATTTTATTACATAAATAATCTTCGTGGATTCAATAGTTAGAATTTCCTTTTCTGTTGTAAATGGTAATAGGACTTAAGAGAGTTGGTGACTTTATATTTTTTCTTTATTTGCACCCTTAGACCTAATGTTAGAACATTTCATCTTATCAGCACAATAAAGGTAATGACAGCGTCAAAGGGTTTGTTTATTAGTGCCCTGTCGTTAGGGAGCGTATTTTCTTTTATTTGCTTTCCCGTTGTCTCTATACAATAAATGTTCTTTATTACTACCGCTCGATTAATTTATGTGGCAATTGTTCCCCTGAGAAATAGCCAGTATTCTCTGAAATATAACTAATGAGAAATATTATTTACGAGGTCATTAAAATATAAAATTTACAGTATCTACAATTTTGAGCTAGACTTTTATTGAATATAAAAATGTTTTAATGTAGTAACGAATTTATAGTATAACTTTGGTTCTTTTTAGATAGGAATAACTTTCCAACTCTTTGAAAAATGAAAATACAACAAACAACCTCAAATCCGAAATCTTCAAAACCTCGGCAATTACGAAATCTTCAAAACCTCGTCAATTCCGAATTTTGAACCCTTTGTAAATTTTTTCTTTTGGGAATTAGAGTAATATTAACGCCTATTCCCCTCCATCACAGTCTGTGAACTAGTTTACATGCTGTGCTCGAAATTCGTTTCAACACGTATTTATTCTGCGGTACTGAGAACGAGAATGAAGATATGAAATAGTCATTTTATGTTAGCAGTTGTAGACAATAGTGCATTAGATTCTGGGTCATTTTTCGAAAGAATCTACTAGAATTTTGTAATTTGTTACAAACTTCTTTGTATATAACAATGTTTGTTTTAAAAGTCGTATTTTACGGCTTTGAAACATTTACAATTTTTCAATATTCAATAGATTCCATAATTAAGCATTATTTAGCTTTATTTTATTTATATTTTAACGGTACAAATTAGAAATTATTTTTTACCAAAAGAAAAATTGACAAATTATTTGTTGAAATTTGTTACTTCGTTTTTCTTATCGCAACTGCTATTCATTGTCACCTAATTAAGCCTTCAAAGGTATTTGGTGCATGCCGAAAATTAGTTCTTTTATGATAGACAAGAAGTTTCGTAGTATACAAAAATTTGCATTGCACAAAATTATACAAAAGTTTGTAGTACAATTAAGACGTGTTTAAATTCTTATAAAATGATTAAATAATTCATCTTAATTGGTTATAATTTAAAACACAGAACAATTAAGAGATTAGAATTTTGAGAAAAAAAATGCTATATTAAGCTTTTTAAAACTTAATTTAGTATATAAGTATTAACTAAATTACAACGGTCTAAAAACTGCACTCTATAGAATAAATTTATATATATATATATATGAAAATTTTGGAAACTTATGAAAATTATAAATACAGTAAATTAGATTGGAATTATAACTACTTTATCATAGGATATAATCTCTCAGTTTAATTTTTCTAAATGATAATAACTCATTCTACAGATAATGCAGATATATACCTATAGAAAAATATTCAAGCTTATCTTTTGTACAGATTTTTAAAAAAAATTATGGATAGTAATATAACAAAGTTTGAATTTGTTCTGAATTAATTATTCCATATATTATTTCTTCTGTATTAAGTTTTCTCTATATCATTGTGGTTTAGAGGAATAATTTCGTAATTTTATAACAGATTAAACAAGTCATGTATACCTCAAAAATATTTTACTATTTTATTAAGTAAGATTATGTAAGTTTCTGATTACGGTATTTATTAAGTAAGATTATGTATTTTACTAAGTAAGATTAAATATTTAATGAAATTTAGATTGCATACTTAATAATTTAAGTATACAGTATATTTTATTTCAGTCTTTTGACCTTTCCGAAGATAGGTCAAAATAGACACAATATCAGCATTCACCCTTTTTCTTTAGTTGGTATGAGACTCCTTAATATTTCTTCATATTGATGAAGACCATCCATATTTAAAAATAAAAAATGAGATAGTAACAAAAAAGATTATTTTTTTTCACTGTTGATTCCTTTTAAAATCTGTTCTGAATTGCCTATTCTAAGTTAATGATTCATAAGAACGGGTGGTTTGAGTTTTAATCCATTCCCTCTTATCAAGAACTCTACGGCGAAGTTCGGAGATAAACGATTGAAAAAGAGAGGAGGAACTGGGTTAAATGGTGATAAAAGTTCAACATCCGCTCCAGGATGGATGAAATATTACCCGCGGTTTCCTTTTGTGGCCCGAAAAGATTTGTCCCTCCCTCAGTCATTCAAAAATTCATTTGTATGTTCTCTCTCTCAGATGTCCAAAAGTTCTGAGAGAGACCGAAAAGTCTCGCTTTTAGTTTTCATGTCTGTCACAAGCGATAAGGTTCGAATGGAGCGTTTTAAAATGTTAGTTTTCTATTCTGAATACATTAAGTTGACATGATAAATATGGTTTATGCAAGAAAGGAAAGCACTGAATATTATCTTGTAAAACGCTCAAATGACGTTCCCTTTTAGTTCCAAATGTTTCCCTTTCACGTGTATATCTTGCCCCAGTCGTAGCTTGAAAGTAACTGGCTCTTTTACATAGGATGTAGTATTTCAAAAAAGGAATAACAGATAATTTATTTCCTGGTGTAGAATAAAGTCTAGAATAATCAAGAAGGAACTATATTAAATTATTTCGTGTTGACGTCTTTTGAATTTTTGTTCCGTATTTCCCCTATTTTAATACACTTTCATAACTTTTTTGTTGATTCCTATTTAGAAAAGGGCAAAACGTATCTGTGACAAGTTTGGTTTTAAGAAAGGGGGTAGTTACTTTTAAATCACAAAACTATATTTTTTATTATTTTATATAATAGAAGGAAATATATATAGCTCATGATTATTTTCTTATCTTTTTTTTTGTTTTACTGTTGCGGGATGAATTGTTTCATGGTAAATATATCAAAGCCTAATATTGAGGGAAGGCTGTTTATAATAGAAAATATTGGAAATGATTAAAAAATAGTTGATACGTTAATTAAAATCTAATTTATTGTTAAAAAATATGTACATTTTTTTAGCTTTAACATGCTTTTTCTTTAAAGTATTATTTCAAAAAATATGCACAGTATTACTTAACTTAAAACTCAAATATACATATATATATTTAAAACTTCGGATATTTATGTATACGAAACTCTAACATAATCTCAACGTATTTTTATGTAATTGCTTCTAATATTTTTAAATTAGTTTTTTTAATTTTTAAGATTAATCACATTTATATATATATATATATATATATATATATATATATATATATATATATATATATATATATATATATATGTATATATATATATATATATATATATATATATATATATATATATATATATATGTGTGTGTGTGTGTGTGTGTGTGTGTGTGTGTGTGTGTGTATGTAATCCTTAAATTATAAAAAAATAAATTATAAAAGTTAAAAAGCTAAGAAAAAAAGAGAGCTAAATAGAACGGCACAAGTCGAATTCAAACTTTATTTCAGAGCTGCTAAAACGGACATCTTTACTGCTCAACGACAGACAAAGGCAAGTCACAAAAATCATTCTGCTCGAACAGAGGTGCACCGAAGAGTGAAGACAGAAAGAATTTCCCCACTTACTCAGCGAATTTAAGTGCAAGATCAGGAACAACGCGAAGCCATTTGCCGGCGACAGCTGGGAAACGTGTAGAATAGACAGAAAATTTACATCTTTAGGATAGAAAGCTTTGGAAAGAATTTTAAGTCGAAGACACTCCTTTGATTAAGACATTTAGAGGCTGGAAAAACATTTTAAGGAATTAGAATGGGAGAGAGGAGTTTTTTAAGGCAATATTAAAGTTAAATAGTTTTGATATATTACATATATATACAAATATAGATAGATAGATAGATAGATAGATAGAGAGAGAGAGAGAGAGAGAGATAGATAGATAGATAGATAGATAGATAGATAGATAGATGTGTGTGCATATGTATATATAAAATACACTGAAAAATATTTTTAGGAAAATTGTAACAAATATTTTAGGTGTATGTTACAGAGTAATCTTTTGAGAGGACATTTTTTAAATTTTTTTAAGCGTAGATGTGCAATATTTTTTTATAAAAATGAGCGCACAGTACATTCATATCAATCTGGCAATATTAAAAAGATTTTTTTTTTTGCTTATAAAAAAATCTAATGCAATCTAATTTTTTCTATTTGTACATAATAGTTGCAAATGTCTATAGTAGTTCATCTTGAAATAAATTATTGAAATTACTAGAATAAAAAAATGAGTAACAAAGGATTGAAATTGTTTAATAATTCGTTATGTTATAGGCTTGTGAAGATGAATCCCCGAAGAATAAAAATGAATTTAAGCTTAAATATTTAAAAAAAAATTGTATTGTATATAATTTTTATACAAGAATCATACTGACACACTATAAAGCATATATTTCTCTTCAATTTGAACACTTAAATAGGGTACAAATGCACAAAGTGCGTAAGGACTATCCCAGGAACAGTACTGTTTGAATTCATGTCACAAAGAGATAGATCTGGAAATCAACTCTCATGAACTATTCCAACAATGTTGGAATTTCTCTAGAAAATGATTCCAAGTGTACCAAACTTTGTAGAAAAAATTAATCAATTCCTGACTGATAAAAGGTAAAAGAAAAAATATTTTAAAAATAATAAAATTTCCCCAATATAAAAAGAAAAATACAATTTTCTAGTGAATTCTTAATTACTTTTGAGTTATTTAAAGCAAGACTTTTTATTACGGATCTTAAAATCCCTTTAATTTTTCGTTTTAGAGGATTTTTCTTATTTAAATTCTTAAAATTAATTTCTGAATGTTTTTATCGTATCCTAAAATATTTTACAACTTGCGCAGCTGCATCGGTTTTTCTCTTATACAACTCTCATCTGACCCTTTTAAGCCATTTTAAGATATTTTTTTGCTTCATTATTCCTTAAAGTAGCATGCCATTTGCCGATTATTTACTAATTCATAAGCAATATTATAAGTTAATAAAAAATGGGAAGACAAAAAGTCATTTGTAATTGTTCATATTAAATAAAATTAAGAAACTATTTAGAGTATTTTAAAAGAATAAGAAATAAAGGAACAAACAGAAAAGTCTACAAAAAACGTAATCATCATATAAATACTCTGCTTTATATATTTTTTTTAATTTTCCATACATGTAAGCAAATAGCTGCGAATAGCTATTTATAGCTAATGCTTTAAAAAAATTTAAATACAAAAAAAAAACCTCATATGTTATAACGCTGCGTGACTGCCTAACGTCTTTAGAGTCAAAAGAGAAGATCGCGTGATTTTTATTCTTTCTTAGTATACGTAAATGTAAGGATTTCCTTCTCTTGCAGCTACTTACTAGAAAAATGGAAATTTCCCCACCTTTCTTCACTTCCCCCTAAATTCCATTCAAAAGTTGAATCTGGGGCTATTTTTTCTTATCAATGTAATAACGTGCATTTTTAATCCAGAAAGGGGTAATTGCCGTTTGCAATGATTTCTTTTCAATTTATTTAAAAAAATGTTCACTTCCATTATACAAAAGTTAAAACCCCAAACGAAAGGCAATAGCTTTTAAGATAGTTTTTGTAAACTTTTCCCTTTTTCAGCTGTTGGAAAGTCTATTTGCCTTCCTATTTCTTTAATGTACTGTGTCACGTCACACCATGCGAGCTATCGAATTTTCACTGTATGGAAATGATTTGCCTTAAGAGATTTAGAGGTTTTTATGAATCGCTTACGCATTTAAAAAGGTAAACAAAAACTTTCCTTTTACGTTATCACGCCATAACGCTTTCATTCTTCCAATAAAGTTTATGTAGTACTATTCAGTTTTTATACTTCAGTTTCCATTACACCTGAGTTGTGCATCGATAAGTTGTGAAAGCATATACAAAATAAGAGTGCAAAAATTTGACAATAGTTTCGAAGAACTCCTGTTTACTAAACATTTTAGACTACTCCGAAAGATGATTAACCATTCTCCAATTCTCCGAAATAACCAAGGGTCAAGCTAACTATATAAAATGATAGGTTTTTATTTGCCTATGAGAGTCATTGAAATTTGTACTTTTTATTGTTAGAATATTGTTGATAAACATTTCATTGTAACGTAAAAATTAACCAAAAATTAAATTTAAAATTAGTTCTTATATAAAAATTCTATAATTTGAATCACATAGAAATGAATGCTAGCTACTTTATATCTAAATTTCTAGGTCAAATCGAATTGACACTACGCAGACAATGTTTAAATAATATAAATAAGAAATGAAAAATGAGATATTTAAAGGAATGACGTGATAATGATAAAAAAATATCGTTTTCACCTATTTATTATGCGATAAATTGAAAATTTTAATCTCCTTTTAACCGAGGAAAACTGCGCTTAAAACAATTACATGGGATTAACGGAATGACGTCACTTTGTTAGAAATTATTGCTTCTTACACTTAGTTATAATGCGATAAATTAAAAAGTTAATCGTTTGCGTTTAACCGGGGAAAATAACGCTTGGAATAACGACATGAAAAGCTAACGAAAGAAAAGGGGAAAGGAATGGATTTCGAACTCTAAAAATTTTCAAAAACTTTCCTAGGGATATATTTAAAAATTTCCCAAATTTTCACGGCGATTGGATGTATGGTTTTTGAGTCTATCGAGTACAGACAGACAGACACAAATTCATTTATATATAAATAGATTACAGAAAACACACAAGATCAAATTTACTATCAATACTCAGGTTATTTGATACACGTTCTCACATACAAAAATATTCAATATAGCAAACTTTATTAAATGGGAATAACGTAAGTAATATAGCTTAAAATAGGGCTTTACGTGAGGTATGATTTTGGTGCCTATAAAACACAATTAAACGATTTTTTTTTTTGTTTAACTCGAAATTGTGAATACTGAACACTAAAAGGAATTTTTGGATCAAATCATACAATTATAACAGTTGGGCTGAAAAGTTCTTAGGCTAACATAAAATTTTTTTTCATAAAATTTGATTTTATTTTTCAATGTAGTTGCCTTCAAGGGCGATACAACGATTATAGTGGTCATACAATTTTTCGATACCATTTTTATAGTACGATTTGTCTTTAGCCTCAAAATAGGCCTGTATTTTGGAGAGTACTTATTCATCGGCGCTAAATTTCTTTCCAGCGAGCATTTTCGTAAGGTCTGAGAACAGGAAAAAGTCGCTGGGGGCCAAATCTGAAGAATACTGTTTGCTGAGGAAGCAAGTCGAAGCCCAATTCATATAATTTTGCCATCGTTTTCATTGACTTGTGACAAGGTACATTGTCTTGATGAAACAGCACTTTCTTCTTTCTTCGATTTCGTGCTTTAAATGCTCCAATAACGCTATGTAATAGTCGTTGTTGATGGTTTTCCGTTTCCAAGATAGTCGATGAATATTTTGCCATGCCCATCCCAAAATTCTGATGCCATAATCTTGCCAGCCGATTGTTGCATCTTTCCCCGCGTTATCCAAATATTCTTTCACGATATGTCGAGCACATTCCTTTGATATCTTTAGAGTCTGAGATATCTCGATTAACTTCACTTTACGGTCATCCAAAATAATTTTGTGGACTTTTTTATCTATTCGTCGGTAACAGCCTCTTTGAGACGTCCACTGCGTGCATCGTACTCGGCACTCATTTAGCCTCGTTTAAACTTAGCAATCTACTACTCAATGTTTTTTTTCCTAGTGCAGAGTCCGAATAATATTTATCACGCCAATCTTTGGCTCCAACAGTATTTTTTTCGCTAAATACCAGTGCTTTGCTAACATATTAAATTCCTTTTTATCCACTGTTTTCAAACTAACAAAAGTTGCTTCATTCAACATACTATATCTCACAAATTAATAGTCCGACAGCTGTCAAATTTATACACGTGTCTTTCGAAGATTAGGGCTAATTAAAAATCATATGGAGTTAATACTAGTGGCGCCATCTATGCATCAGCCTACGAAATTTTCAGCCCAACTATTAGTCAGCTTACTTTTAATACTGCATTTTACTTGTATATCAAGTAAAACATGTTGCATCCCTTCAGAATTTTTAAGAAAAGTAGATAAGAAAATCAGTAAAAGATTCACTCATGAAATAAAAAAGTCCATGTTATTTTAGACAGTAATAGAGCAAAGTATGAAGATATTAAGTTAAAAGTCACAAAAAGTGTCTATTTTACCTAGATTATTCTGCAACGTCATGATCATACTATCAATTACCTGTGAATAAAAATTTATTTAAGGGAAAGAAATATTTGGAACTTATTGTTGTGGTATGTAACAAAGATGCTTTGATGTCATTTTCTTAATCGCATTTTATTTGAGCATCAAGTAAAATACGTAACATTTTTTTTTCAGAATTTTTAACAAAAGTATATAAGAAAAACAATGAAATATTCACATATAAAATGGTGTGAAAATACGTTTTTTACTAGATAGTAATAGAGCAAAGTATGAAAATGTGACCTTAAAAGCCATAAATAGTGTCTGTTTTACCTAGATTCTCCTGCAACGTTGTAATAATATTATCAGTTATCCAATGCATAAAAGTTCATTTAAGAAAAGAAATATGTGGAAATTATTTAAGTGTAATAAATATGCTTTGGTCTCTTTAAAAAAGATAACACTATTAAAAAAATTATGTGGATA
>CM063506.1:18628260-18648260 GCA_032207245.1 Pardosa pseudoannulata
TCTATTACATGTTAGATATTAACTAAGTAATAAAAAAACACTAAAGTCTTGGTTTCACAGAAATTCTGTTATATAAAACTTAAAAATAGTACCCGAAAATAGTTCTAGGAATTATCTCATTTGTGTGATCTCAGATGAATTGAAACAAGTTACATACTGTTGTGCACACAGCCCTGTGACGTGACTAGACAGTTAAATCTCCAGAATCCAGTCACCAGGAAAACATGTACTGGCTAAACAGTATAAAACTAGTGTTTGTCATTCCTTTTACCATAATAGAGAGCAAATAAGGCTAGTTAGGAATTGCCTACTTCAGATCTGTTTCTGTAAAAAATTGGATTTAAATGCTGGATTGTATGCAAAGTTCTTCAGAAGTCAAATAAATGTCTCTTCTATCACAAGAGAGTAAATACACACTTGTGATTTTTTTTTCAGGAATATTGTCCGCTCTTAATTGCATACCGAATCTGAAAACACGTCTCAAAAATTAATTTTTTTATTTCATTATACAAAATGAAGAAAGTACTGTAATCCTGAAAAATTTCAGAGCTTCAGTTTTTAATTTCTCTAAATGGGGATCACGACATAATTTTTCTTAAACATGGGGTATCAAATGAAAATACAGTGGACTCCGCTTAATGTGATTAGTTTGGGACTATGTAATTTTTATAACAATAACCGATTCATAACAATAAACGGTATGCAAAATTAGATATATTTACCCCCCTCTTTAATTCACAAGTACGAAATTTCAAAATTAAATGAAAAACTCAACTTATCTGTATGTATTGTACATTATTCTTTATAACATAAGAATTGTATACACGATTAATTGTTGGCTGTTTACAATTTTTCTAAAGAAGCTCATTGATAAATTGTTCGTAATCATAATGGTCTATAAAGTCATCGGAGCGGTGTTATACTGTACGTTTCAACACTTTCAATGCATTTTGTCCTTTCAGCAATTGTAGGAGCTGGCTCAATATCAAGATATTTTTCATCTGATTCACCAGTTCCATCATTCGTCTGTTGTCCTATGACAATCTGACAGACTTCAGATTCTGTTAATGTGGAAGCTACTGGAATGTTTTGATCTACTTTCACCCATGACTCGAACTCTTCAGAGGTCATATCCGAAGGATTTTCTATTATTTCTTGAGATTTCTGGTAATTTTTTAGCAAAATCAAGGCATAAAATGTGAGTACTCTCCTTCTCAGTTCCGATAACAATGTGTTACTTCTGCTTATCTGACAACCATTGACCACCAGCAGGGTGTGCGTATATCTGAAAAATTCCAGGATCGTGTGAAACAACACTCCTTTGTTCATTCCCCAGTTCCCTATGTGGATGAGGGATAATTCTCGGAAATTCAACAACAGCGAATGGAAAGAAAATAATGGATCCCTTCTGTATATATTGTAAATACTCCGTTGCCAGATAAAATGAGGTTTGAAAACTGATAACATTAATCGATGTTACGATCATAAAGCGATAATTTTAACATACAGATGAATAGAGAATATCCGGATCAAGTGATTTCGATAACAATAAACGATTGATAACAATAACCGCGATCACATTAAGTGGAGTCCAATGTAGTTTACTTTCCGCTACTGTGTAAAAAAAATTCAAATAATTTTCACTAATGTTTCACATACATATAATCTCCCTTTTTTTTCTAAAATCTTGTTTTTGTGTTAGGATATCTGGTCTTTCTTGTCTCTTCTTATTATTATGTTTAAAAAAATTACCAATTTCGACACAGGAGTGGCATTATAGCTTCACAAATCAATGTTTGATTGAGAAAATAGATTTTAGGCTTATAGTGTCTTTTTATCCTAGTTTTAAATACATGCACTCCCAAGTTTAAGGGTAGTTAGCGTATTTTGCTCCAGCCCGATGGAAAAAAGTTTTGGACGTAATTGTGTTGTTGCCCCTACGTAGGGAGCGGAATTTCCTTACCTATTTGGAGTTCACAAAATAAAGTGAGCAAAACCCAGCCATTATGTATGATGAATATTGTTAAAAAAGACAAGTCCCCGGAATTGGGGAAATACGTTTCAAGTACGTTTGTGCACTAAAAACAGGCCAATGTTTAGAATGTAAGCCCCTGTAGTGACATTTATTTTATAAATCCTTCCCTTGGCCAACCTAAGTACAGTTTATGCCAAAAATAGTATGTAAAACACTTATTAAAATCCTGAAATATGTAGATGGTTACACAATATATGAAATTAATATTAAAAATAAATTTAGAAAAATAAAAATATTAAGAAAATAGATATTTGGGTCAAAGATGCATAATTGTTACAGTTTTATAACCCATATAAAAGTTGCATCCCAAATCTTCTAATTTTTTTATTAGTTTTTATTTTTCATCCCCAAAATTGTTCAAATCGTACACCCTACCTGAATATGAAACTCCCCATTCCAGTTAACACTTCTAGTGTAATTTATTCGTATATTTGCTCAGACCTTCTTTTGTATTTTAAGCAATGCATAGCTTTAATTTCACAGGAATATGGGTGTTTTTTAATTGTTTGATGTTATTAAAAGAAAATTTCTACTCATAATCATTTAAAGATTGAAAGAAGATCACTTTTAAATCCTCAAAAATTTGATTTTTTATCAATTTATTTGATACAATGAAGGATTGAAAATATTTTAAAAACAAATTAAGTCAATACATCAATTAGAACCGAGTTTATAATTAAAAAACTATTAAGATTTAGCAAATGCATAACAGATGTGTGTCAAGTGTTTATCTTTAAACTGCTTTTTCTCAATATTATGATTTCAAACCTTTTGCGCAATATTACTTCAAAATTAAGAAATATATTTTCTGAACAATATTTCTTAAAATTTTAAAATTTATCCCAATTTATTCATTTTTTAAAAAAACAAATTAAGTCAAGACGTCAATTAGAATGGAGTTTATAATTAAAAAACCGTTAAGATTTAGCAAATGCATAGCAGATGTAAGCAAGAGTTTAAGCTTCTTTTTTTTTTCAATACTATAATTTCGAACTTTTTGCGCAACATTACTTCAAAATTAAGCAATATATTTTCTGAACTATATTTTTAAATTTTTAAATTTATCCCTTTTTATTCCTTTTTTAAAAAACAAATTAAGTCAAGACGGCAATTAGAAGGGAATTTATGATTAAAAAACCAGTAAGATGTAGCAAATGCATAGCCGATGTCAGCAAGTGTTTTTTTAAACTGCTTTTTCCCAGTACTATAATTTCAAACATTTTGAGCAAAATTACTTCAAAATTAAGAAATATATTTTCTGAACAATATGTTTAAGTTTTAATATTTATCCCAATTTATTCACTTTTTAACAAAATAAATTAAAAAAATTATAGAAATTGTACTAAATATTTTACGTATATGTTATAGAGTAACCCTTTTAGAAAACATATTTTTTGCGACGTAGTTAATTAAGCGAATGAAAACACTTCTTTTCAAACACAAAAAAAAACTTATTTTACATCGCTATATACAGCACAAAGACAATTAAATGATATTAAGAAATTTGCATCTGCAAAACAAAATGAAAAATGGACAACATTCCAGCTGCCGTGCGGATGCGTTCTCGAAGCGAGGTGACACTACTAGAGAGTTCTAAATAGAGCGGAAATGAATCACAGAAATGTTGAGTTGTTTTGTTCCGGATGCACCGGAACAATATTTAAATTTTTAAGTATATAAGTTCAATGGTTGTTATTAAAATGTTCGCACATTTCATTTGTATCAAAATAGAAATGTGAAATATATATTATTTCTAATATAAGAAAATTCAACTCCACCACCATTTTTTTCTACTTGTAATGGTTAATAAAGGTTGGTATAGTTCATCTCTTTAAACTAATGATATATGAAAAAAATTACAAAGCATTGAAATAAAAAAAAACTATTATGCTTACTTATAAAAGTAATCTCTCCTCTTAATCCATTCCTTTTATCTTGAAACCAATGAGTACCATTCAAATAACAAAACATTCCTTTACAGAAAAATATATATCGAGTGAAAGAATTTTGTTTGGAAAAGAAATAAGTAGTTCTGTTCTTGTTCATTTCAGTAGGTAACTGAAACCACTGTATTAAGAGACAATACTTTTAGTATCTTAAATTAAAGTGTCTCTGAGGATATATAGCTCGCTAAAAAACATCTTCAAAATAAAATACTCTTTACGTAAAATAGGTTTCTTTCTTTATAGATAACATGTCTCGAGAAAGTGTAATTAACAATTATTATGTCAAGTTATAAATTTATATAAATCTTATACAACTAGAAGTGTATAGTAAGCTTCTTTATTATATCTGTAGTTCCTATATATCAAGATACTCTAACTCACCAGTCATCTGTCATGGAAGATTTAGATGTTTCCAAAGTTTTTTCCCAATTGTTTCTGAGTGTTCCAGAATCTCCAGGTAATGACTAATTGGTGACCACAAAAGAACATAATGTTTTAGGATGCAGAGGGAAGAAAACCAACGATCGATATGATTATTCTTTGCCAAAAGCCAAAACTATATTGATAGGCAGTAAAAAGCCTGCTGTGTTTAAGTATGCTGTACCTTCTGCTTTGATGAAATATGTTGATTGTACAAGTGTTTCTACTGATTTAGATAAGGATCTTGGTAAATTTTTACAAGCTTCTACTAGTTTATCTAATTTTAGAGCACCTAATAGATAGAATGGAACAATAACAAAACTTATTTCTAAACTGGCTGCGGCTACTTAAGTGGAAAATTCCCAGTACAGATTCTGTTAGTTATCAAGAATTGTGCTAATGTAACATTCAGTGGAATAGATATGGAATAAAAATATTTAGAAAATTATATACAAATAATTTTAAAAGCCTAGTTCGAAAGAACTAAAAAAACATTAATTTATTAATGTTTTAATGCATTTTGTTTACAAAACATTTGAAAAACATTTCGCTTCTCGCAACCAACACTGGGATTGGTGGATTTGGTACAATGTTGGACTCTCTTCAGATGCCTACTTATTCTAGAATTGTAAAAACTGAACATGTTCACGAAATGTCATTTAGATTTAATCTCTCTTAATTCATCCCTTATATCTTGAAAGTAATGAGTACCAACCAAATAACAAAACATTCCTTTACAGAAAAATATACTTCGAGTGAAAGAATTTTCTTTGGAAAAGAAATAAGTAGTTCTGTTCTTGTCCATTAAGTAGGTAACTGAAACCACCGTATTAAGAGACAGTACTTTTAGTATCTTAAATTAAAGTGTCTCTGAGGATATATAGCTCGCTAAAAAACAACTTCAAAATAAAATACTTATTACGTAAAGTAGGTTTTTTTGGTTTATTTATAGATAACATGCCTCGAGAAAGTGTAATTAAAAATTATTATGTCAAGTTATAAATTAATATAAATCTTATATAACTAGAAGTGTATAATAAGCTTCTTTATTATATCTGTAGTTCTTATATATAAAGATACTCTAACTCACCAGTCATCTGTCATGGAAGATTTAGATGTTTCCAAAGTTTTTTCCCAATTGTTTCTGAGTGTTCCAGAATCTCCAGGTAATGACTATTTGGTGACCACAAAAGAACATAAAGTTCTCGGATGCAGAGGAAAAAAAACCTGGAGCTGCAGGCGTTTTTTGTTCCCTTTGTGGCTCCCGGGAATTGGTCGACGATTCATCGGCTCTCTACCAGTCACAGGAAATTAATCCTTGTAAATGGCGTTAAGCTTATCAGTGCTCCTTCTTTGCTTTATTTGTAGGGAGATTTTTTTTTCGAGGAGAAATGTAATTAATTGAGATTGCCACTGCAGTTGAGTTGCAGGATATTTATTTTGCACTTATAACTGCTTGAAATATGAATGTCATTATTTTCTTGAATTTTACTGGAGAAGTAGAGAATGATTGATTATTTTCTATTTTTACTTAGAGGTAAATTATATTTTAACACAAAAATAAAAGGCATTATATCGTCAATATTTATCTTCTACTTATTTCCAGTAAAAGTTTTGTCTCTTGAATGTACAGCACAGTATACATAGTGAGAACCATTTTTTCCGAATAAAAATGTTATTCAGTGAAATAAGCATAATATTATTTTACTCATAATACAGGGTGTTTCATATTGAATGGGACAAAAAGAATAGCGCAGTGTGACTACCGTAATGGATTTATTCAGCTGAAACAAATTTACTCTGTACCTACAATTATACAAGTTTTATTTGGCAACAGGGAAAAATTATCTAATGACAAACTCGCCGATAGACGCGCTGTTAACCTTCTCGCTGCGCATCCCGCGATTTCCACGGGCAATATTGATGTAGCAAAATTTGCGCAATCCGCGATTTCCGCGGGCATGCATTTTAGCCACCTATTTAACTGTGCAACCCCCTCTTTCCCCGTTTATTCTTTCATTTTGGCTTTACTGGGATTTTTAATTGTTTATTTAATGGTAAACTAGCAGATGGCTTTAATTTCCACATTTCTGAGAAATATAGAAGACTTTTTGGTAGCATTTTGAGCGATCTTTTCATAGCTGAAAAATGTCTGGCACGAAGCGTTTCGTGGGTAATATTACTTATACTCCTGACGAAACTTTTGACACTGATAGCATTTCTGACTCTTATTTGAAGTATATTGAGGATAGTTATAGCAAAACTGATGAGAATTTCTCGGATTTCTCTGCGGAAAGTGATGAATCTGAAAATTCATTTTCTATTCAAAATGTTCGACAGTGGTGCAAAATTGATATGAAAATATTCCACCAGTTCCTGCTTCATTTAATTTCCTTGGAAATCCCGGAATAAATTTCACTATGGCAAATAATGCAACTCTTTTGGACTATTTTGAACTTTATTTTGATGATGTTATGTTGCAAATAATAGTAAAAGAGACCAACAGTTCCATGAGAGTAACAGACCCATGAGACTAACTGCTCGATACTTTGCTAGCTATATACACCCAAATCCCATCAAAAATAGCCTCGTAGATAGTGTGCTGTCTGTTGTTAAAAAAACTGAAGTTGAAACAAAAACTTCCAAAAGAAACGCGAATTCGGTGCAAGGATTGCTAGGTAGAAATTTGCCTCGAGCCTTGTTTCGAAATTTATCATATAAGACTTCATTTCTAATAAATGTTTTGTAAGTCTTTTACATTTTTTAATTAGTATATACGTTTTGCTTTTGTATTTTATAAAATAAATGATGATTTAACCAAGATTAATTTTCAAAATTTAGCTTTTATATCATTATTTTTCAATTTCATTATTCTGAACACCTTTTTTTAGTACCTAATTTTATATTAAAAAAAAAACTCTTTTACAAAAACTTTTTTAATATTTTAACTCTAAAATGTACAAGGCATGATTTTTAAGTAAGTACCGTTTTGCGATTCCGCCGCCGCAGCGCTACGGTCGGCATTCCGCGCATGCGCGTTGGTTACCTACATCTCTTGTCTACTCACTGACGCCATTACAGTCTGATTCTTCCTTGTATACGTTGTTAACTGAGTGTTTAAGATGCCTCCGACAATCGTGAGTCCCGCCGATTGTGAAGTACGGGCTGTGATACGATTTCTTAGTACTAAAGGCGTAAAACCGATCGATATTCATCGTGAGATCTGTGAAGTTTACGGACAAAACATTATGAGTGATGGAATGGTAAGGAAATGGGTGAGAGCATTTAAAGATGGCCGCACAAATGTGATGATGAAGAACAGAGTGGGCGTCCTTCGGTCGTTAATAAAGATTTGGTGCAGAAAGTGGACGAAAAGGTGAGAGAAAACAGATGCTTTACAATTTCATCATTGTACGACTGCTTTCCTCAATATTCTCGTAGTGTTTTGTATCACATTGTGACCGAGAACTTGAATTACCAGAAATTGTGTTCCCGTTAGTTTCCAAAAATATTGACGGTTTGCACAAAACCCAACGTTTAGGCAGTGCATTGACTTTCCTTGAGTGATACCACAATGAAGGTGAAAATATTTTAGATCAAGTTGTTACTGGTAACGAAACATGGGTGATCTACGTCACACCAGAATCGAAACAACAATCCATAGAATGGAGACATTCATCATCACCCAAAAAAGTGAAGTTTAAGCAAACAATTTCTGCCCGGAAAATCATGTGCACAGTTTTTTGGGACAGAAAAGGAGTATTGCTAGTGGAGTTTCTGACTCGTAATGAGACAATCAATGCAGCGTCTTATTGTGAGACATTGAACAATCTGCGTCCTGCAATCCAGAACAAAAGACGTGGCAAGTTGAGTAAGGGTATCGTTTTGCTGCATGACAATGCCCGTCCACATGTGGCTAATCGGACCAAAGATCTCATCAAATCTTTTAAATGGGAAACTCTAGATCAGGGGTAGGCAACGCGGCGCCCGCGGGCGCCATGGCGCCCCCGATCGATTTTTAATGCGCCCTTACTGGACTAATGTAAATATATGATAGCCAGAGCGATTTACTTACTCTTGTCAAACGGCAATATACAGCAAGTAGTCAGTTGAGTTTAGGATTGTGCTTAGATTAGCAATTTGCTAACCTTGAACATATCTAATAACACGCACGTATTTTTTGTTAGTGTGTGATGGTATTTCGAATAGACCACGCGTAGACCGTGCATTTAAAACTACCAAGTAATCCGAAATAATTCTTTTCTTTCAAAACCCTTGATGGATAAATGTAAAAGAAAAAGAACATATTATTTTAACGATGAATGGTAACATCTATATTGTTTCGTTGATTACAAAGCGAAGTGTATTTGTTTGTTGTGTAATAATAGTGTTGCGATTCCCAAGAAAAGTAATATTGAACGATATTTTAAGACCGTTCATACCAATTTTGATAGTGACTATCCAATGAACTCTGAAATTAGAAGAAAAAAATTATTTCTTGAAAATCTTCAATAACTAACCAGCAAAGTTTTTTTACTAAACCACTGCAACAACATAAAGCAGCAACGATCGCGTCATACAAAATATCGCATTTGCTAGCTAAGAATAAAAACCATTTACAGATGGAGAATTAGTGAAAGAAGTCATGTTAGAAGCTGCTGATTCACTTTTTGAAGAATTTAAAAATAAAAAAGAAATAGTTTCAGCTATAAAAACGTTGCAATTATCAGCACAAACTGTTACTAGAAGAATTGAAGTAATTGCGGAGAATTTGGAGGCAGAATTAGCAAATGATATGGAAAATTGTATTTTCTTTTCGCTACAGATGGATGAATCGACAGACTTGACAAATATATCACAATTAGCTATTTGCGTGAAGATGGTATTTTCTGATTTTACAACAAAAGAAGAATTCCTTAAAGTTCTGCCATTAAAGTGAGGCACCAGAGGAGAAGATATCTTTTCTACTTTTAAAAAGTATATAACAGATGTAAAATTACCTGTACAAAAGTTATCGTCAATTACAACAGACGGGGCTCCAGCAATGACTGGTAAGTAAAAAAGGATTTATTGCCTTATGTAGACAGGATTCCATTATTCCCTAAATTTATTTCTTATCATTGCCTCATACATCAGGAAATGTTATGCGCAAAAACAATCGGTTTTCAACACGTATTTACGATAGTAACAAAAATTATTAATTCCATAAGATCGGGAGCTATGTAACACAGATTGTTTAAATTACTTTTAGGAGATGAGGACGCTCAGTTCACAGATCTTCTTTTACATACTGAGGTAGTGAGGTGGCTGAGCAGAGGTAAAATACTTGAGCAGTTTACCATGCTTTTTCCACAAATAAATGAATTTATTGCATCAAGAGGCGAATTTTACGAGCAATTAGAAAATAAGGATTGGCTAATCGACCTCGGATTTCTGACAGATATAATGGCAAAGTTGAATGAATTAAATTTAAAAATACAAGGGAAAAATCAGCATATCGCTGACATGATTAGTGCAGTAAATGCATTCAAATGCAAGTTAGTGTTGAAATCCCATCTATTGAAAAAATCCTTATCACATTTCCCAAATATAAAATATACTGTTGAGAGTTTAAATTTGAATAATGAAAATTTTACTGCTACATCATATTTAGAAATTATAAATAAGCTAATAGAAGAGTTTTCTTCTAGATTTGAAGATTTTGCAGCATTAGAACCCGTTCTAAGATTTTTCATAAATCCATTCAATGTTACTAAGATGATGTCCTTGAAATAGTTTCAGTGTATTTCGAGCTTCATAATATCGAAGATCTAGAATTAGAAATAATAAACTTGCAAAGTGATATTATTTTAAAAGCTCATAGTAATGATAAAATGTTTTGTCGATGAAAATAAGTATCCTATTTTAAGGAAATGTGTGCTAAAAATTTATTCATATTGTGCAGCAACATACAATTGCGAGTGTTTGTTCTCAAATATGAAATATTTGAAATCAAAATACCGAACAAAGCTCAAAGACTCACATTTAGATACTTGTTTAAGGACCGGCAACTCTAAAAATATTCCCAATTATAAGAAATTAGCTGAAAATATGGACACCCAAGTTTCACACTGAATTATATGTATCGTTATGTATGACAAAAACAAAATAAAGTTATAAAAAATCTGTTTTTAATGCCTATTTACACCTGTTGATTATCTGTAAAATATGCGCCCTCGGTGATTTTCAAATTTAGTTTTGCGGCCTTAAGGACAAATAGGTTGCCGACCCCTGCTCTAGATCATCCTCCATACAGCCCTGATCTGGCGCCCAGCGACTACCATTTGTTCCTGCACTTGAAGAAACACCTGGGTGATCAGCGTTCGTGCCTTGTATATAGATTTGAAATATGTGATAAAAAAATTACGCAATTTTTGAACCTGTTTTGATAAAAATAAATACGCAGCGAGAGGGTTAAACAAAATGTCGCCCATGCAGGAGAAATCTTACTGCGTTTTCGAATATGCCAAAACTTCCTCGGTAACTGTTGTACAAAGACATTTTCTCTGGTCCATTTTTCTTTGCTAACAAATCGATTAATGGGGGCATTTACCAAGTGGTTGCTCCCCTAGCTGGGAGAAGCTCTTCCTGATTCATTTTGCAGCAAGATGGTGCTCCCCCACATTGGAATAAAAACGTACGTGAGTTCCTGAACGGACGTCTACCCCATCGCTGGACTGGTCGTGCTGGGCCACAGGATTTGACATGTTTTCATTGGCCGTCGAGATCACCAGATCTAAAGTCCTGTGCTTTTTTTCTCTGGGGTTTCGTTAAAGACAAGGTGTATATGCGTCCACTTCCTTAGAACTTAGAGAAACTGAAGCAGCGGATAACTGCAGTGTTGAACTCCATCACAGGGGATATGCTTTCACGAGTGTGGCAGGAGCTTGATTACCGTGTAGACATTTGTCGTGTCACCGGAGGGGCACATGTTGAACACCTTTAGAAACTTGAATAAATGTAGTAGGTTTGGGGTAAATTTGGATTTTCTAAATATATTATTTACAACGTTCACAATCATGTTTTTTTTGTCCCCCTTCAATATGAAACGCCCTGTACTTCTAATAGAAAAGGAAGCATTGAATAGAAAGAGAAACTACTGGAATTATTTTAAGATTTTTGTTTAACTTTTTCATGTATTTTTCATGCCAGTGTATAAAATAATTCATCCGAAGATTTAATTTTCTGCTATAAAAATCTGAATAGAATATTTAAATATATCGTGAAAAACTCATTTATGTAAACCCATTTCTTATAGGATATTTTACACTGGTAATTTTTTGAGTATTCAATTCTTCTATCTACATGTTGGTATATCTAAATATAAGTTCCCTTGATTATATTTCTTGATGCGTCATTTTTTTACAAGTCTTTCCAGAAAGAGATATTTTTCTTAAGTCATGGTGTATTATCTCCTCATATTTCTAGATAAATACAAATGTTTTAGACTAAGTAAAATATTCTAAGCATCACGATTAGTATATTTATATATTTTATTTTCATTTTCACCCCATCTTTTATTTCTTTCCGAACTTATCTAAAATATTCCTTACTGAAGATTTTATGAGAAAGTGTTCTGTTTCTAAGGAAATATTCTATTTTCAGTAGATTTGCAAGTTAAAATATGATCACAATTACAGTGGACTCAGCTTAAAGTGATCGCGGTTAATGTTATCAATCGCTTATTATTATCGAAATCACTTGGTCCCGATTTTCTCTATTCATTTGTATGTTAAAAATATCGCTTTATGGGATCATTACACCTGTTTTTGGGATCAGTTTTCGAACCTCATTTTAACTGGCAAAGGAATATTTACAATATATTCAGAAGGAACCCATCATTTTATTTCCCTCCGCTGTTGTTTGAATTTCCGAGAATTCTCCTGTTCAACTTAGGGAAATTGGAAATGAACAAAAAAGGTGGGGGATTACACGTTCCTGGAATTTTTCATAATTTCGCACACCCTGTTGGTGGTCAGTGGCTGTCAGATAAGCAGAAGGCAACACATTATTATCAGAACTGAGAAGAAGCGTATTCACATTTTATGCCCTGCTCGCTTACGTGCAGCTTGTCGATATGGAAGCCAGAAAGCGAAATGATTTAACCCTCCAAGTGGAACACACCGAGGAAAAAAAAGTCTCCAAAAAATAAGCTAAAATTTTATTGTGTCAGTGACCAAAGTGTTCTATGATTTTTTACTTCACCCTTTGTCGACTAGATTGAAAAACGAGAAACCCACCCTCGTTATTGTTCCTTTACTTCCGGTTATAAATAAATATATAAATAGACATTATAGATTGTTAATTTTTAATACACATAAAGCTCATCAAGTCTCGGAAATCATTCCATAAGAAACAATGAATTCTAAAAGTACGAATAAAAATATTTTTTAAGAGAATTATTTATATTTTTTTTACGAAAGTCATCCAAGATATTTAAGTGGTGCAATTAGAGATACATGTGTTATCGCAAAGGAAATAATTCGAAATAGAGATTGACAAAGCCATGAGAAGCTATCAGAGTCTTTGTGCCTTAGGGAGTAGGGGTGCATCCCTCAATAAATGTCAGTCAAAGAGGATTCAGTTCCTAAACAATCGACCTGACCCTCCTACCTCAAAACTCCATGGGAGATAGCACTGGCAGAAATGTACAATACAACCATTTTCGGAACGTTTTTGTAGGTCGAAAATTGTACATGACAACTACCGGAATTGTACGTGCGAACCGCTTAGAGGGTTAACGTTAAAAGAAAATATCTACATTTTAAATCGTTATGACAGGTTGATTATGATTACGGACAATTTATCAATGAGCTTCATAGAAGAAATTGTAGACAGTCAACAATTGATCCATTTTTTTAATTACGTATACAGTTCTTATGTTTTAAAGGACAATACATATACAGTACATAAATAGAAGGTGTGTTTTCTCATTTTGTTTTGAAATTAAGTACGTGGGAATTAAAGGGGGGGAAGTAAATTTATCTAATTTTGCATACCGTTTATTGTTATTAAACGGTTATTGCTATCAAAATCACGATATCCCAAACTGATCACATTGAGTCCACAGTATAAAATTAATAAACTGTGTTTACCTATAACAAAATAAATGCCATTAGTTATATCTTTCTCTTCTGCATCTTCTGATATCTTTTTAATTTTTTCTTCTATATTTTCACCTTCGGTCTATGCATAAACTACTGTGTAGCTAAAATTCTGAATTTTTCATATTTTTAGTCACATGTATAGCTTTTATATTTTAGATCCATTTCACAACACTCACGTAGAAGCAATTTGTATAATATGAGGTGTCTCAGGAAAATAATTATCCGGAGAAGAACCAAATGTTATTTTTCATTTAAAAATACGTGATTTTTATTACGGAATTAGATAATTAAAGCTTCTTCATAGGTAACAAGGCACTTGTACACATCATAAATTAGTGAAAATTTGGAAAAAAAAACATTTTGGGTACCTTAATATACAAACTAGCGTTTAGAATAGTAAGTGTTTTTCCTTCAGTATTTTTGTATCAGCAATAAAAGCTGCATCATTACTTCTAATGTTATTTTTAAAAGAATATAAACTAATATATTTAAGAGAATTTGTACATAGATATTGAATAAACGCTTGGTCAAACATATTTTAAATATAGTTTAATTACGCCAAATTTAATTACAAATCATTACATTTATATAGAGTAGTAAAAAATTATATTACCGATTTGTAACTACGGAATGGTCTTCTAACTGCAGATGTCACCAAACTTTTGCTGGAAAATGATTTTAGAAGTCTTACAGATTAAAATAGATAACGGTTATTCAATTTATTTTTTAGCCCCTTGTGAAGACTCCCCTTTGTCCGAGCACTCGCCTAAACAGCTGACCGTAGTACACCTGTTTGCCTGGACAATAGCGTGGCGTCGCAGAGTCTGGGATCATGACAATCGGACTGAAAAGACGAATACGCCCCTGATGGATCTCGTTAATGAATGCTCGGAAATTCCTTGAAGAGACAGCCAGCGAATGAGAATTCAGCTAAAAAATATAACTGTAACTTTAGCTGGAGTTCTCAAGTAACTGGGATCTTAACTGACCCCCAAAACAAATTGGCGGAACCGTAACTGACCCCCCAGGTATAAAAAGCCTACAATTTTGTGACTCAGGGCTTTTCGTCATTTTTTTCGTAGGTGTGTTGACCTCGTGGAGGCTTTCGCCTTTTTTACCAGAGCCAGCTTGCTAGTTCGGGAGATTCGTAAAGTCCGCTCATATAGGGAGCGGCAGAGTCTCGGATACCGAACGGGGGATAAATTGGGTTTGATTGCACCCTGAAAAGCTTCCCCACTTGTAAGAGATTATTAAATCTCTTGTTTTTCTTTCGACTGTGATCGTCGTGAGGAAGTTTTACCGGCAACCATCCTTTGCAGTTCTACATGATTCAGGAATTAACATTCCTTTGTAAATAGCCGTATTTAATCAAGAATAAAAGTAAATTTCCAATTTTATCTTTGACTGTGATCCACTATTCACGTTACCTCTCATTTGAGAATATTGAAGACGTTACACCCTTAACGTGCACGCTCGAGTTAACTCGAGCGTGCACGTTAAGGGGCACGTAAACTGGCCAAACTGTGTATACTCGAGATAATTTGAGTGGCGCTATGTTTCTATAATTTTTCACACTCAAATGCAATCGAGAATTGAAAATAGCAATTTACATTAAATTGTATTAAACGTTGGCAAGACAACGTTCTAAAATGTGTTTTTTATATTAAAAAAAATAATTTTTTTTTGGTCGGCCTCTTTAAAAAAAACTGTGCAAAAAGGGGTTAAGTGCAGTGAAATCCTGATCTATCAATTTTCAAGGAAACAAAAATAAATGCCAGCAAATGCCATGATTTTGAATAAATTAATCAATTACACCTTAATGATTTGTTCTTAACATTTTCAAAATGATTCTGTAATTAAAACCTGCTTTCGGTAAGTGAATCACCTGACAGGCAAGAATGAGTGTTCTACAACCACTACATATTCAAACACAATATTACTCTCGTTGTGCGCTCATAGAAATTATTTTAATTCTGCAAAGCTTTATGGACTTTGGCTTCCTGAACACCGTGGAGTGAAATAACAAATATAATCAGTTTGGTAACAGAAGAAAAGAAATTTTAATAAACGAATAAAAGAATGCTAACTCGGTGAGAAAAGGAAACCGATAGTAATAATAAATATAAGCATATCGAAAATGGATAAAAAGAAATTAAACAATGATGTAAAATATTTTAAACAGTAGAAATGGGAGTAAAGTAATACATATAAACAAACTGACCACAAGAAAAAGGAAAGTAAAATTAGTAGTATTTTTTTTCAAAATGTGTGAAATCAGGAACTGAAAAATGTAAAAAAGTTATCATTAATTAAAAAAATAATATCAAACGACAATAAAAAATATACGATGCTAAATAAAGAAAAAAATGAAAATAAGAAAGAGATATAATTAGGATCAATAATAAAATGTATATTCTTAAAGATATAATTTTTAAAATTCATAACTATTTCTAAAAGCATAGAAAACGGAATTAATAGGGTAATGAAAACCAGAATTTCTGTACTAAATGAGGGATTTAAGGGTAATATAATTTTGAATGGGGTCAAAACAGCTATACATATCAAAGTTATACATAGCACAGAAATTATTCTTAAATGTACTCTTCTTTCGAACAAATAAAATATTTTTTCTCATAGTCTCTTAATCGGTTTTATGCACTTGTCGCCTAGGATGAATTTTAATATTCCCTCCTAGTAAAAATTCCGTCCTTGCGTGTTCAACCACAACCACGTATTCGTGAACTATTTCCCGTCCCGTCCCTGAAGCCAATTGTCGTATTTCTAGTACTTCTTCAAGTAAAGAAAAACTGAAAGTTGCTTGGAATAAAGTGCATTCTATGGCGAAGTGGTAATGTGATGTCCCCGACGGTGATTACTTCGGATCTCGATGCAAGCATTCGACATCATTTTGCGACATTCTGAGGAGACGTTACATTTTCTCCGTAATCTGCCTGTGAATTTGACTCGCGGTTACGTATTTCGCCTACAGAAATCAAATAATTCTGTAGATGTTTTTGTGAGGCCATTGTTCAAAATTAGTGTTAACCGTACAGGTTAGGCTGTAGGAGGCAGTGGCTGAAACTCCGCATTGTTGCCCACCTCATGTTTCAGAATTACCGCACACTACTAATTTCTCTATAACAGTCAAAACTGTAGTAATATCGGCCTTGTTTAAATAACAGTTTGATAACTGAAGAAAAGAAATTTTAATAAACGAATAAAAGAAGGCTAACTCGGTGAGAAAAAGAAAACGACAATAATAATAAATATAAGCATATAGAAAATAGATAAAAATGTAAAAATGTTTAAACAGTAGAAACGGGAGTGAAATAATACATATAAAAAAACTGACCGGAAGAAAGAGGAAAGTGAAATTAGTAGAATGTTTTTTCAAAATGTGTAAAATCAGGAACTGAAAAATGTAAAAAAGTTATCATTAATTAAAAAAATAATATCAAACGACAATAAAAAATATACGATGCTAAATAAAGAAAAAAATGAAAATAAGAAAGAGATATAATTACGATTAATAATAAAATGGAAATATACTTAACGGTATAATTTTTAAAATTCATAACCATCTGTAAAAGAATAGAAAATGAAATTAATATGGGTAATGAAAACTGGAATTTCAGTATTAAATGAGGGATTTAAGGCTAATATAATATTAATTGGGGTCAAAACAGCTATACATAGCACAAAAATTACGCTGAAATGTAACGATGATAACAATAAAATACGGCTAAGATAATAACAAAATATTTTTTCTCATAGTATCGTAATCCGTTTAGGCACTTGTCGCCTAGGATGAATTTTAATATTCCCTCCTAGTAAAAATTCCGTCCTTGCGTGTTCAACCACAACCACGTAGTCCCTGAACTGAAGCCAATTGTCGTATTTCTAGTAGTTCCATCAAGTAAAGTAAAATGAAAATTGCTTGGAATGGTGCAGGCTATGGCGACGTTAGAATGTGATGTCCCCGCCTGTGATTACTTCTGAACTCGATGTAAGCATTCGACATCATTCTGTGACATTCTGAGGAAACATTACAGTTTTTCCTTAATCCTGGAGCACCTGCCAGTGAATTTCACTCGCGGTTGCGTATTTTGCCTACAGAAATAAAAAAACTCTGTAGATGTTTCTGTGAGGCCATTGTTCAAAATTAGTGTTAACCACACAGGTAAAGCTGTAGGTGGCAGTGGCTGAAACTCCGCATACTTACCGACCGCATGTATTAGAATTACCGCACACTACCAATATCTCTATAACAGTCAAAACTAGAGAAATATCGGCCTTGTAACTTTAATTTTGATCAGTCGTTGTCAATTATTATTTATATAAAAACAAAGATAATGATTTTCCTAGTTTTAAATATTACAAAATTTGTACTTCTGGGAATCGAAATATTACAGTGATAGATGCGGAAGAGCATAAAATACGAAAACGGTTTGTGTGGGGTAAGACAACATTGGTTGTATGGGGATAAATTTCGGTACGAAAGTAATCCAGATACCAAAGCCGGAAAACGAATAATACGGGAAAGATAGATAGATAGAGGTTCCACTGTATGAAACAAAAGATGAAAAAACATATATATCTTTTGACTGTTGGCTGTATTGAATATGACTTTTAGTTTTCTGTTTTCAAGTCCTGATCACAAGAATTTATATTAAAATAAGAGTTTAAAACTTTACTTTCTATTAATTTACTCGATTTAAATATTTTATTCTCTTTCGTTGAAGGTTGATATTTCCATAAAACAAGCGCAGATAATTCTATCTGAAGATCTGGCCCAGCAATAGAAATGCACTTCCATTCATCGCTTTTATCCGATTCACTTTTAGGGCTGTCATTTTACTGCACCTCATTTATCTTCGTCCAAAAAGAGGAAAAGCCCGAGAAACGAGAATGATCGGAGCCTATTCATTGAAACCAAAAAAACCGCCAGGGGGTCTACTTTATTGATAAAAATGTCTACAATTCATTAACTTGAGGATCGAAAAAAATTAAGTGTTCTCGCGAAAAGAAAGTGATGAATGGAGGACCGGTTATCCATTCTTCAGCTTGTTACGGATATTAAAGATTGGCTCCCCTACATTTAACACAATATAACCAGAACTTTGAGAAGGATTATTAGTAACCACATATTAAAAACTGGTGTATTTCAGAATATTTAAGAGAATATATTTATATTTGGGTTGGAGCGTCATGGTCTAATAAAATCGGGACCTTTTGCTTGAAGCAGAATTTGATTAGCCACTACTACCTAAGTCGACAGTGGGATTCAAACTTACGAACTTTTATTTCAAATAGCAGCGTCCTACCAGTTGGCTATCGTTCGACAAATATGCTTATAAAAATAGAATCTACAGAATGTAAATTAGAATATTTACTTAGCAGGTGTCTTCTGTCGTTGATCAAGTAGAAGACCTCTTAAACTTGGTCTATCACCTCCAGAGGTATCGCTTGAGAACACTGAGGGTATCGTGACGACGAACCTATTTTACACGTAATAGCCGTCATTAATGAACATGGTGGATCTTTGGCTGTCTCGAGCCCCGATCCCGCAATCATCTAGTTAAAAAATGGCTGGCTTTGCAGACTGAGCTACCACGGTTCGAGAATATGTACTACATGGTGTATGTAAAAGGACATTTATTTCTTTCTCCTGAGCTCTTATATGTAACAAATAACTCCATTATATGTGTAACATGGTTAAACTCGTATGATGTAATAACATCGGCAAACAAATGCTAAAAATTTATGTATATTTACATATAGTTGCACATTATACAACTTTTAGGTTTGATTTGCTTTAAAGCATTACTGTCTACATTTTTGCTATAGAAAGTTTAATTTGACCGAAACTCATTCAAACCAATGCAGAAATGCTACGAACCTTTCTATCTTCATTGGCTTTCAAACCGACCAATTCTACTAAAAACCAATGCCATACGGATTCGGCCATTGTACTGCTGCAGAAATTTTAGGAAAAATTATGAAGGTAAATACTTTTAAGATACTGTACATTTACATACATAATTTTGTAAAAGAAAAACCCAAAACTTTTACCTTGTGTAAACCACGCATTTAAAAATTGTCATACTAGTTATTTTTCAGATTGTAAACGAAATAAAAAACGGACATAGATTAACCTTCAATTCAATTTAGATGTCATTCTTAAGATTATCTATTCACCATTATTTTGTAGTACATATTGTTTTAATAAAACTGAATAGACATTTTATATTGCATCCTATAAGAAAGTTTATCTCTTATAAAATAGTTGCTTAAAATAAATTCATTTTGTGAATATTTCCTTATTAGTTTTCTCATGACATTGAAATTACAAAAAAGTAGCTGAATAAACTTGCCAACTATTTAGTAAATTTTAAAGATATTCAACTAAACTTTTAATATAAGTTTCCCAATTAGTTGACCATGTTATTGTAG
>CM063506.1:18655760-18695760 GCA_032207245.1 Pardosa pseudoannulata
AATTAGAAATTAATTTCTTATATTAAATATAAGCTAATTACTGTTTTTTCATTTTACAACCTTGTTTATATTAAAACAACTGATATATTTTATTTTATAGTAAGATTAAATATATTTCTTTCTTAACAGTTTTTAATTATTTTTAAGTTTTAAAATATCGATACCTCTACATTACCTGGTTTACAGAATAAAAAATATTTATCTTCAATTTAATATAAATATTTATTTTCTAATGTACTTGCATATTTCAAATGATATTTTGAGTGTGGGTGAATATTAATTTTTCTCATTTGGTGTATTATCTTAATGTTACATTAAGAAATATACTACTTAATAGGATAAAACTAAATACTTTTCAAATGATATTTTGAATGTGGGCGAATATCAATTTTTACCTTAGTAATCCCTACTTAAAACGGTCTGTATTCACGATGTTGTAAAAGTGCTTGCCTGTTGTATGAATTTCATATATCTCACTAGAAATAAATTGTGTTGTGCTTTTGAATGAGTCTCGCCCAAATTACATCTATATACCTTAAATCCTTAATAATATTGTTAGTTTTAAAGGGGAATAATACCTTTCGAATCAAAATTTTCATTATACCAAACTATATTTCATTTAATATAAAATAAAAATTTGGTTTGTAGGATAAAAAGTTTTGATTTAATAATATAATTTTATAAAAATTTTTGATTTGTTAATTACAAAACTTCTTTAAAAAATGCTTATGTTTCACCATGAAAAAAAACTGTTTAGAATCAATATAAATAACTTTTAAATATAAATTAGAATTAAATCTTATTTTAAATAGAATAATTGTTTATTTTCATTTAAAATTGTTTATATTAAAACAAATGATAATTTTATTTTGCAATAAAAATATTCCTTAACAGTTTTAAATTTTAGTTTTAAATATCAAAAAACTTTTTAAAATAAAAAATATACTGAATTAAAATTTATTTTCTAATTACATATATAAAGTTTTGATTTATATAGTTTTTTCTAATTTTATATATACTGTTTTATAATTATATACGATATATAACAAATATTTTCATATATTTTAGTTAATATTTTTCTCATTTTTTAATTAGTTTTAAGTTTTAAATATGATAAAATAAATATTTTCAATGATATTAAATATCAATTTTTTATTTTATGAAATGTTATTTAAGAAATTTACTATTGATATAAAAACTAATATTTTCAAATGATATTTTGAGTGTGGGTGAATATTAATTTTTCTCATTTGGTGTATTATCTTAATGTTACATTAAGAAATATATTACTTGATATGATAAAACTAAATACTTTTCAAATGATATTTTGAATGTGGGCGAATATTAATTTTTCTCATTTGGTGTATGATCTTAATGTTACATTAAGAAATATACTACTTGATAAGATAAAACTAAATACTTTTCAAATGATATTTTGAATGTGGGCGAATATCAATTTTTCTAATTTGATTTATGATCTTAATGTTAAATTTAAGAAATATACTACTTGATATGATAAAACTAAATATTTTTCAAATGATATTTTGAGTGTGGGTGAATATCAATTTTTCTCATTTGGTGTATGATCTTAATGTTACTTAGATAAACTATATATGATAAAACTAATAAATGATATTTAATTTATGCTATTTTTATAACATTATTTATTTAATATATATTTCATTTGTTATAATATTATATTTATAAAATGATAAACTAAATACTAAAAAACTACTGAAAAAAAAAAAAAAAAATAAATGAAAAAAAAAAAAAAAAAAAAAAAAAAAAAATTTACAAAAAATATTTTTATAATCAAATAAAAAAAAAAAAAAAAATAATAAAAAACCAAAATGTAATAAAAAAAAAAAAGTTGCAGAATTAAAACTAAAAAGATGGTCGGAAAATGGTCGGAATAACCCCAGTTCCATGGGACAGCCATCATGTTTTGGCTATATTTTTCTTCAAAGTGATCGACGAATTGTTATCAAGTGTTGTTTACACTTATATTAAGTCTTATATTAAGTTTATACACAATTTCAAAGCATATTTAAACTAAAAATGTTTAAATTATTGGAAAAGTGAAGAGAAAGGTAAACTTTAGTTTTTAATTGATTTAAACGCACTTTTGAACTGGTTTTACTGTTAATAAACATTGTGGAATATTTGAAAAAGGTATAAATTAAGCAAAATATAAACATCACTTGGTTATATTTTGGCCAAAACACTATTGCTTTTCAGTTAAGTTATTTTAAATCTATAAAATAACTAGTTTTTTAAAGCCAATCTATCAAATAACGATAATTTGTCGATTATTGCTTGCGCTTGTTGTGCCCATTAAACTGGGATATGACCAAGTGGTTAGCCAATCTGCAATATATACACGAATACGCGCATGTTTAATAATTCCCCACTGAATGTATGATTAAACTCAACCTCCAAGGTAGAATATTGCAGATTTGAATACAATCTAGATCGATTTAGATATACGATACCTATAAGTAGGGAGACTCGCAGAATATAAAGAATACAGCTTGATATGACTTAGTTATTACTGATATTATGAAGAAGTGAGCAAAACAAAAGGTTTTAGTGACTTTTACAGCAGATAAATGTAGATTCAAAGTGATCTGCATCCAGCATCTCTGAAACAGCCAGTTTACGTTATTTGGTAGCTTTCGTTATGAGTAAAAATATCTCGGCTATTCAGAAAATGTTAATAAAACAAAACAAGGAGGGAAAAGACACGATTGGAGAAGGTGAGTGAACGAAAAACGTGAACATTATTCAACGAATGAGGGTTGGTAGCATGAATCATGTGTACTACAGTGGACTTCGCTCATCATGTGATCAGTTTGGGACACCGTGATTTTGATAACAATAACCAACTGATAACAATAAACGATATGCAAAATTAGATGAATTTACCCTCCTCCCTTTAATCCACACCTTATATTTATGTACCGTATATAACACATATTAATACATAAGGATTATATACTTAATTAAAAACATGATCATTTGTTGGCTGTTTCTGTAAAATATTGGATTTAAATATTGGATTGTATGCAAAGTTCTTCAGAAGTCAAAGAAATGTCTCTTCTGTCATATCGTATCTTAAAACATATCGTAATGCATATCGTATCTTAAAACACGTCTTAAAAATTAATTTTTTACTTCCTTATATGAAATAAAGGAAGTATTATTACGCGAAAAATTTCAGAGCTTCAATTTTTAATTTCTCTACATGGGGATCACGACATAAATTTTCATAAACATGGGGTCTCAAGTGAAAATACAGTGGACTCCGCTTAATGTAATCAGTTTAGGGCACTGTAATTTTGATAAAAATAACCGATTAATAACAATAAACGATATGTAAAATTATAAGTTTACCCCTCCCCCCTTTAATTCACACGTGCTAAATTTCAAATTAGAATGAAAAAACTCAACTTATATTTATGTACTGTATATTGTCCTTTAAAACATAAGAATTGTATACATAATTAAAAAAATTGATCAAGTGTTGGCTGAATTGTTGGCAATTTTTTCTGAGAAGCTCATTGATAAATTGATCGTAATTATAATGTTTTTTAAAGTCATTGGAGCGGTGTTGTGCTCCACGTTTCAACACTTTCAATGCATTTCTCACTCATTTCAGCACTTATAGTAGGTGTCTTGATATAAAGAGTTTATTCATCTGACTCATCAGTGCCATCATTCGTCTATTTTCCTATGACAAGCTGACATACTTCAGATTCTGTTAATGGAGAAGCTACTGGAATGTGTCTCCGTATTTTCATTTTGTTTATTTCTTCTAGTAAGATCATCACGAGGTTTCACAATTTTGCACAATAGAGGCTGAGAAATGTTGCGCTGACTCATTTTTGGTAACCTGTCATAACGACATTAAAATTTTGATCTTTTGTTTTAATGTTAAACCATTTCGCTTTCTGGTTTACATGCATATAAAGCAAAATCATTTAGTAATCATTTGTTCACAAATTCATTTTTGGTTTTTTTGGTTTCAATGCACGACAAGTGAAGAACGGAAAATTGACAGTGGGATTCGAGAGGAGTAAAAATTGGCCACTTCTCCCTAGGGGGAAGAGGGAGTATTCTAGGAAATTCAAACAACAGCAAAGGGAAAGGAAAGAATGGGTTCCTTCTGAATACATTGGGAATATTCCTTTGCCAGTTAGTTCGGAAACTCATAACGTTAACCGATGTAACATAAAGCGATAATTTTAACATACAGATGAATAGAGAAAATCGATACCAAGTGATTTCGATAACAATAAGCGATTGATAACATTTACCGCGATCACATTAAGTGGAGTCCACTGTATCAGAATAGTAAATTGGATTGTCACTAGATTTCAGATGCATTATAATATTAATTTTACAATGGATGTGTTTTATTATTTTTTTGTTTTAAAAAATAGCTTTTATTTTAAACCCATGAACATCATAACTCGAAATTAGAATTAACGGAATAATATTATTCTGTCACACAAATCTCTCTGTTTGCTGACCAAGATGGCATGTTTAGAGTATAACATACACAGAAATATTTTTTACATATAACTCTTCGTATCGATTTGTGCCCTAAGAAATATATTCTCAGAGTACAAGTAGTATCAGTAGAATAATAACACAGGCCTGTGAAATTGAAATTTTTGAAAAATACGAGAGAAGGTTTTTCTTATTTTTAAGTTATTTGGTAAGCTGATTTCGAAAATGACCTCCATTTTTTTCCATCACGTCAGGATTTTTTGTAAAATTGATGTACATATTACTGGTAATATCCTATATGGAAAAAATGCTCTCGAACTGTTAGCTTGTACTGACTGGCAACAGTGGGTTTTATCTATTCATATGAGTTTATTTAATCTGTTTATGATTAGGCATATTAATTTTTAAACAACAATTAAAATTAAAAATGTATACATTTTGTATATAAAGAATGAAAACCATCGCATGAGCTGCACCAGGGCGAGACAAAAAGTTCCCTCGTTATTAAATTTTTTACATTAATTTTATAAGAAAAACAGTCCTAGAAAAACAACTACCTGTTTTTACGTTTTATTAAGGTTTATATATAATAAATGTAAGTTTGAAATATATTTTAAAAACTCAATACGAAACAAAGACATTTAAATTTAGTTACGTACATTTTTTCCGTTAAAATTTCTTTTTGACGTTCTTCTTTTATGTTCAATCTTCTCTTCATCTCTTGCTAACATCCAACAATAGTCGGCAAGCATATTCTTATTCCACCTACCTTGATATTTTCTCTCCATATCCTTCATGTCTTGGTGGAACCTTCTCCCTGTTCTTCGCTGACGGATCCTAAATTTTCGGGAAATAAGTCCAAATGCGATTGGAGGAAATGTAATTTTACACACATGGAGCAGCCCAACACTTGAAATTTGTCTAGCATGTTGCCAACAATTCTTTTAAATTTTGGGATCTTTGTGATTGCCCAGAAAATTTTCCACAACATTTGAAGGCAATTCAAGCTTCTCTTTCCTTTAATGTCATAGTTGTCTCAAATTTGTTATTCCTAATAAGTTTTCGGATGTCTGGTCCTACGAAGACTCCCTCTTTCAATTTGGCTTCAGAAAATCAGAAACTTTTACACATTATTTCATTGATGAAAGAAATCAATCATTGAATTTATGTGGGTATTGAGATAATTTTTTCAAAAAATTTTTGAAATTTTTTTGATCAATAAACATATTTTTTGAAATGAAACTGTATCTTTTAATAACAATGAAGACGAAATATTTTTCTAGAAAACTTTTCTAAATTTCACACAACTGATAACGTGTCTTCACTTTAAAAGAATTTGTAATAAGTAGAGCTACAATATCATTCAAAAATGGTATTTTGCTTTGAGCTTAAATTTATAAATTCCTGAATAAATATAAAATTATATGCTGAAAGTAGTGAAATTATTATATACTATTCATAACATAAATTCTTATTCTTATTTTTTTAAAATTCATTTATCCACCCAAAATTTCTGGCCTTAAACGTTATTTAAATTATCTTATGATTTTTCACTTTTGTACATATGATAAAATTTGGTGGGTTTTTTGGTTTGAAGTGCTACCGCCTTCTGCTTTGATACAAGAAGACTAATGAGATCATTTTTTACTGCTTAGAGCCAATTCCAAACGGCTATAAGCATCCATGGCATCAACGGGATTAGAATCGACGATCTACGGTTTCGAAGAGCAACATTCTGCCATTCGGCCATCGTCCGATAGAATTTACAAGAAATTTTCTTCTGACACAAGATTGTGGATTCTTTTACTCTTAATAAACGATTAAAACTGTATATGATTGCCCAAAACGTTTAAAAAAGTTGTTTATCATTCCATAATATTTTTTAAAGTTCAATCTAAGGTAATTTTAAATCCTTAAGAAGAAATTATGAATCGTTATGAAGGTACACAAAATAGTTGACATTAATTGAGTAGAAATCTTTAAAATACAATAATTGATATCTTTACTTGATAAACCTATTACCAATCTTTCCATCGTTATAAGCGAAAATACAACATATTAAAGAAATTATTATTGAATTAAACGAAAAACACATCAAAAAGGAAGTGTCTATGTGGCTCCATTTGACTGTAATTTTCAGAACAAATACTGTAATTTCAAATCAATTTTCAGACTGTAATATTCAATCAATATACATTCAGCTAAAATGTTGATATTCTTTATCCAAGCAGCAACTCTGAGTTACGAAAGAACCGATATAATATAGCTCTGATATCAGACTGTAACATTCAAATCAATATTCAATCAATATATATTTATCTAAAATGTTGAGATTCTTTATCCAAGAAGAAACTCTGGGTTACAAAAGAATTGATATAATATAACTCTGATATTAGTCTGTAATATTCAACTCAATATTCAATCAATATAGATTTAGCTAAAATGTTGAGATTCTTTATCCACACAGCAACTCTGAGTTCCAAAAGGACCGATATAATGTAACTCAGAATTCATCTCTAATGTCATTCGATTTTGACATAAATAACGGTACATAAACTGATTTCAAAACCAAATGGCAATCTATAAAATGCTAATTGCGATATCTATACTGAATAAGCTTTTATCAAATATCCTCTCGTGTCAAACATCAAAATCAAACTATTTTTCACACTTTTCAAATTTTTCCATTATATCGAAAGAAAAAGTCACATCAAAAATAAAGTTTCCGGTGTGGCTCCATTTGACTGCAATTTTCAGGAACAATATTCAAATCAATATTCAATCAATATACACTTAGCTAAAATGTGGAGATTCTTTATCCACACAGCAACTCTGAGTTAAAAGAGAACCGATATAATATAACTATGAATTCATCTGTAGTATCATTTAATTTTGGCATTAATAAAGGTACATAAACTGATTTCCCAACCAAATGGCAATCTATAAAATCCTAATTGCGATATCAACGCTGAATAAGTTTTCATCAAATATCCTCTCGTGTCAAGGATCAAAATCAAACTATTTTTACAGTTTTCAAATTTTTCCATTGCATCAAACGAAAGAGTTATATGAAAAATAAAGTTTCCCATGTGGCTTCATTTCATTGTAATTTTCAGATACAATAGTTAAATCAATATTCAATCAATATGCATTTAGCTAAAATGTTGAGATTCTTTACCCACACAGATCCTCTGAGTTACAAACAACCTATATGACTGTGAATTCATCTCTAGTGTCATTCGAGTTTGACTTAAATAACGGTACACAAACTGATTTCCAAACGAAATGGCAATCTATAAAATGCTAATTGCGATATCTATAATGAATAAGCTTGTATGAGATATCCTCTCGTGTCAAGGATCAAAATCAAACTATATTTCAGGCTTTTCAAATTTTTCCATTATATCTAATGAAAGAGTCACATCAAAAATGAAGTTTCCGACGTTTATGCGATAACATTTGTCTTTAATTTACGGAAATCTCTCTCTTTTCAATATTCAAATACGTTTAGATAAATCTCGTGATTCTTTATCCACGTATCAACCGTGATTTGCAAAAGAGCTGATATAATGCAGCTCCGAAATCCCTCTCTAGTATTATTCCATTTTGACACAAATGAATTCGTGCCTTAACGAATAGTGAGAACCACGTTATCTCGTAATACATCAAATCGTCCAAATCTGACACATACTAAATGGTGAATCTTTCTCTCTATTTCCATTCATTCCTTTTGCTGGATCATTTCAAAAGATGGAAGCTGAGGAAATAAACGAAGATGATAGAGAGACGCGGAATCTGTTTCTTTTAATGAATTGGTTGTAAGAAGGGCAGAGTTGTGAAGAAGGGAGTTGGTTTCTTTATCGTTCTCCCTTTTTGTCTCGGATTCGTTTAAGGTCGTCAGATGACAGCTTTCTAGTCCAAAGATACTTAAAAGGGAAAGAAAGAAATGGGGACAAAAGTATAGCTTTAAACTTCAATAGTTAGATCTACTTTTTGGAGATTTTATGACAGCATGAATCTTTCGATTGTCGAAATGATGTGGATTGAATCACATCAGTGCTAAAATTTTAAAAGGAAAACAGGATTAAAAGTTATATTTTTCTTTATACATTTATTTCTGTATAAGTGTATGTGCAGTGGAGAATAATGTAGATAAAGATGGTTGTATTAAACCTATTACCAATCTTTAGATTGTTATAAATGCAATTACAACACATTAAAGAAATTTCTATCGAATGAAATGAAAATCGCATCAAAAATAAAGTGTCTATGTGGCTCCCTTTGACTGTAATTTTCAGATACAATATCCATATAAATATCCAATCAATATACATTTATCTAAAATGTTGAGATTCTTTATCCACTCAGCAACTCTGAGTTACAAAAGAACCGATATAATATAACTTTAAATTCATGACTAGTATCATTTGATTTTGACGGTACATACACTGATTTCCAAACCAAATGTCAATCTATAAAATGCTAATTGCGATATCTACACTGAATAAGCTTTTATAAAATATTTTCTCGTGTCAAACATCAAAATCAAACTATTTTTCACACATTACAAATTTTTCCATTATATCTCACGAAAGAGTCGCAAGAAAAATAAAGTTTCCGATGTGGCTCCATTTCATTGTAATGTTCAGATACAATATTTAAATCAATATTCAATCAATATACATTTAGCTAAAATGTTGAGATTCTTTATCCACTCAGCAACTCTGAAATACAAAAGAACCGATATATTATAACTCTGAATTCATCTCTAGTATCATTCGATTTTGACATAAATAACGGTACATAAACTGATTTCCAAACCAAATGGCAATCTATAAAATGCTAATTGCGATATATATACTGAATAAGCTTTTATAAGATATTCTCTTGTGTCAAGGATCAAAATCAAACTATTTTTCCCACTTTTCAAATTTTTTCATTGCATCAAACGAAAGAATCACATCAAAAATTAAGTTTCCGACGTTTATGCGATAACATGTGTCTTTAATTTACGGAAATCTCTCTCTTTTCAATATTCAAATACGTTTAGACAAAATCTCGTGATTCTTTATCCACATAGTAACCGTGATTTGCAAAAGAGCTGATATAATGCAGCTCTGAAATCCCTCTCTAGTATTATTCCATTTTGACACAAATGAATTCATGCCTTAACGAAAAGCGAGAGACACGTTATCTCGTAATACATCAAATCGTCCAAATCTGACATATACTAAATGGTGAATTTCCATTCATTCCTTTTGGTGGATCATTTCAAAAGATGGAAGCTGAGGAAATAAACGAAGATGATAGAGAGACGCGGAATCTGTTTATTTTAATGAATTGGTTGTAAGAAGGGCAGAGTTGTGAAGAAGGGAGTTGGTTTCTTTATCGTTCTCCCTTTTTGCCTCGGATTCGTTTAAGGTCGTCAGATGACAGCTTTCTAGTCCAAAGATACTTAAAAGGGAAAGAAAGAAATGGGGACAAAAGTATAGCTTTAAACTTCAATAGTTAGATCTACTTTTTGGAGATTTTATGACAGCATGAATCTTTCGATTGTCGAAATGATGTGGATTGAATCACATCAGTGCTAAAATTTTAAAAGGAAAACAGGATTAAAAGTTATATCTTTCTTTATACATTTATTTCTGTATAAGTGTATGTGCAGTGGAGAATAATGTAGATAAAGATGGTTGTATTAAACCTATTACCAATCTTTAGATTGTTATAAATGCAATTACAACACATTAAAGAAATTTCTATCGAATGAAATGAAAATCGCATCAAAAATAAAGTGTCTATGTGGCTCCTTCTGACTGTAATTTTCAGATGCAATATCCATATCAATATCCCAATCAATATACATTTAGCTAAAATGTTGAGTTTCTTTGTCCACGTAGCAAAACTGAGTTACAAGAGAAAAGATATAATATAACTTTGAATGCATCTCTAGTATCATTTGATTTTGACGGTACATAAACTGATTTCCAAACCAAATGTCAATCTATAAAATGCTAATTGCTATATCGATAATGAATAAGCTTTTATAAAATATTCTCTTGTATCAAACATCTAAATCAAACTATATTTCCCACATTTCAAAATTTTCCATTATATAAAACGAAAGAGTCACATCAAAAATAAAGTTTAGATGTCGTTCCATTTGACTGTTATGTTCAGATACAATATTTAAATCAATATTCAATCAATATACATTTAGCTAAAATGTTGAGATTCTTTATCCACTCAGCAACTCTGAAATACAAAAGAACCGATATATTATAACTCTGAATTCATATCTAGTATCATTCGATTTTGACATAAATAACGGTACATAAACTGATTTCCAAACCAAATGGCAATCTATAAAATGCTAATTGCGATATATATACTGAATAAGCTTTTATAAGATATTCTCTTGTGTCAAGGATCAAAATCAAACTATTTTTCCCACTTTTCAAATTTTTTCATTGCATCAAACGAAAGAATCACATCAAAAATGAAGTTTCCGACGTTTATACGATAACATTTGTCTTTAATTTAAGGAAATCTCTCTCTTTTCAATATTCAAATACGTTTAGATAAATCTCGTGATTCTTTATCCATGTAGAAACTTTGATTTGCAAAAGAGCTGATATAATGCAGCTCCGAAATCCCTCTCTAGTATTATTCCATTTTGACACAAATGAAATCATGCCTTAACGAATAGCGAGAGCCACGTTATCTCGTAATACATCAAATCGTCCAAATCTGACACATACTAAATGGTGAATCTTTCTCTCTATTTCCCTTCATTCCTTTTGCTGGATCATTTCAAAAGATGGAAGCTGAGGAAATAAACGAAGATGATAGAGAGACGCGGAATCTGTTTATTTTAATGAATTGGTTGTAAGAAGGGCAGAGTTGTGAAGAAGGGAGTTGGTTTCTTTATCGTTCTCCCTTTTTGCCTCGGATTCGTTTAAGGTCGTCAGATGACAGCTTTCTAGTCCCAAGATACTTAAAAGGGAAAGAAAGAAATGGGGAAAAAGTATAGCTTTAAACGTCAATAGTTAGATCTACTTTTTGGAGATTTTATGACAGGATGAAGCTATCGATTCTCGAAATGATGTGGATTGAGTCAAATAAGTGCTAAAATTTTAAAAGAAAAACAGGATTAAAAGTTATATTTTTCTTTATACATTTATTTGTGTATAAGTGTATGTGCAGAGCAGAATAATGTACATAAAGACGGTGATATTAAACTTTTTACCAATATTTCGATTGTTATAAATGCAATTACAACACATTAAAGAAATTACTATCGAATGAAATGAAAATCACATCAAAAATAAAGTGTCTATGTGGCTCCATAAATAATATTGACTGTAATTTTCAGATACAATATCCATATCAATATCCAATCAATATACATTTAGCTGAAATGTTGAGATTCTTTATCCACTCAGTAACTCTGAGTTACAAAAGAACCGATCGCTCAGGAGCTCTCGTACCTGACTTCCCTGGGCCAAGCCTTCTAAGTCAGATTACTGTAGATGCTTGGAATGAGACATATCTGATAAATTGCAACACGATATTGAGGACAAAAATCGAAGTTAAGTTACGAGATATAAAATGCAACAATTAGATTATAATAAGCTAAGGTTCACGAGTTCAGTAAAAGCGAGAAAAAAACGCATAAGTTTAAGTTTACATTAAGCACAAGGTTAGATAAACAATTTAATAAAACTCAAGGTAGATAAACGAACATTCTGAGATAAGATAAGGTATATCTAAGTAAAAGACAATTTTTTTAATTAATATTAAAAATTAAAACATTAAGGGAAGATAGAAGCATACAAGAAGCATAGTAATTTTAGAACCGAAAGTCCGAGGGATCCAGCTAAGTGCTAGGAAGAATTTGGTTGGTTCTCGAGGGCCAATAAAATTTGTGCATCTTAAGGCAAGTTCTCCCTTAGGAGGGAATAAGTTCTAAGTTCAAGATCACGCGTTTGAGCGTTTGGGATTCTGCTTCAGAGAGGGAGAAAAGAGATTGGCTGATGCGAGCCAATGAAATTTATTCAATGCTTCTATCAAGAATTGCTAAGGGTCTCTTAGCATCTGTAGGATCCGTATGGTCATATTGGTCTAAGTCCAGTAAATGATCAATTCTAATGTTAGAATAAAAGTTAATGACTAAAATTTGGAGAAATTTTGGAAGGGTGGGGAGATTAATTTCCCTGTGGATCTCACAATTACGATAGTACCAAGGTAAATTAGTGATTTGCCGAATAATAATATTTTGTGCAACAGATAAAGATTTAATTTGAGTCTTAGCTGCATATGACCATGCGAGACTAAAGAACCGATATAATATAACTTTGAATTAATCTCTAGTATCATTTGATTTTGACGGTACATGCACTGATTTCCAAACCAAATGTCAATCTATAAAATGCTAATTGCGATATCTACACTGAATAAGCTTTTATAAAATATTCTCTCGTGTCAAACATGAAAATCAAACAATTTTGCGCACTTTTCCATTATATATAAAGAAAGAGTCACATCAAAAATGAAGTTTCCGACGTTTATGCGATAACATCTGTCTTTAATTTACGGAAATCTCTCTCTTTTCAATATTCAAATACGTTTAGATAAATCTCGTGATTCTTTATCCATGTAGAAACTTTGATTTGCAGCTCCGAAATCCCTCTCTAGTATTATTCCATTTTGACACAAATGAAATCATGCCTTAACGAATAGCGAAAGCCACGTTATCTCGTAATACATCAAATCCTCCAAATCTGACACATACTAAATGGTGAATCTTTCTCTCTATTTCCCTTCATTCCTTTTGCTGGATCATTTCAAAAGATGGAAGTTGAGGAAATAAACGAAGATGATAGAGAGACGCGGAATCTGTTTCTTTTAATGAATTGGTTGTAAGAAGGGCGGAGTTGTGAAGAGGGGAGTTGGTTTCCTTATCGTTCTCCCTTTTTGCCTCGGATACGTTTAAGGTCGTCAGATGACAGCTTTCTAGTCCCAAGATACTTAAAAAGGAAAGAAAGAAACGGGGACAAAAGAATTGGATTGAACTTCAATAGTTAGATCTACTTTCTGGAGGTTTTATGACATGGTGGAGCTATCGATTCTAGAAATGATGTGGATTGAGTCACATCAGTGCTAAAATTTTAAAAGAAAAACGGGATAAAAAGTTATATTTTTCTTGATACATTTATTTTTGTGTATGCTCGAATGTGGGATGCGGAATAATATACATAAAGATGGTTGTATTAATTCTAAAAAAAAAACGAAGGTAATATAAACGATATTTTTGAATATCAAAGATATTTTTGTAAATAGCTATTTACGTTTTCCAAACACGTTCGGAACACTTTTTTTAAGCATGATATGATGAAGCATAAATAATACAAGTATCGTAATAATTTTTAAAATCTTAATTTTATAATAAATTAGTAAAAAACTATAAATGTTTTAAATATACATTGGACTCCGCTTAATGTGATTGCGGTTAATGTTATCAATCGCTTATTGTTATCGAAATCACTTGGCCCCGATTTTCTCTATTCATTTGTACGTTAAAATTACAGCTTTATGTGATCGTTACATCGGTTAATGTTATTGGGCTTAGTAGCAAAGTGATATGAAAGAAATGCACAGTAGAATCATACAACGTTTTAATTAAACGATCAAGGGCAATTACACACAACACATTACGTATTATATATATATACATACATATAACAGTCATATATATACCATGCAAATATAAATAAGTTGGTTATATTATATATATTTATATATACGGTCTACTCTTTTGCACAATATATACATACTGCTTAAAGCCGATTCCGAATACGAACATTATATGCCATATATTCGAAACGAACTCTGGTATTATATATATAACCAATATATTATATATTATAATATCACATTATATATAGAACGAGGCATTGATAAAAATATATACATATATAACAAACGTTATCAGTTTTCGAACCTCATTTTAACTGGCAATATATATTAATATAATACAGAATATATTCTTTTCTTTCCTTGGCTGTTGTTTGAATTTCCGAGAATTCTCCTTATATATAGGGAAATAGAGAATGAACATATATATAAATACATATATAATTTTTCAATATATACGCATATGCTGGTGGTCAATTGTTGTCAGATAAATATAGCATATACATTTTTTATATGAGAACAGAATATTCACATTTTATGCCTATATCGTTTATAGCTTGTCGATATAAGCCAGAAAGCGAAATATATAACATTAAAACAAAATAGATTGACATATATATATCGTTTATACTGGTAGATTATGATTACGAACAATTTATCAATGAGCTTCTTAGAAACAATTGTAACAGTCAATATATTGATTAATTTTTATATAATTATATATACAATTCTTATATTTTAAAGGATATATGCACTACATGTATATAAGGTTTGTTTTTTCATTTTGTTTTGAAATTTAATATATATGTGAATCAAATGGGGTTAATGTATCTAATTATATATAGTTTATTGTTATAATCGGTTATTGTTATATAAAATATGTCTCATATATATTACATATATATATATATATATGTATATATATATAATTTTTTTATTGAAACTCATTTTTGAATTTTTTAACAAAAAACTTGCATAACTACAAACTAGATTATTGAAAATATTTAAAAATAATCCGAATAAAATTAGTACCATAATAAATTAAAGATTATGTAGAGAATGACTAATGACTAAATATTTTAAATCTATATCAATAAATACAAATTTGAATGTTAAATAGAAAATTATTTTAGGAAATTCAGTTTCTTTGCTGTTGACAATGGTCATTGAGTAAAAAAAGTATTGCAATTCTTTTAGTTTATTCTCAAGACAAATATAAACAAAATATATTCACAAGGAATAAATAATTCGAAACATAACAATTGGAGAAATCCCATCTAATGTAAACTGTTGATGGGTAAAAATTGATTAAGAGATTTAAAGTATATTTTACTCAATATTTTATGTAAATATTATATCGAAAAATTTAAATGTGTCCACACTTTTTCTATTCCTAATATATACTCTTTTCTTTACCTAATATTTTTTAAATATGCTGTTCCTTTCTTGGATGATATAGAAGAAAGTAAATTACATTGACACTTAGGCACTCTCTCATATTTCTGAAAAACCATTACTTGTGTATATGCTAGTTTAAACCCCTAGAATATGAAATATGTTTAACTAAACCTTTGAACCTTAGTAAAATCGTCTTGCAATATTTAAAGTCTAAGTACATTAAAAGATTGACTAAAATAATATTGTATAAATGCCTAATAAGACCTGTTTTGAATTACTCAGCTGAAACCTGGGCATTGACAGAAAGAGACAAGGAAACCCTAGCAGTTTTTGAGAGAAAAATATTGAGAAGTATTTTTGGTGGAATTAATGTAAAGGGTATATGGAGAAGAAGAACAAATATTGAATTATACAGAAATATAAAAACCCAGATATAATTAATTTTATTAGCTTACAAAGATTAAAATGGGCTGGACACCTAGTTCGACCTAATGACAATAGATCCACAAAAAAAGTTTTTACAGCCAAACCAATGGGAACCCGAATGAGAGGACGACCAAAACTTAGATGGTTAGACTGCATTGAGAAAGACATAAGATCCTTGAAAATTTCAAATTGGAAATCCAGAGCCAAAGATAGGACTGCCTGGTATGGAATTCTAGAGAAGGCTAAGGCCCATTCTGGGCTGTCATGCCATTGAGGAAGGGAGAAAAATCGTCTTGCGGACATAAATGCCCCCAATCTACGAAAAGATAATGGGAAATGAAAGTCATTTAACGTTGTCAAAGAGATACTTTATTTATTATAACTTCAACTGTATTATTGAATGGGTATTGAGATTAGATTCTCGAATGAAACTCTGCATTTTCTAACTTTAAACATTTTAAGGGTTCACATTCAAGGGTTAAATGGCCACTTCCGATTTAAAAATATGTGATAAAATCTTTAGTAGCTATACTTTTTATTATCATGGGATAGAAAGCAAATAAGTTTTGTTTGGCTAAACGGACTGTAGATCCAATAAGAAGAAAAATGATTTATTATAAATATTTGCAGGAGATAACCATTTTTACATGTTACCTTTGTATACATAATGAGTATACATTTCTTACATCCAAAATTCTTCTACTTATTTAGTTAATTATTGTTAACTGGGTAATTTTGTCCCTTACTCCATATACTTCCTCACCTTCTAACTTAGTTATGTGTTGTAGTGCATGTTCAATTTTGATGTTAACATTTAATCATAAAATAACAGTGGTCGCAAAAATATTTTGTACACTATAAAAATATAAATGTTAAAAATACTAACGCATAGTAAAAAAATTAATTTTAAAAGACAGGACAGTGTAACTGGTAAATTTACGTGTATACACTCAATGAACCAAGCAAACAAAGGCCATTTGAATTAGTGTAGATAAATCAAATCCTAAATTTTCTGTATCATAATTATTTCCAGAAAATTTAAATTAATTTTAGGAAATGCTTAATAGCATGGGTATTTTCTAACATACATACATACTCATACACATATTAGTTAACCCCTGTAATCAATTTAAATTTAATTGAAAAATAGACTTGGTTTATTCTCTTTATGAGGTTTCCAAATATCAATAATATATTCTATTAAAGCTAACCGAAATATAAATAATCTTAGCTGGATTATGCACATGTTGAATGCAAAGTTTCTTACTTTTGTTACTATTACAAACTACCTGGAAATATTTTCCACTTAGATTGCAGTTAGACAGTAGCAGTTAGAAATCAATTCATTGTTCAGTATCAAAATGGCTTAGTTTCACTATGAAATAATCTCTGAATTTCTGTAATATCTAGGAGAACATTATACAATTCACAATGGTTCGATTTCAACTGAATAAGTACATTTACGACCAGAAAGGATATTTAATGTTACTCATCGTAAATTATCCTTGGGTAACAATGAAGAATGATAGCTGCCAAAACGGGAATTAATCATCTTTTACAAATGGAGTATCTCAGTGGACATAATTGAAAATAACTATTTATTTCTTTGGTTCTATATCTATATCTTTGGTCTACTACATCATGAGAGAGGTGTATCATATTTATAAATAAAAATAATTTACTGTACACACGAAAATACCTTAAAATGTTTTGTAATGCAAAAATGCTTTAAAACTCTGAAAGGAAAAACCCCTTTATATTCATTAAACGATAAAGAATATGAAATAAAACAATATATTAAACCGATATATGGAACTACTTTGATATACCCCCCAAATCGGAAATTTGGCGACTTTTTTTTCTCGCCAAGCAAAATACCTGTTTTTGGTGCCTTTTTTTCTCGCCAAGATGGATTCTCGCTAAATACAAATAATTAATACATAAAAAATACGGAATCATTAAATACAAAAAAAGAATACCTAAAAAATACAATAAATACATGAAAAATAGAACTAAATGACACTGAATAGCATATTATATGCAATTTATACAAAAATTTTAACAAATACAATTGAAAATGCATGTCAGCAATCTAATAACAAGAATTATTTATACAGAAATTTTGAATTCCTCCCAATTTACCCCAGCAGCAATTTCAATAAATTTATTGAAACAATCAACATTAGCCGCTAAACATGGTTTTTGAAACATGTACATCGCAAGGTAACGAAAATGAAGCGTAACTATCAATTTTCCGACTCAAAATTCCCTGAAACTTTTCAACAACACTATATACAGTAGGCATATTGAAAGCTAAAAGATAAAAATAATAATTAGAAAAAAAAAATTTATTGGAAAATGCAACCAGATTTGCAGCAAAATACAGCAAGTCAGAAATCCGCTTGACAAAACTTTAAAAAAACTTTAAAAAAAACTCAAAAAATGGTACAAAATACAAGAAAATACTAAATTCGACAACAACAAAAACCTAAAAGCTGAAAAAACCTAAATTGGCAACACCAAAATAAGAAACAGCAACCCTAAAAAGTACGTAGCGAGAGCCAGCTTTGGCACGTAATCTTTTTTTTTTTTGGGGGGGGGGTATATCAAAGTTGTAAACCGATATATATAGGAAATATTATATATATATATATATATATATATATATATATATATATGCGTGTGTGTTTATAAGCGTCTATCTATCTGTTCGCGATGCATTTCAAAACAACTGTGCTATGCTTGATGAAATTTTACAAGTTAATTCTAGTCAAACATGAGAAAGATTTTTGTAGCCAATCAAACATTTTTTGAAATCAAATTGCTTCAAAACCAATATTAACTTTAGCTAATTTTATTTTATCTTCAAATTGACGTATTTATTGCTTTCATTTTGTTTTCACCAATTTTCTTGGTCGATTTTTAATTGTCATTTTTTATTCCTTATTTTAAAACTTCAATTGTCAGGGTTGGTCCAGGAAAGAGAGGACCAAAAAAAAAATTAATTCAACTTCATACGTATTTTTTACACATTTTTCTCAGGTAATTTCATTTTAAAGTTATAAGGCATCAATTTCCTCGGAATTATGTAATCAAAAAATAAAAACAGCATACAGAGTGTTTAATATTTAATGGTACTCACTGTAAATTATCCTTGGGTAACAATGAAAAAGGATAGCTACCAAAATGAGAATTAATCATCTTTTATAAATAGAGTACCACAGTGGACATACTTATTTATTGAAAATACTTATTTATTTCTTTGACTCTCTACTATATCAAAAGAGAGGTTTATCATATTTATAAATAAAATAATTTGAAAAAATATTTTAAAACTTTTTAGACTTGATAAACAATAAAGTATATGAAATAAAAATACTATTAAAAAAAATTGAAAATATATTTTCTTTATATGTGATATCGTCTATAGTTTATAAACATTATATACAATATATACATATGAAATATTATATAATATGATAAACAATAAAGATTTTTGAAACAATATATTTTAGAATAAATAGATAAATATTAACTTTAGTTAATTTTATTTATCTAATGTATTTTTTTTATTTTTATTATTTTGTATATATTTTTTTCTGAATTTTTTATTTTTATTCTTTATTTTTAAACTTCAATTGTCAGAGTTGGTCCAGGAAAGACAGGACCAAAGAAAAATTAATGCAACTTCATACGTATTTTTTACACATTTTTCTCAGGTAATATTATTTTAAAGTTATAAGGCAGCAATTTCTGAGAAATTATGAAATCGAAAAATAAAAACAGCATACCGAGTGTTTAAGGTTTTTAGAGTGTTTAATATATAATGGTACCCATTGTAAATTATCGTTGGCTAACAATGAAGAATGATAGCTGCCAAAATGAAAATTAATTACTTTTATAAAGGGAGTACCTCAGTGGACATTATTGAAAATACCTATTTATTTCTTTAACTCTCTACTATATCATAAGAGGGGTTTATCATGTTTATATAAATAAAAAAAAATTTTCTGTACACACGAAAATACTTTAAAATATTTTGTAATGCAAAAATTTTTTAAAACTCTGAAAGAAAAAACCACTTTATATTCGTTAAACGATAGAATATGAAATAAAACAATTTATTAAGTCGATATATATAGGAAATATTCTCTCTCTTATTATATATTATATATTTATTTATTTTCTATATATATATTATGTATATATATTATATTTATATATATATATATATATATTTATATATATATATATATATATATATATATATATATATATATATATATATTATATATATATATATAAACATATTATATATACATATATATATACATATATATATATATACATATATATATACATATATATACATATATACATACATAAGTATATATATATATAAATATATATATAAATATATTTATATATACATATATATATATACATATATATATACATATACAACATACATATATATATATATATATAATATATATATATATATAATATATATATTTATTATATGTTTATAAGTCTATATATCTGTTAATTTACCTAAACAACCTATTCTATAAATTTTACATAAATTTTGTAAAATGAAATATTTTGTACAAATAAACATTTTCTGAAATCAAATGGATTCTAAACCAATATTAACTTTATTTAATTTTATTTTATTTCCAAATTGACGAATTTATTACTTTTTATTTTATTTTCACCATTTTCTTTGGTCGATTTTTCCTTGGCCATTTTTATTCTTTACTTTTAAACTTTAGTTGGCTGGGTTGGTCCAGGAAAGCTAGAATCAAAGAAAAAATAATGTAACTTCATACTTATTTTTTTACACTTTTTTCTCAGGTAATATCATATTAAAATTATAAGGCAGCAATTTATTCGCTTTATAGAATCAAAAATAAAAAAATCATACAAAGTTTTTAAGGTAGTACCGTTCTAACTGCTACATAGAAAACATCAAAGCCAAATTTCAAAGTCCCCTGATATAAACTGAGATTTTAACCCTTTATATACTGAATTAATTTACCCTCAACTTTCTTACTGCCCTTTTGCATCATTAGATAAGTTTTAATGGAGAATAATCATAGAAAAAGGAAAATTAATTTTTACTGTATTTTAGTAATTAATTTTGCAGCTGGTACTTTCTAGTACCGACATATATTTTTGACTATAGGATAGAAAATAAAACGTTAAATTATGATTAAAAGAAATGAAATGTTTACATGCAAAGTATAGAAGTCTCTAAAATATAATCGTACCATATAACTGGTAATGAACCACTAAATTTACTCAATTGAACAACACGTGTATCACCTCTACCATAAAATGACATTCTAATGCAGCACGCCAATTTTAAAATCACTAATATGCGTATAAAAAGGATTCCTGATTGGGGCTGTCATTTCATTTCTGTTGTAGGAACTGCATCGTTTATGTCCTTGTGAGTACCGGATTAATTTAAATATATGTTGGTACAAGAAAGTACCAGTTGCAAAATTAACTACTAAAATACAGTAAAAATTAATTTTCTTTTTTCAATGATTATTCTCCATTAAAACTTATCTAATGATGCAAAAATGCAGTAAGAGAGTGGATGGTAAATTAACTCAGGTTATAAAGGGCTAAACATGTTTCTAAGCATTAATTTTAACATTTGAAACAAATATAATATAATTTAAGATACTTTACTATTCTAGCAGAAATAAGACGTTTTTAAATGTACATATAACATATATTCAAATTTAATAAATTTGAAAATTTGAGAAAATAATTTTAATTAATTATATAGTGTCAACTATAAATTGAAATTTCGTTAACTAGATGAAATTTCTAATAGTAATATATTTCTTCTTATAGTGTATAAGCCTTAACATATCTTACAGCTTAATAACTCTTCGTTTCTTTGAAAACTCATAACACTTAATGTTAATTTGTACAAGCATTTAGTTAATAACAAAAATGGCTACATAATGTGCGATCTCTATCTTAGTGTTCCGCTACAATTAATAAGCAAAATGAGTGTCTCATAGTCATCTACATGCACCCCTATTAGAGTCTATTGACATTAGTACTACCCATTATGTGTAAGGCTGAAGGTTAATTACGGCTTCTGTATCCATGCATAACATAACGGATCGTTATTGAATCGATTTCCTTTAGAACTGTTTAAATATTTTCCTTGATGACTTATTTAACGCGGCTCAGCCCACACTTTCAAAATAAAAGTTGAGCTCGTTTATCTTCAATTAAATTTTTATAAAACTCGCAGGGTAAACAACACAATGTATCTACACTTTTCTAACAGCGTTGTTGATGAGTTATGAAGGTCACAAATTTAAAAATATTTTGCGATGATGCCGAGAGGTAGGAACGATACCTGATGTTGAAAACTTCTTTTAAACTTCTTTCTGAATACAGTTTGAAATAATGATAAACTTGTTTAAATATTGCTTGTGTATAAAGGTCAGATCTTACACAAGGAATGCTGTAATATGAGAGTATGTAAATCTTTTCTAGCTAAACATGAAAGCCAAAATTTTTCAAAAATAAATTATATGCATTATTTTGTTTTACTATAACGTAAATATGTTATAGTCTTGTCGTAACTATAGTGCTATAATATAATAACTATAGTATAATATGTTATAGTGTGTGTATATGATGATGAAAACTTTTTTTAAACTTCTTTCTAAATGCAGTTTGAAATAATGATAAACTTTTTTAAATATTGCTTGGGTATAAGGGTTAGATGTTACACGAGGAATGCTGTAATACGAAAGTATGTACATCTTTTCTAACTAAATATGAAAGCTAAAATTTTTCAAAAATAAATTATATGCATTTTATTTGTTTTACTATAACGTAAATATGTTCTGACCCTGCACATTTATGGCTGCTGAAGTACAGGGTGGTCCAAAATCATTGAAATAATTTTCCGTTTAAAAATGACTTAGATATATGTTTATTATTTACTTGTAAAGGCAATTTAAAATAGTTTTACAGAAATAAATTTTAATTGTTATATAACTTCTCCTGAAGGCAGTCTGAAGTTCAAAAATGTTTCGGGAGTAAGCATTTAGTAACTGTGTCAGTATGCAAATAACTACCGCACAGGATAAAGCAGTCAGTTTTGTGGATCCATGAAAGCAAATCCGTATTAATTGTTCATATTTTAGAGGTTATCATAGTTAGAAACAGCAATCACTTAGGACCATGCAAGCATTTTTTAGTTTGCATGGCACTAAGTGTAACCTAAGTTTCTATTTATGTTTACATCTTTATTAAAGTTGTTATCTGAACCTTAGAATAATTATTTATTTGAACTCACTCACGTTGAGCTCGATTCTTCAAGTTACCGGAATAAATGTTTATATACAAACAGTTCTTCACACATACACACACACACACACACACACACACACACACACACATATATATATATATATATATATATATATATATATATATATATATATATATATATATATATATATATATAAGGAAAATTCTCAGGGGTTTTCAAATCTGAAAATTCCCTATCTAATAATTCCCACGTCCTTTTGCATTCCCTTTTTTAACCCCTAAAATTAATTGACCACTAGGGCTACAATTTATGCACTCGGAGAAAGGCTCTGGCCAATTATAACTCTACATTACCCTACCGGCCAATTTAGGAAACTTCCTAAGAAAAAGGAGATGCACGCTGTCGCAGGGACATATTTCTAGAGATTTTTCCCACAGATTATAACTGAGGTTTTGACCCAGATGTTACTTGTCTTCTACATATAACTTCATGCTAGCTGACCCGTCAGTTTCTGCTGTCCCAATAATGAAGTGGGAACCTTAATAAAGGTATTTTGTTAAAACGGTGTCATTTTTACGGGTCATGAATCCAACCACCTATCGTGAAGTCCGTCTTATTACACACACACACACACACACACACACACACACACACACATATATATATATATATATATATATATATATATATATATATATATATATATATATATATATATATATATATATATATACATATATATATATATATATATATATACATATACGGTGTAGTAAGCCACGGTAAAAGGTGAGCCTTATATATACCCCATACTATTTTTTGTATATACACTGTATAGAAAAATAGAATTAATCTATTCTAATTTTAGATATGGAAATAAGAATATAAAGGGGCATATATACCAAATATATATTTTTTATTACTTTTCATTTATATTACCTTTATTGCTCCGACAGGAAGTCAACTTTGGAATCTAAGTTTTGTCGCTTCATTTGGCGATATTGTGTGAAATTTTAAGATGATTACTTTATGGGCAACCTTATATGCATCTATTCCATGTCATACGACGCTCATTTCTCTTATATAATTCTGTTGCACAATTTATTTGCGAAAATTGAGTATTGCAAGTGAGTCTAAAGATAACCTAGTCATTAATATACATAAACTTTAGTAGTCCAAAATAAATAATGACACTTATCAATATATATATATATATATATATATATATATATATATATATATATATATATATATATATATATATATATATATATATATATATATATATATATATGTGTGTGTGTGTGTGTGTGTGTGTGTGTGTGTTAAACAATCATTAGTTGTAACTTTTCTACAGTCTAGTATCGATTTTTTTTATTATATTTACTAAATCATTCTGTTTAAAAGCTGTATATGGATCAAAATCAGTACTCTTGTACATTACTTTATTACACATAATTTTCCATGACCTACATACTTACATGCATAGATTAATTTTTAACTCATGTTTCAAACTTACAGTTTACTCATTCATCAAAACTGTTCCATAGTCAAAACAATTTCAATTTAATGAGAAAGAAACAAGAGAAACACACAAAAGTGTTTTGTAAAGTTTTACAGATATAATTAAAGACCCGGGGAAAAGTTACTTAAGCGTTAAATACAATAAGTGAAAAAAATGTGTTTAAAGATAATTAAATTTTTCAGTGCGATAAAAAATACTAAAAGAAAAATTTCCCGTACATTAACCTCCAAATTTATAATTATTTCTGTCTGTCCATGCGTCACTATTCTTTCAGCTTTCCATTTTATTCTCTCTGGTTATTAAAATCAAATGAATAAAACATTACTAACATTTACTTTTTCAAAGCATTAACAAAATTGCGAACTCATATTGTTTAGATTTTAATGTACAACAGAAATAAAACGTTAATTAACAACGTTAACAAAAAATGTTAATAAGACTCCATTGCGAAATCAGTTATAAATATTTCACAGAGCTAAAAATATTAATCAGTACTGTGAAATTTAAAATAATTTATCCAACTGGAATATCTTACACATTAATTTGCAAACCGAATTCTAACTATTTTAAACATTTCCATTTAAGTGGTCTATTCAAAGCTTCTTCTAGAATCTTAATGTATTCTAAAACTACATCTGCTCAATAAGCGGCAAATCTTTAACTATATAAATAAATATAAAAATAAGCATATATAATATATAAATATTATCACCCTTAAAATATAATCTAAAATTCGCTTTTTTTCATTTCACATTTCTTAATACCAGATTTCGAACCCATAAAATATTAAATAAATAAGTGTTCTCTGACTTAAATTATTTTTATCCATCTCTCAAAAATAACGCTAGAATTAATGCTAGTTTTCTGTCCAATGGCTACACTCTTCAGTTACTCCAGGAAAATAGTATTGATTTTGCAATCATTAAATTGCTGCCTATGTACTTCGAGGTATCTTAAATGATCAAGGGTCTCTCTTGTCTCCCAAAATTGCTGAACAATCTTTAGTCATATGTGAACAAAACCTGCTGACATCGGACACAAATGCGTATATTCTTAGAGCATTCCATGCAATGCTGTTGCAGTGTTAAGACGGTCGGTAGACCGAAGAGTTTTTTATTCTTAATAAATGTGAAATTCCACAACCCTAGACTTTTTTTGATGCTACGATGAAACATCTGAGTCCCATTGCCAAGTCATCAACGGTAATTAAAAGTTTGGACTATTTCTCACTTATAATCAGTAAAGTATATTTTTAAATTTATACACACACACACACACACACACACACACACACACACACACACACACACACGCATATATATATATATATATATATATATATATATATATATATATATATATATATATATATATATATATATATATATATATATATATATATATATATATATATATATATATATATATATATATATATATATATATATATATATATATATATATATATATATATATATATATCAGTGGGATGGTTTTTAGAATTCGCGAGAACTTTCTATGCGGCATGATTGGCTGTCTCTTGACATCAATCATGACGTCGATTCCGGTTTTAAAATGTTTTAAATAGGCGAGCACCAAGGTTCGAAGGGGGATTTTTTGACTTTCTGTTCCTTGCTAACAGGGCGCAAGGTTCAGATGTGTGCTTTGTAATTGTAATCATGTAAGACTGGAAATAAACGAATTATTTAGTCGAAGTTGGTGATATGCTGCACTCCGAAGAAAAATAATCTAGTGTCCCATTCTAGGATTGGGGCACTGGAGTCCCAATAGACACGACTACATTCCCCGGGTGCTGATGAATGATGTGTACTTCTACGGTTAGTCACACACACACACACACACACACACACACACACACCCACATATATATATATATATATATATATATATATATATATATATATATATATATATATATATATGTATATATATATATGTATAAATATATATATATATATGTATATATATATATATATATATATATATATATATATATTATATATATAATATATATATATATATATATATATATATATATATATATATATATAGTATATATATATATATATATATATATATATATATATATATATATATATATATATATATATATATATATATATATATATATATATATATATATATATATATATATATATATATATATATATATATATATATATATACATATATATATATATATATGTATATATATATATATGTATATATATATATATATATATATATATATATATATATATATATATATATATATATATATATATATATATATATATATATATATGTATATATATATATATATATATGTATATATATATATATATATATGTATATATATATATATGTATGTATATATATATATATATATATATATATATATATATATATATATATATGTATATATATATATATATGTATATATATATATATATATAATATATATATATATATATATATATATATATGTATATATATATATATATATATATATATATATATATATACATATATATATATATATATATACACATAATATATATATATATATATATATATATATATATATATATATATATATATATATATATATATATATATATATATATATATATATATATGTGTGTGTGTGTGTATTACCTATGATCTAGGTGAAAATTCTTTAAAAGCATATTAACATAATAGTGCAATAATAATTATAAATTGTTATCAAATATATTAATGCAGTTTTTATGCTATTAATCTATTCAGTAATATTAATCTATGGTATACCTATGCTATGTATATAAATCTATACTAAGAATATAAAACCCAACCGAAATATGCTTTGATAATTTGATTTACAGAAATTGAAATTAATTTTGATAATCTCTACATTTATTTAGACAATATAAGAATAGGGATAATAAAAATTAATTTAGTTGATGGTGGATTGAACCTACGACCTTCGAACAATTAGGACAATGCTCTATAATCTTCTGTATGTTTTGCATGTCTATAATTCTTCATAAGTTTTGGAGACACGGAGACGATTGGTCTTGCCTTATTTCGTAACTTTTAAATCCTTATGAAGAATATACGGTGCAAAACAGAAGTCATGGATGGTAGAAAAATAATATTAAATTTATTAAATACTGAAAAAAAGTTCTATCTTATAAACTTAGGAAATTGTATATAAAGTGATAACGATGATAATGAATTTGTCAAGATATAAGAACCCTACAAATCGAGAAAGGTAATTTAAAAAAATTATAAAAAAGTAGCATTAAATTAAATAAAATATATAAAAACCTAATTTATAATTTGGAAAAGGGGCTTTGTAAAGTTTGGCACAGAATCAAAAAACTCCCATACCCAATTTCATGCCTCTAAGTTACTCCGTTTATGATCACTCGTGTTTACATACCTCCACACTATGCATTTTATGTATTAGATAATTCTTCATATTTGAATGTATAATTTGATTACATTCTGAAAAGTCCGTTCCGGTATTGATGAAAATTTGTATGGTGATTCAAGTTAACGATAGAAAAAATTTTGGCAGGTCCAGTTGTTCGCAAGGCAAGATCAATATGTAAACAGAAATATACTTTGTCCTTCTCGGGTATGTTGACCATGTTTCAGGCAACTATGGATATTTTTTCCTTTTAATAATGAGCAAAAAATTCGGATTTCAAGATTTTTAACAAGGCGATGTGTTACGATGTGGAACAAACGCCCTTAAAGCTATATCGATTTAATATCCAATGGGAAGTCATATCTCTGATATTCTCATGTAGTGTGAAGAAGTAAGCTTAATATAGCGTTCACGATATGCAAACATTGGTGTTCTGATTCCCCGACTTAGAGCAAAAATTTTGAGAGATATTGTCTGATAGCCGATTTATCTACATCGTGAAGTCGTTTTTCCTACTTCATGCTAAGAAGAAAGAACAAATGCGCGATATAAATTACGCCGATTTAAAGTCAAACGGAATTTCCAAGTTGTGACCATGGGAAGATTTTATATGAAACATTATTCAGGAATAAAAATGAAGAATTACGTATATATTTTTGCAAATGAATTATATTTAAATTTTATATTCCATATTATTTCTTATGCACACCTTCCAAAAAAAATTAAATTATTGAGTTACATTTCTTACTTTTTCATAACGATCCTTGTTGAATAGTTATAAATTATCTTATATTAATTTCTGGGGAAGTAAAATACTTCTGGAAACCATTTTTCTAAAATATTTTCCTTTATGCTTATTGTATAATGATATAAACTAATAAAGCTTAAAACAAGCATAAAAATTTATCAAAATGTAATATTCTACATAGATATATCGTTACATCATGATATAAAGCTTGATATATATCGTAATGTAAAATTTTCAACATCGCGTACTCCTAGTGTTTACATTTCCTATTTGCATAGTACTAGCAGCAGCTGATATATGTTTACGCCTATCAGACAAACTGAAATTTCTATGTGAAAACCGCTATATTACACAACACAGGAAAGATTCACCAAAATAGCATTCCACTCAAAATGTCTACAATGAAGTGCACATAACTTTTAGATTGACCTATGGATATTAACTATTTTATAATTTTATTGTAATCAATTAAAAGGGACAAAAAGAATCTCTATATAAATTTTTTCTTAATAATTTTATAAATTATTCAAAAATAAACAGTCGGACTTGAAAGACACTTTCAACATTTGGTAAGATCTTTTAAAAGGTATAACCCCCCCAAAAAAATAAATAAATAAATAAAATAAAATAAAATAAATTATTTACTTCATTCAGAAAATTAAGTTGCCAAAAATATGTAAATAAAGAATATAATTTTAATATTCTATGTTAACTATAAATTTACTTTTAATTTTAAAGTTTCCGTTACGAAAAAAATATTCATTAAATTATGATACTTTCATTAAAGTTTTATCAGCAGAATAATTCACTTCACAGTTAAATTAATTAACTATGTTATATTGTGCATTTTATCAGCATTTATCCTGATAAGAGACTAATAAAACTCAAAAATGATAAATGACAGTTTTTATCGAGACTAAATATTCATGTTTCAAAAAATGATATTCTTATCCTAAATTAATCATGATTATATGGTTTAAGTGATTTCTTAATTCACGCAAAATATATATTTAATACGTGAAGTAATAAAATAAATTCTTTCAAAAAGAATCTACATAAAATTATATTAATCAGAACAGTAAAATAAGTCTATGAATTAAAGTGATATATATTTTATTGTTGAAGAAATAAAATATATTATTTTTTCTAAGTAAAAATAATATACAGAGAAATACAATAAGCGAAAAGAAATGATAAGTCGACGAATTAATTTTTAAAATAAAACTTACAGATTCCATGCACTGAAATTTTAAGTTCTCTCTTGGGAAATGTCCAGTAGTTATTTTAGAAAAAAGTACAATACTTAATGTAATAAACCTCCATTGAGAAAATTCTGTCATTAAAAATGCTCCATATTTTAGTTTTCAATTCATCTATGTAACAATTATAAAGATCGAAGTAATCTCAATATCGTTAGAGAAAAATGTATTTCTTTATCATATAATTTAAAATAGAAATTTAATATCGATATATCCAGAGATTTCAGATATCAGTTTAATCTACTTCTTTATTTAAGTACACGTAATTTAGATGCCTGAAAAATTACATATAATTGTATTTCATAAGGGGATTACATTAATTTCAATGCTTTATCTTTTAACTTAAATTATACAATAGTGTAATTTTAGGAAATTTCGAGGAAAGGGTAATTTCATGAAATATAATAGTGAATGAAATTGAATACTTAATGAATATGCTACAATATTTCCTTCTGAAATGATTAAACTTTAATTGACATAAGATAAGTTTATATTTTCTTAGAATAAAATAAACTTTTGAAATAATTTTTAGTGCTTCCTTTGTATCGATGCTTTTAAATCAATTAATTATGAATTAATCTATCTATATATAAAGATATATATCCGCTATATATATATATTTTTTCCTATATATATATATATACACACATATATATTATATATATATATATATATATATATATATATATATATATATATATATATATATATATATATATATATATATATATATATACTGGCTACCAATAAGTATTTGATCACCTGTGATAGAAAAGAAAAACTAACTTTATTCAAAATCAGTAGTTGGTAGTGCCTCCACGAGAGGCAATTACAGCCTGAACCCTCCGGGGCATACTTTCCACAAGCCTTTGTATTACAGCTATAGATTTTTTCTTGTACACTCGGCTTGGAGTAGACATACAAGTTCCTTCACCGATTTTGGACAACTAGTGAACCCCTTAATTCGGCGAACCAACTCGTCCTAGAGGTTCTCGACAGGGTCCAGGTTTGGGTTCTGGGCAGGCCAGTCCATTCGATGAAGTCCATTGCCACCATACCAAGCCTTGGTTAACCTCGAAACATGACAACTGGTATTGTCGTCCTGAAAGTAACAGGCCACAATGTAGGAAGCACGTTGTCATCCAAAATAGTGCAGTAGGCATTGACGTTGAGCTTATCATGAATGTTGACCAAGAGTCCCAGTCCACACCAGGAGAAACACCCCCCAGACTATAATTCCACCTCCTCCTAACTTGGCTGTTAGCACAATGCATTCTGGCAGGAGACGTTCTCTTTGCACCACATTAACTGAGCAGCTTGGTTGGACTTTGTGATCAAAGGCTTATGGGCATCAGCACGACCATGAAAACCAAGCAGATGTGCTTTCTTACGGATGGTATTCATTGAAGCAATACTCCCGAATGCCTGATGAAACTCCTCGCGGATGAGGGCCATCGGTTGGGTGCAGTTCTTCCGAATTTCTCTGGACAGCACTCGTCGGTCTCTATCTCCCGGTTTCTTTGTTCTGCCTACTCGGAGCACATTCCGACAATCACCGCTCACCTTTCATTTCTTAATCACATAGGCCACTGTCGATTTTGGGTACTTCAGATTGCTATATATGTCCTTTAAGGATCGGCCACATTTGTGATACCCGATAATTATACCTTCCTCGAAATCAGAGAGCTCTGAACTGAGCGGCATCTTGCATGCGACTAATGCCGATGCTGTGACCTACACGATGTATACCGGCAAAGGCCAGGACGTACCTCAGGACCGCAGATATCGTCATTTGCATAGGTGTCCAAATACTTATTGGTAGATAGTGTATATATATATATATATATATATATATATATATATGACGCAGACAAGTGGTTAAGGCACTGAAGACACATTTGATTTCATATATAAAAATTTCTTTATTGTAATCATTCTGTCTTATGCCATTTAGATATCCTTTATTCTCACATTTTACCACGAAAAGCATGGAGATCATACTATATTACTATTAAAATTTAGACATCACTACCAACAAATAATATGATTTTCTATTTAAAGTTGTCTTTCTATCAGGGGTTCCAATACCCTTTTGTCCATGTATCCCTTATTAAGGTAAACACCTTATGAATCCCCAAGTTAAATAACTCTATATAAATACATAACAAAATAACAATTTCATCTTTGATTTTTTTCTATTTAAAATTTTCTTTCGATCAGGGGTTCCGATACCTTTATGTTCATGTATCTTTTATTAAGGTAAACACCTTATGAATCCGTAAGTTAAATAGCTCTGTATAAATACATAACAAGATAACAATTTCATCTTTGATGTTTTAAAAATTAAGTTTTCTTATACTTTTATACAGACATAACATTAGAAGTTCTCAAAATTGATTCAGGAGTGGTGAAAATGAGTATTTTTATTGAAATCTGAGTATCAAAATAGTGTACTAAGGGATTAAAATTTAAAAAGCTAAAAGAATATTTAAAAATTCCATTTCAAATACTAAAAATAGTAAATGAAATAAACAGCAACGGAAAAAATACGTAGAATTTCCTAGAAGGTTTAACATGTGTTTACTATAAAAGTTGAAATCAACATTTGCAATTGTTTTTCATTTACAGAGAGCAAAAGCTGAAAAATATCATTTTTAGTAAAATTTATTTAATATTTTTTACATTCTTTAAAATCTGTGCAATTCAGTGCAAAGTATGTATAGTTTTACAGATTCTAATTCAAATATTCTAATCCGGTTAAAACAATTCAAAACTAGCCAAAAATTTTAAAAATGCAAAAATTTAAAAATTGATAAAATATCAATAAATTTTAATGGTTTAAATGCGATGTGTACCCTTAATAACAACAAATCACAGCAAAATATAAGTACGTATCGTTGCTAATAAGGGTGAACAGAGTCAAAGTAGCAATAAAGATAATAATGCGTTAGAAATATTCAAGTTTAATAATAAAAATATTAGGAAACTAAAGAGGAAACTCTTTTAGTAAGAAATATATTTGGGAAAAGATGGCAGATATATTTTTCATCTTGACAAATGGAGATCAAGTTCTCAGAGGTTCTCAAGTCTTCCTGGACTATATAAAATATCTTTCTGGACAGCTGAAATTTCTTATCCCACAATAAAAATTTTGGCTTCGGGAAAAATTTCATATTTGTTTTTAATGAAATATTATGAAAATTTTTCGATTCTTGTTTAGTGAAACATTTTTTGTTTGTTATAAATTATTTTTAAGAATGAGGCTCTTTTCATTCTTAACAGTTCTGTACCACAATTTCATATTTATATATGCTTGAAAGATTTTCTGTTTTTTCTAACTAAGGTCAGCTTCAATGTATATATATATATATATATATATATATATATATATATATATATATATATATATATATATATATATATATATATATATATATATATATATATATATATATATATATATATATATATATATATATATATATATATATATATATATATATATATATATATATATATATATATATATATATATATATATATATATACATATATATATATATATATATATATATATATATATATATATATATATATATATATATATATATATATATATATATATATATATATATAAATATATATATATATATATATATATATATATATATATATATATATATATATATATATATATATATATATATATAAATATATATATATATATATATATATATATATATATATATATATATATATATATATATATATATATATATATATATATATATATATATATATATATATATATTTATATATATATATATATATATATATATATATATATATATACATATATATATATATACATATATATATATATATATATATATATATATATATATATATATATATATATATATATATATATATATATATATATATATATATATATATATATATATATATATATATATATATATATATATATATATATAATATATATATATATATATATATATATATATATATATATATATATATATATATATATATATATATATATATATATATATATATATATGTCAGGTCTAAAAAGGGGGTAGTTGGAAATTAAGTGAGTTATAAAAGATTTTAAAATGGGAACTCTTTTATAATAATAAAATACATAAAAAAGACCCACGCTTTTGGAGTAATGCGGTCAGATAGAGAGATTTCACAAGACGTTAATGACTAATCAAGCGAGAAGTTCAGTTAGCGCGTAGCCATGGAGCTGGCAACACATTTAAATGTTTAGCTTCGCTACGAATAAATAAAAATGGCTCAAGTCACGCCTGAAACGGAAAATCCAAATTAAACAAAGAAGTGTTTTTACTACGAATGACTTAATTATTCCATTCGCCTTTATACTGGACCATGTCATGTATATATATATATATATATATATATATATATATATATATATATTTGTGTGTGTGTGTGTGTGTGTGTGTATGTGTGTGTGTATGTGCTCGGATGTAAATATCTACTATCTTGTTTAATAGAGCAAAGATGATCATATGCAACTTATTTAATTTATAGTTTTGCCCCACCAAAACCAGAACAACTCTGTACAGCGAGATGCGTTGTGTGAAATACATAAAAATTGTTAGAAGAACTGTACCTCTATACCCCATAGTTTTAGAGAAAAGTACGAGAGAAAAAATTACGACGTATTTGGTTACGAAAAACGTCGTTACTCGCTTGTAGGGACTCTTTTATGGCCACTCCTTTAGATTTGACCCCTTTACATTTGTGCCTCTGGGTTCGTAGGTTCAAATCCCACTGTAGGATGGATATTAATAGACTTTTAGAATCGGCTTTAAGAAGTACATTCCGGTCTCCTTAGCCCACGTTTTTCAAAAAAGTAGACGGTAGAGCACAAACCCCCCTACCCCCCATGGGGCATGTACTTGAGTGGAAATTATGTTCAGTCAAACCTTCAACAACGCACACATGCATGTGTTCATACGCGTGGACGAATTTTGAACATTTTCGTATTTAAAAATATGCAAATACTGATGTTCATGTTTCTAATAAAGGTTTTTTTCCCTATGATTTTTCCCTGATATGACATCGTACTTTTTAACTCGTACATTATTATTATAAATTATGCGTCTTAGCGTACTGTACTTTGGGCATTTTTATGTTATTCAAAATAACGTATCTGGTTCTGCAGAGTTTATCTGTATTCATAGAATACCATGCTTAACTATAGTCTGTGTTTGATGTATTTCTATTTCTAAGACCCCACCAGGTATCCAAGGGAAGTGATTTTCAACCTCTGCGCAATAATAAATTTTGGGTAAAAAAATTCTAAAGCAAAAGTCACATAGTATTTTATTGTTATTGGAAGATACCTTTTATATTCATGTGATCTTTTTAAAATCATTCATTTCCCTAAACCAGTGTTTCAAACTTGTGATTCCGTCTTTATCCCAGTAGGCAAAAGTAATACTTATTAACATTTTATGAGTTTTCCTCTCAACTCGACAATCAGACGTTTGCCCTGAAAATCTTTGACTAGAATTTATTATCTGAAATCCACCCCTTATTCTTTACATTGAGTAATTTAGCCCATGTCAGTATTATAAACAGGCGTAGAAGTAAGTGCCATTTTTATTCAGAAAGTCGTAACAAAGAAAAAAAATAAGAAAAATCATCTGCGATGAAATTCAAGAAATTACACTTTCAAACGTTCCTGAGTTAATTACATAATTATATCCAAATTGCTTTTTTTTGGAAAGTGGTTCGTTGGTTGGTTGGTTGTTTAGCTGATACTTAATGGCACTGAATCCTCAAGGGACATATTGTGCCAAACACAGGGTTGAAATACCTCATACAGAGCAAAACTGTAAAGAAAATAAAACCAATAGTAAAACACAAGAAGACAAAGTTGTACACAATGGCTTATAAAACAGCGTAGAAAGACGTTGAGCAGAATTAAACGACAAAATATAAAAAGAAAAGTTACTCATAAAAGAATGCAAAACAAGAATGGGAGTGATGAATCAAATAAATTGTTTAAAAACAACATACTTCAAAAAACGAAAAAGGTTTTGGTGAGAAGTAGCGTTTAGTAATGTGTGTAAAAGAAGAGTTTTGGAGTCAAAGTATAAAGACCTATAACTATTATAGATAGAACAGTCTACAAGAATGTGCTTCGCGGTGACAGTAAACTTGCACTGAATGCAAGTGGGAGCAGGATCACCTACGAGTGACGGTGAGTGAGACGAGTATGTCCTATTCGGAGACGAGTTACAATGACATCTTTTCGACGAGAAGGAATCGAAGGCCACATCGTGATTTGAGTTTTAATAACTTGCAGTTTATTCTGGGTCTGTTCATTCCAAGATAGTTGTCATTCTTTATGAACCAGCTAATTCACATATTTTTTGATATCCCAGTATGGCAACTAAACGGCCATAAATTTTGTAAAGTGGATCACAATACAAAAGTCTATTATACTTAAATATTATAAGCCTAGTAAAAGAACTAGAGATTAATTTTGTTTCTGAGAAATGGTAGTTGTAAACACCTAAACCATTTCTTTAAAGAGCATCGGCAGCTCACTCAGTAAATACGTCGATCTCTAAACCGAAGGGTGGTAGAATCGAGGCTCGAGCCTGCCAAATATCCGTGGCGTTCTTTGATGGCGGTTGGGATTCGTAATTAGGTGTGTTATCCTCATGTCTTTTAAGTTCCAAAAGGATACCTCTAGAGGTGGAATGCCAGACCTGGTAGACTTCTACTTGGTCCTTAATTCTAAATAACGGAGACCTACATTGTGTATGTTGCATTAGGGAGTAATGTTGGTTTCCTGTATGGGGTTCGCACAATAAAATAGACAACAAATTATGGGACATTATTTTAAGAAATGCTTAAGAGGCATTTGCGTCCGCATTATTTAAAAGAATTTTAAAATTGATTTCTTTAAAAATTCTTTTTAACCCCGTAACGTGCACGCTCGAGTTAACTCGAGATCGCTAACTGGCAAAACTGTCCAAACTCGAGAAAATTCGAGCGGCATTGTATTTTATATTGCTATAATTTTTCACACTCGAATGCAATCGATAATTGAAAATAACAATGTGAAAGAAAAAATATTGATATTTATCATTTACATGGGATTCTAAGCTGTAACACTTACTTAATTAAGTATAAAATACATATTTTGTTTCTAAATTCAACGTTCTAAATTATATTTTTTACATTAAAAAATTGAGATTTTTTTACCCGCTTTTTTCAAAAAACTGTGCATTAAGGGGTTAAATGAACTTTTCGTGTGTTTTCATTTAATAGTCTTTAGGTGTGCTACCAATAATTTCAGCTATTTTTTGTGGACTGTCAGCAATAAAAAGTCTAAAAGCACTAACCTAGGGACATTTTACAGAAACGACTTTAAAAACGTATTACTTCAGGCAAACAAGAATAAACAATACTATGAAACCTTAAAAATTATTTAACATTGCATCATTTAGTTTTTATGCATTGTTTATCAATAAAAAACAATACATGCAAGATATAATAATTGTTTTTTTTTACTTACATAGATAAATACATTCATTTTTGACTAAACAAAGTGCGCGAACTTAAGATTGAAACTAAACACCTAAGAAAAAATATTTGAATGTAAATAAATTCCTTTCGTAGTTTGCATCTAGAAAATTCGAATTCCGACATTCTAATGCAACAAATACTGCACAAAAGAGCAGATAAAAGAAAAAGAATTTTCCTTCTAAATTACTTCATCGAAGCACAGCTGGATTCAAAATAAAAAATACCCGGCGTTGAAGTTTTTTTTTTCCATTCATATTTCTTGAGCAATAAAAATGAATTTTGATACATAAATAAACCAAGAAGGCGAATTTCTCTCTGCGTTCTAAAGCGTCTTTTAATAACAGCACAAAATCGGTTCTGCGAAATATTTGCTTTTTATACTTTCACTCGATTATAAAACTTTTTTTTATGGCTTTCTCTCCAATGATATTTGCTTAACCAAAGCTGATCTCTGTCACTAATGCGTTTCTAAAAATACTTAAGGAGGGTTATAAAACATTTAAATTGCTTTAAAATATATTCTGTAAAATTACATTTTCAATAATTTAAGCATAGATCAATTAAATTAACAGTAAAGTAAGACTTTAAAAGCATGCGTTACATTAAGGGAAATATAAAATGTTAAAATTAAATTTTACATCCAACCGAGAATTAAAAAATCGATTTTTTTTGCTTACATATATTTATGCTAGCTTTACGTCTTTTTAATTTTTGCAGTCTATTTACTGCAGAAAAATGTATGAAAAACACTTGATCTCAGCATCAAAGTTTAAATATACTTCACTTTGCTCAATATCTTCGTCCAACTGAATTTAATAATCCCTAAAGTGGTAGTTTCAGCAATTTGGGCATTGCACATTTATTTAAATTGAATAAAAATTGCTTCAAAAATTAAATATTATTAAATATTCTCACTTATTATATTTGTTAACTTCATGTGATCTTTGAAAATTACTTTACAATAATCTTATGGAAGTTTATAACTGTAATTTTAAAGAGGCGTGCCAACATAATTTAGTGTATTTAATGCTAAACTTGGTGCACATCATTACTAATAAATTCCAGTAATAGATGGTATTAGAGTATTTAGTTAGAGTATTTAGTGTTATTAGTGTAGATTAGTTTATATGTAAAATGTGTTCTTGCATTAACATGAAAACCATTTCTGAATAAGAAATAAAACTTGAAAAATCCATCTAGAAGTCAAAATGTACATTTCACATTCACCGTGTACATTGTAAAATTCAAATTCCATTGTTATCCTACTTAACTAAAGTCTACGATACGATAAAACCAAATTAATTTCTGTAAAGATAGAAAAATTTCTTAAAATATTTGACTATATATTACAGAATTGATATTTAGCATTCTAATACTACTTTCAATATTATTTACCGTCGTATCTTATCCTTAAAATTTTCAATGACAGAACAAATATGTAGGTAAATACTTCAGTAAAATAGAGAAAATACCTAAAACTAAGTTCAAAACCTGTCTTCAGAGTAAAAAATAATATATTTAAAATATATTTTTTTAAAAATCGAACTCTATTTACCATTCGTTTTATCCTGTAATGTATATGTCACGTGGTAGTACGAGGGTCACTCTGAAATTTCTGAGATACAACTAGGTTTTTAAAGTTATACTTACAAAATTTTAGGTGTGTTCAAAGTAGTCTTCTGCAGCATAAATGCACTTTTGCAGATGAATTTTCCACAGATTTAATGCCTCAAACCATCCATTTCTTGGAATAGATGAAAAATTCATTTAATCTCTTCTTATGAATGAAAAAAACTTACGTCTACGTAAGTTCTTTATTAGATTAAAGAATAGACAAAAGTTTCACATAGCTAGATCAGGTGAATACGGTGGATGATCTATCACTTTAATTTGTTTTTGTTTAAGAAACTCAACTGTTAATCCGGCTGTATGTGAAGATGCATTGTCATGGTAAAGCATTACTTCCCTAACATTTACTTCTTGTAGAATTTGTGGAAGACATTTAGTGGTATACCAGTTTGCTGTTACTGTCTCCTGTCCTTCCAACTTAATGGCTTTGACCAATCCCGTACTTCTGTGGGAAAAG
>CM063506.1:18703260-18733260 GCA_032207245.1 Pardosa pseudoannulata
ATGCAAAAAAATTATCTCATCTTTCTCCAAATCAATAACAGTAATCTTATAACATGAACTGACGCCGTACGACATCTTTTCTGTAACTTAAAGAACATATTTCTGTTTTGCAAACTTTGTTATTGAGAGTAAATATTTGTGACATTAATAGACTTGGGATTTATTTCTTTTTTCGTCGCAGTCATTTTTATGTTTTTTTTCCATCTTTTGCTCAAATCCGATTCTCGTCATACTTTCGTCGACACGGTGTACTTACAGCGAGCAAATTTAAGAAGAAAACTAGTATCCAAGATCTTTCGAAATATTATCGGTCGTTTTTCGGCCGAATCGAACCAATAAATTCCATTAATTTCTCTTCCCGATACAGCTGTCCAGTCTACGAGATATCAAGTCTGTCAATAAAAAGGAAATAACCCGGATTATTTTTCCCAAGTTTTTATATGTTTTCAAATTTCTAGATAAGACTGGGCTAAATGTAAACATCGTTGTGACATATTCGTAACTAGTACTAGTTAGAACTTAAGTGAAACAAGACATTTCGAATTATTTTTCTTTCTTTAGTCTCAGAATAATTTTGGAAAAGATAAGTTTGTGGGGATCACTCAATTTGCCGAAGATTGACGTCATAAGCATCATTTCTGATTAAGGCCTTGGACGTCATGTTCAGTCTTTGTAAATAATGTCTTGTATGTAACTTAAATATTGTAATGTATTTTCACATATTGTAACATGAATTCATTCATCTGCATTGATATTTGTAAAGTTTTATAATTATCGTATTTTTATTTGTGACAATACATCATCTTTGTAAATATGCAAATATCTGTATATGTTGGCTGCCTATATAAGAGTCAGTGTGCCAGTTGCACCGAGGTCGGTTGCATCGAAGGTGCTGAGGGTTGTCCTAATGATGTTTATTTGTTGTTTTCATTACACTATCTTAAATAAATGCCTGTGTCTAGATCTAGTTGTTTTATTTAACACTAGATTGCCTGAGATTTCTTGTATACCTATATTGCCCAAAAACAGTCAAAATGACTGCATTGTGAAAAAATAACAAATATGTAAAGAAATTTGTTTAAAATTAATTTTTAATATTATATAATAAAGGAGGGCGGAAGTAACTACAATTATTCATAAACCCATTTATATGTTATAGAAAAAGTCACCAAATTCTAAGAAATTGTGTCATTATATTTCATAATTGTTTTTCTAATTGAAATTAAAAAACAGTCAAAATGACTGCCTTGGGCAATCTAGTGTTAACTGCAACGTGGGAATCCCTTCTGAGCATGGTTTTATATAGGATGTGACCCCTGCTGATACTTCTTTAAGAATCGTCGAGCCATAGCTGGAGTCTATATTACAATGAAAGATTGTAAATCCCTTGGCGGATAAAGGCAAGAGATACGGAGCATTTTAAATTCCTTTTACTTCTTTTCATGAAGTAAAGGAAGATAGCAATTACGAAACATTTAGTTTAAAATTAAATAGCTACATGACTAAAATGGTAATAAAAAGCATAACAACGCTGAAAGTCAAGACCAGAAAGCTATACTTGAAATCTGCTATGTAGCGTTATTTTGGGAAACGAAAATAACTCTGAACCATTATGGGTTTTTAAAAATGATAGTTTGAATAACGCATATTCCAATTTCGTGATATAATTAGAATATCAGATTCTTTTAGTTTTTAATTTTTTGTTTTAAATATTGCGGAGCTAATATTCCCTTTATTGAAAGGTTTTTAGGGCAGATTGCAATTAAAAACAGAAAGTGCTGTAAAAATAATGCTACGTTGGCCTAGTGTTTGAGAAAGAAGAAATGAATAGTCATTAATAAACACATGGACAAATATGTCTTGATTAAATGATTTTACACAATTAAATAAATGCCTGAGGAATACAACTGTAATTACCTTATCATTTGTAGATTTCGAAGACTGCTCTCGAATCTGCGCCGGCCCTAAAAAAACAATATGGCGAAGATTTTTCTCAAAAGGTCTATCCCTCAAGCCGCGGATGCCAGCAGCGTTCATCTTCTTCTCTCCTCTGGTCACAACCTTGTCCTCTAAAAAAATCAGACTGCCCCCGAGGAGAAAAAACAGGTGTCCACTCTCGAACGGAGTGGTCAGAAAAAGTGAAACCAACTGGCTCTTCTATTGGTTGGGAGAAGTCCGGAGTTTCTTTCTAGTTCAAACCGGTCCTGTTCTGGTATGTCTTTGACGATGACTCACGGGAAGAGGTAAAAAAAAGCTTAACCGAATGTAACTTATTGTTACAAGTGCCCAATTAGATAAGGGAGGGGGTTTACGCAGTGACACTTATCTGTTAAGCATTCGGACAATAACTGTCAAATTGTTAGTTAGTTAATACCAACGGTAACAACATATAGCTTAAACTATAGTGGACTCGAGTAATCATACCCCTTCTGGGTCTTCGTAATTTAGAAGCAGAAACCAAGTCGAAAACTTACAGGCCCTTCTTGCCACTTCTAAAGGTATTGTTGGAGAACTTGTAGTACTCTGCGACCATAAATATACTTTACGTGCCCTAGTCACTATTAGTAAACATGGTGGATCTTAGACAAACTCGAGCCTGGATCCGGTAACCATCAGTTACGAGATCACTGCTTTTAAATACTGATCTATCATTGCTCGCACAATTAGATGTTATAAGAGTTCTTTGTGTTGATATTGTATTTAAAATATTTAAATGTAAAGAAAAAGAAAATGTAAATTTCATATGAGAAACATGTGAAAATGTTATGATTCTATAAAATTTTTGATATTATACTAGTATACCTCATCTAGATTACATTTATCATTATTAAAGTAATTAATACTGTAACTATCAAAATAAAAGAAATAACATAATGTATATCAAATATAAAAAGTAATAAACTGTATTAAAGGTAAATGTAATCCTTCATATTAAAGTTAAGAAAGTGAATAGATTATTAAAAATAAAAAAGTTTATATGATTTTGATTGCTCAGAGTTAACATGTCTCAAATGACACCATGAATATGGGGAAAGATTTAAAAGCGACAAAATAATATTCCTACTCTGTAATAAAATCGAATATGATCATGGGTGGTATCTAAATCATAAAGAAGCCGAAATTCATGGTTTTTTTGCGTATAAGACAGTAGAGAAAAACTGAAAGAAAGAGAAGAGCTGCCAGAGAAGAGGAGAATATGGCAGAAAAGGCTGAAATATAATATATATATTATAAAAAATTATTATAATAAATAAATAACAAAATAAAGAAAATTATTCTTAATCACCCTTAGAGTCAAGAAAATTAAAATTACATATCGAAGTTTGTAAAAGAAGAGTGTAGGTAGTTGTAGGTACGCTATTGTATACAGCCAAAGGTACAACGTGTCGTCAATCTCCTGTAAAGCATCCTAGCCTAACGTGATGAGGAGTTATTGGCCGTCTCTCTTACAATTGCAAGTATTAGACTTCATATTAAGTCTATCAGAGTCCTCTCTTCATAAACAAAATTTTGAGCAATAAGATCATAGTTCATGACATATGTGAAGAGATTAATTTCACAAACTAATTTGCCTAACGTTTTAATTCATAATTAGACATTTTAAACTGTAAATAAACGTTAAAAATAATTGTTGCTGATTATCTATATGACATATGGTGTCATGTATGTAAGATTAATTTCATCAATCAACTGGCTAACGTTCATTATTTAGTAGAAGTTAAAATGTAAAGATAGTGTAAATAAATGTTTGTACTTTTGATTAATTATTGAATCAATCTTTTAGATTTCTCTTCGATTTTCATTGTCCTTATGTTATAAAAAAAATAAGAAAGTTTGGTGGATTATTTAATGGGTATATATATTGAATCAAGTCTCATACATGTTAACAGTAATTAAGAAGAGAGGATCAAAGAAATTTGATAAAAGATAAGAGATGGTTTATGACTTGTCAGGGAGGTCTAAGATTGCTGGACAGAGTTAAGAACAGTGTCTCAAAAAATGATACCAGGGATGAATAAGGCTGGGGAAAGATTTACAAGCGACGGTAAGAACAAGGTTGGGTAGGAGAAGTTGTAATTAAAGTCAGCTATTTTATGATCATGGATGGAGCATGATCTCATGCAGCAAATAAAGAAGCCGAAATATGCCTATTGTTTTTTGCGTTTAAAAGGCAGCTAGAAAAAAATGGGACTCAAAGAGAAGAGGAGAGAGTACTGGCAAAGAAGAGACTGACAGAGAAGAAGATAAGGTACTGGCAGAATAGGCTGAAAGAGAAGGAGGAGGAGAGAAAGTCGGTATAGAAAGCTGAACAAAGTGGAGAAGAGAAAGTTAATTTTCTCACCAAATATATTAGCAGTCAAGTTACCCAAATCAACTCCGCCTTATGTCGAAGTCGTAAAAGAAGACAGTGTGTTTCCTCTACAGTCCTAGTTGGCCTCCAAGTACGCTATTGAGCCCCAGCGCTACAGCCAAAGGTACAACGTGTCGTCAATCTCCTGTAAAGCATCCTAGCCTAACGTGATGAGGAGTTATTGGCCGTCTCTCTTACAATTGCAAGTAGCAGACTTCATATTTTGATTTATAATACTTATAAGTCTATCAGAGTCCTCTCATCATAAACAAAGTTTTGAGCAAGCAAGATCATAGTTCATGACATATGTGAACAGATTAATTTCACAAACCAATTTGCCTAACGTTTTAATTCATAATTAGACATTTGAAACTGTAAATAAACGTTAAAAATAATTGTTGCTGATTAGCTATATGACACATGGTGTCATGTAAGAGATTAATTTTATCAATCAACTGGCTAACGTTCATTGGTTAGTAGAAGTTAAAATGTAAAGATAGTGTAAATAAATTTTTGTATTTTTGATTAACTATTGAATCAATCTTTTAGATTTCTCTTCCATGTCCATCGTCCTTATGTTATAAAATATGTCTATAACCTCTCAAGAACCTGTGGTTAGGTTTAAAATTAACTAAATTTCACAACGCAATCCAAATAAACTATTAGGTTTAGACAATATACCAAATAATGACCACTATAATTGATCGCAGGTAAAATACCTAAAATTAATGAGAGCTATATGACAATAATAATAACTAATTCCACACACATTTTTATTATATACATTGTAAGAAACCAGTATCAAAAATTTTAACATTCAAATTTAAAAATGCTTTAGCCATTCATTGAATGATATTCAAGAAAAAAATAAACTTAGATAAAAGGTACAAGAAGTTTCAAATGCTAACAATAAGAGCCTTTCTAATAAGATTATATATGTTAAAAACTGTCAAAGAGCTAGTGATACAGACTTTAGATTTTGAATGCATGTTTAGAAATGTTAGAACAAGAATTTGGAAAGATAGAAAAGTCAATATTTTATCTTATTTGAGGTACCCCGTCCTATTTTAATCTGAAGAAAATCGGCGTCAGGCCACGTTCAGCATCGACATATATTAGGGGTTTAGAACCTGTCAAATGCCGCAAAATTTCACCAGCTTTTAATCTTTTACAACTTAGAAAAGGAAGTTTTTACGAAATATCCAACTTATTTTTTTACGACTCACATAAAATATTTCTTGATTGTCAAAAAGATTTTACGAAATTAAAATTTCAATGACTGATTTTACAGTTATCTGAATACCAACAATATGGTGGGCTTATTTTTATTAACAAACAGAATTTTTTTCCGAAATTAAAGCAATATATTATGTCTTTAAAGTGGGAAAAAAGGGAAAAACATGTGACCTCCGTAGAAGTATTAACAAATTGCATAGATATTTTTAAAGGTTAGCTGATAAATATAGCACATTTTATTTTTTCATAGAAGACGATGGTGAGAAAAACTTTATTTTTTAGAGTTGGATACAATTATGCAATGTATGGAAGAAAAATTTAACATACTGCGTTGAACAATTCTGAACCATTAACGTATCTAGTGATTTTAGCCCCATTTCATAAAATAGTTACTTTTCATAAGAGAATAAACATACTTACAGAATGAAATTTATATATTAAGAAAGATAATATCCCTTTACTGCATTTTATGTCTAGACCATAGACCTTTTATTTTTATCACATGTGAAAATTCTATAACAAAATACTGAATTTATTTAACGCTCCGAGTGGAACACATAGAGGGAAAAAATCTCCAAAATATGCGCTAAAGGTTTACTGTGTCAGTGCAAAGAGTTCTATGATTTTTTCCTTCACCCTTTGTCGACTAGAGAATGGAATACGGGAAACCCACCCTCGTTATTGTCCCTTTACTTCCGGTTATATATAGATATATAAATAGATATTATAGATTGTTAATTTTTAATACACATAAAGCTCGTCAAGTATGGAATACTATCCCATAAGAAATAATAGATTCTAAATGGACAAATAAAAATATTCTTTGAGAGACTTATTTATATTTTTTACGAAAGTCATCCAAGATATTTAAGTGGTGCAATTAGAGATGCATCTGGTACCGCAAACGAAATACTTCGAAATAGAGATTTACAGAGACATGAAAAGCTATCAGCGACTTTTGTGCCTCAGGGGGTAGGGGTGCATCCCTCAAGAAATGTCAGTCAAAGAGGGGTGCAGTTTCTAAACAATCAACCTGACCTTCCTACCTCAAAACTCCATTGGAAAAAGCACTGGCAAAAATGTACATTACATCCATTTTCGAAGCGTTTTTGGAGGTCGAAAATTGTACTTTTTGAAGTCATCATCGGTTGGGCGGAATTGTACGTGCGAACCGCTTAGAGTGTTAATTACAAAATTTTTCAATAACATTTGATCTAAAAAAATTTCCATTAATACTTGACTTTTTTAATAATTGATTTCTGAAACTATTGTTAAATAAAAAGTTTTAACTGCCTTTTATCTCAATTTTTCTATAAGTATAATAAATGACTATTTCATTACAAAAAAATCCCTTATCAATTCAACTTCTGTTCCTGCGTTAAGCAGAAATAAATATTTTCTCAAATTATCTGAATGTTAAAAAAAGGTTTTACTTAGATGTTAAAGAGTACTGATAAGTAAACAAAAGTGATCGATGACTGCAAATTTTTAACAAAATATAAAAGTTTTAATGAGCACATTTTTTGTTATAACATTTAAAAAGTATTCATATTATAAACTGCTGAAACATATCCAATAAGTTAAAGAATATCCATCGAAATTAATTCTTTCATAATCCTAGTTTTTCGTGTCGAAATTCGACGCCTGTGGACCGAAAAATCTCCTGCCTTTAAACGGCTTCCATTGTTTTTACTGTAGCTAAGTTCTTCAAACTATGTGTCTTCTATTATTTCTTTCTAAACGTATAGAAAGTCCTTTTTCTCAGGCTTTTATTTTCCACCTCTGCCTGTCTAAGCTGTAAATGGAAAAGACGAGTCGAAAAAGAAGCAACACCTTCCCCGATGCCATTCGACCGAGCACAAAAACGGCAGATAAGATCCATTTTAAAAGAAAGGGGAAGTAAAAAGAAAAAATCAATGCTTGGAGTCAGTCACAGTGAAAGGTGAAAGGCTTTAAAAATCTGTTGCGTTCCCATAAGATGTCACATTCTTAGTAAAGAAGGGTTGGAAAATATGTTTTATATTTTATACTGTATATGCTGAAATTTTCTTACAAATATTTTGTAACATATTTGATAATGTTATAGACTCCATTTTGGCTACGTAGTTATAGCTTGCGTATTTCAGTTGTAATACTAATTAATCTATTTTAAACACATTTCCGAAAGTACAATAAAAATGTACTTTTCTTTCAAAACAATTGGGAAAAATATAGAATTCCATGAATTTTTATTTAACAGTATGTTTAAACAACATACAGGGTAAAAAACTCATAATAAATGAATTTTCTATATTTAGTTTACTATTTCCTTTACATTTTTAAGCTTCCTTTTATTTTTTATTTTCTGCAATTCTTACAAATTATTAAAGAGTTTTTATACGAGGTTCACACATTTCATCTGAACAAATCACTGATATGTGCAAAAGGAAATATTAAATTCAAAGAGCTAAATGTTGGCCCTGAGAGATTTCGAGCTCAATTTGTTTCCATGATTACTTTGGGCTCGGTGACACTGGGTCTTAGACCGCAAAGTGTTTATAAAGATTGCTGCATTTCTGAAAACTGAAAAAAATTTAAAAATAGTTTTTCTTATATTAATCGATTTAAAGTCTTACAAATATTATAAAACATCCATAAAAGTCGATAATTTATACTTAAGTAAAAAAAAGTAATGTAACCATGAAGAAATCATTGCTCGGATTTCAAGGACGATAGTGATTAAGAATGAGCCTAAATCAATTTCGGAAAAGTTTCAGTGTTATAGCTGTATACACGTACAAAAAATTGTAAATTTGAATATTTAAGTATTCATTTTAACCATACCAAATCGCATTTGAACTAGTTACATCATTACATATGTACACATACCCCGTAACTCAAAAGTGATTGAAAATCTTCTGCGGCATTTAAGAATTCTATATCACCTAGATATGATTAGTGTGTAACGATGGCTTAAGAGAATTGGTGTCAATGGTTTGAAGACAATGATATTAGATAGATCTGACTGAAACTTCAAACTAACTAAGGCAGCATTGGCCGATAATTGACTGTAGATTTTAAGAAGTAGAAGACGACTATCACCCAGATGTGCATTTTTCATTTTCATCGCAATATGCACTCTATATGAAGAAAATTAGTATAGTATACAGAGTTCAGTCACAATAAGTTCACCATTTCTTACTTTTAAGTTACTTTATTTTTAAATTTTCCAAATTACTACTTGGTGAAGTACCCGGAAATTTTTTTAAATGTATCCCCTATGTAATAATAGCCTAAGTTAGCTGTCCGACTGTCCTTGAATTTATGAAGCGGTTGTACCTGGAATGGATAGAGACATCCATATTGGATTCTTCATGAGTTACAGTTAGCAACGTTTGAAATATACCCCTTCCCCTGTCTTCTATCATTTAATGCCATTATTTCAAGCCCTGTTTTCCCCGGTTAAGATCAGGCGATTCATTTTAACAATTTGTCACATAATACTTTTTTCTTTACTAAGGCCTTAAGAACTTTCAAAAAAGTAATATAATAATTGTAAAATTGAGCCTGTAAGCCTAAAAATAAAAGCGTTTGCATGGCTATTTTATATGTCTGCGACTGGAAATTTTCTTCCACCTTTAACTGTGTACAAAAGTATAAATATAAAACCTGGGCCAAGGTTAAACAACCTGGTGCATTATATGGCTGCACAGAGTCAGGGTGGATGCATGATGCAATGTTTGAATCAATGGGACATTTTCTCAAACAGACGAAACGCCTGGAAAAACCCATTATTTGGATATGCGATGGTCTCCCCATCAAACTGAAGCCATACCCTGCAACCTTTGGACGTCGAAGTATTTGAACTTATGAAGTGTGCCTGGAGATCCAGTAGATGTGGTAGACAGAGAGCTGTCTTCAAAAAGTGTCCATAGCGACATTCCCTAACCTGCTGAAACAGATATTTGACACTGTGAGGGAAAAAGGCTGTTAAATACAAAATTGCGTTAACTGAAAAAGGTGGAAAAATAACAGTAAACAATGTTGCACGGACTTCAACAACAGCTACGATGAAAGCTCTTTCTACGCAAAACTTCCAGTTCAATCACTTCTAATTTTGCCATTTCTTCTTCATATAAGGATTTAAAAAAGGTCATCCTTACAAACATTTCACCACTGCATTTGAAAGAAAGAAATAAAAGCCCCTGAAAATGTCAGACGGGGTGCAAACTAACAGACAGTGATGACTTTTTCTTCAAAATTCCATAGCATTTTTTAATCAATACCCATTTTACCCCACCTCTGAGGTAAAATGGGTATAAAAAATAAGTAAAAAATTATAAATTTCAATTTAAGAAAATGTATAAAACTATTTTAACAATAATGGTACTGAACCCATTGCATAAATACATGCCAAAAATTGCTTGTGTATAGTTTTTTTAAGTAAAAAAGATTGCTGAATGAGAAATAGCATTTTCTCTACCCATGTGATGGGGAACACCAAATTCTACCAAACGCAAAAAAACCCTTTCATTTACAATTATTTATAAAACATTTATAGTGAGACCTCATGTTTTAGAGAATCTTATTTAATAAACCCCCATGAAATTTTTTAAGCATAGAGAATGTAAAAACCTAGAGGGCAACGAAAACCTTTTATGTTCGCTAACAGCAAACATATTGTAAAATGTTAAATACTATGAAATTAATACAATTGATTGTATCAAATTGTATAATTATTTTAAATCAATGTCACAAAATCATTGATCATAAATCGCAAAAATTTTTCAATTATTCCTGTTGTAATAGTGTAAAACTCTTGAAGATGCAAAGTTAAATGTATTAATTATATTAATTGATAATATTAATGCATCAATCAAATTAGTTCAATTATCAGTTATTATCAATCTCAATCGACTTAAATCTCTAAACCAATATCAATCAAATACGTGGATAAATCTTAATCAAATCAAATAGTCATATCAATATCAATGAAATTAAATATCCAAATCAATCACAACTAAATCAAATTCATTCTTTAAAATGCTATACGAATATTTAGTTACTTTTATTGAAATGCTGTAAAATTTTAAGATGCAAAATCTCTTGAGTAAAATAAAAATTTCAGATCATTTAAAAATGTGTGATACATATTTATGAAAGTTAATATTTTAATCAAATAAATCTCAAAATAAATCAAATTCAGTTTAAAATCGCAACAATATTTTAATTATTTATGAAATGCTGTAAAATTTTTGAAGATGCATGAATAAAATAAAAATTTCATCATAAAAAATATGTGAAATTATTATGAATTAATATAATCAAATATCAAATCAATCACAACTAAATCAATTATCAGTTTAAAATTCTATCAATATTTGTAACTAAATCTGTAAAAAGATCAATCAAATACGTGGATAAATCTTAATCAAATCAAATAGTCATATCAATATCAATGAAATTAAATATCCAAATCAATCACAACTAAATCAAATTCATTCTTTAAAATGCTATACGAATATTTAGTTACTTTTATTGAAATGCTGTAAAATTTTAAGATGCAAAATCTCTTGAGTAAAATAAAAATTTCAGATCATTTAAAAATGTGTGATACATTATTTCATGAAAGTTAAATATTTTAATCAAATATCCAAATCAATCAAAAATAAATCAAATTCATTGTTTAAAATGCTATACGAATATTTAATTACGTTTATTGAAATGCTATAAAAATTTTGAAGATGCATTTTGAATAAAATAAAAATTTCAGATCATTTAAAAAATATGTGATACATTATTTCATGAAAGTTTAATATTTTAATCAAATATCCAAATCAATCACAACTAAATCAAATTCATTGTTTAAAATTCTATACGAATATTTAGTAACTTTTATTGAAATGCTGTAAAATTTTTGAAGATGCAAAATTCCTTGTGCAAAATAAAAATTTCAGATCATCTAAAAAATATGCGATACATTATTTCATGAAAGAATAATATATTAATCAAATATCCAAATCAATCACAATTAAATCAAATTCATTGTTTAAAATGCTATATAAATATTTAGTAACTTTTATTGAAATGCTGTACAATTTTTGAAGATGCAAAATTCCTTGTGCATAATAAAAATTTCAGATCAGTTAAAAAATATGTGATACATTATTTCATGAATGTTTAATATTTTAATCAAATATCCAAATCAATCAAAACTAAATAAAAGTCATTGTTTAAAATTCTATACGAATATTTAGTTACTTTTATTGAAATACTGTACAATTTTTGAAGATGCAAAATTCCTTGTGAAAAATAAAAATTTCAGATCATCTAAAAAATATGTGATACATTATTTCATGAAAGTTTAATATTTTAATCAAATATCCAAATCAATCAAAACTAAATAAAAGTCATTGTTTAAAATTCTATACGAATATTTAGTTACTTTTATTGAAATACTGTACAATTTTTGAAGATGCAAAATTCCTTGTGAAAAATAAAAATTTCAGATCATCTAAAAAATATGCGATACATTATTGCATGAAAGTATAATATTTTGTTCATTTATCAGATGATTTCTGTTATTCTCCGTCATTTGAATAAAAATATTCTTGTAGAAACCGATTTCTACACAAAACCCATAACAAGAGATCAAGCTTACTTAATAGCCCCCAATGTAAAGTTTTCCGCACCGAAAATAAAAAAAAAACAAAATACCGAAAGCAATGAAAACCTGTTATGTCCAGCACGTTTGCACCCCAACCGCACATTATAGATCGCATTTACCGCTCGTTAAAGGAGGAATCTCCTCCTGTCGAAAGCACTTCAGCTGACATTTCATCTGAAGTTACTCCCAGCTAAAAGGAGGAATCCGGAATGACTTTCTACCTGAAGCACCTCTAGAGAAAAGGAGAAATCAGAATTGAAATAGAATCTTCGGAGCCAGGTGTGTTCGAAAAGAAATCCAAAACACAAAAGCAATGGAGCCGGAGGGAAAGAAAATGCTTTTGTTCCCGCTACCAGAACACATTCGCTCGAAAACAGAAACAGCCGAGCTGTGGAATTTTAAGACTATTCTGATTCTTTTCACGGTGATTTTACGGCTCTTGCCCAAGGCGTAAGAATAAAATTGTCACCGAATAGATGTATCCAAACTAAAGCTCCAATATAAATGGGGCCCAAGCATCTGCCATTTTCTTCGCAGAATGATAAAATTTCGCTAGAAAGGATTTAGGATACTTTTCTTTCCAACGAATAAAATTCCGCTCTTTAATATTTCAGAAATCATGTTCTTCCTTATATCAAATCCAACCAATTTTTAGTGAAATAGGGTGGTATTATCTATCAAATATTTTAAAGGGTTATTTTGGTTACTGTAAAGTGATCTGAAAATAATTGATAATGAACTGCAAATACATTATAAATAAAGATAATATCGATGAAAATCCCATCTGATTTAATCGTTCTAAATTCTTAAGGTGGTTGGGTAAAATTTTGGATACCTCAACCATTATAATAACCTATGTTGAAAGGTTCTATTTCTGCCAGTTTGCATTTAAAGTTTCTCTAAATAAATTTTACTTACTGACAAATCAGAAAATTCACCAGTTTTTTACGTGTCTAAATTTTTTAAAAAAGCAATAACCTATGTTGAAAGGTTCTATTTCTACCAATTTGCATTTAAAGTTTCTCTAAATAAATTTTACTTACTGACAAATCAGAAAATTCACCAGTTTTTTACGTGTCTAATTTTTTAAAAAAAATCAATAACCTATGGTAAAATGTTCTACTTCTGTCGGTTTACGTTTAAATTTTCTCTAAATAAATTTTACTGAATGATAAATCAGAAAATTCTCCAGTTTTTTGCCTGTCTAAATTCTTTAAGAAAGCAATAACCTATGGTAAAATGTTCTACTTCTGTCGGTTTACGTTTAAATTTTCTCTAAATAAATTTTACTTAATGATAAATCAGACAATTCTCCAGTTTTCCCGTGTCTAAATTCTTTTAAAAAGCAATAAATGTATAGTTACAATACTTACTTTTCCTTAATATGAGAAAGTTTTCGACGTTATGTCCTATGAATACAAGTACTGTAATTTTAACAACGAAAATTTTATAAATTGGTCGCACATAAACTTGAAACATTTACTGTTCTAGCAGTGGCGTGCAGTAGGTTTTCATGCAGGGTGGGCAGAGAACATGGATTTTCCAATAAATCTTTAATTATTGAGACATCTGAGTTCTCCATACGGAAACAGGTTATTTATTATGAATATAAATTTAAAGAATACAATAAATAAAATATTTACCTACGAGTAGTCGAGTTATTACTATAAAAACAGCTAAACTTATGAGAATTCTTCTAGCACTGAAGCAAAAATCATGTCTTTTGTTGTATGTTGTCATATCAGCGGCTCTTCGGGCTTCGACGAAAAACTTAACCACGCAAACGTAGCACCACATGGCGCTCGCAGCTGCGGTGCCTCATCCGGTTACACATTGGTGCCGACAAACCGAACGTCTATTCCACGTGCAGAGGATTTCGCTGCACGCTGGCACAATAGAGCGAACTATTTCTTGTTCGGTCAGTAGATTAAGTTATATTTATCAATTGCTTTGGCCATTTTAAAATCATATAGTCTGCGAAAAACATCTTGAAACTTCTAAAAACAAAACCAGGGATATAGTGTTACAGATATAACTTACTGTCTGTAAGACACAATGAAGGGTAAAATGTGCACTGTTCTGTTAAAATTCATTTCTTTAAAACGAAACAACATTGTTTTTCAGCTAATTATTTCAATAAATATAATGCATCACCGAAATTAATTTACTACACTAAAACATTTCACTTTATATTGATGAAATACTTCTTTTATATTTCCATGGAAACAAAATCTTACAACATATAAATTTAAACATTAACCGTCTGCAAAATTGTATGGCCAGTTAATCAGTTAAAAACCAAAAGCTCTTCAGCACGTAAGTTCCCGCTCTAATACAACGCTTAATAAACCGTACCTTCGGATGATTCTGAATGTCAAGTGCAGGAAAAATAGCTGCACTTGCCTCAGTGATGTTCTTCTCCAGTAGCCCATACATATAAAGCGTGATTTTCAATTTAGTGCGCAGTGCGTACACATTAGAACTTCCTATGTTCGTACCTAGTACCGCACGCACTGCGGGAATACAAGCAAGCAAATAAACATAATATTTGAATATACTATAAATAATATTTATTATATACCATATAAAGATAGGTAGACATAGGTGCAGAAAACTATTGCCCCTCATAATTTTTCCAGGTTGTGCAGTGCACACCCTGCACATATGGACCGCACGCCACTGTGTTCTAGTAAAATTTATTTAGAAAATCTTTAAATGTAAACCACCCACAAGTAAAACTATTTTTCCAAGCAGGGAGCTAAAGAAATCCAGTATGATCGGTTTCCAATCAGAGGGAAGAAGTAACTGAAGGGGAACTAACTGGCAGAAGAGGACTGAATATATAATATTTCAATCTTATTGAGTTATAGTTCTTTGTATCAATAAAACAGAAAAACATATCTTCAAATTTGTAACGTATACCATGACAATAACCATTACTAAAAATAATTTAAATTTCTTTAAAACCAAATTCTTCGTATTTTGTAAATAATTGTAGCATTCAAAGCATTCTTTCGGATCGTTCGTGGTTTAAAAATCTCATCAATTACTTATAGGAGTGACCAACTTTTTTTACAGTTTGGGAACCATTTAAAACTTATTTTTGTATCCGTAAATCTGCAATCTCATGTCATTTCCAACATCCAATATGTCGCAGTGTATAATGAGAAAGATTTTTCACATACAAGGGGTGAAACAAATGATATTAGATAACTCACAGTTCTTTTGTCAGTTTCAGAATATCATTTTTTAATGTCAATACAAAAATGTATAATATGATTTGGACTAAATTTTACTTTTAGTTGAGAGTCGGTCAATGTATTAAGTTTTTGTTCACTTTCTTGTATTGGGAGTTCGGAGGTATCACAGTCTTGGAAAAGATTTTGGATTATGTCAATTTTTAAAGCAAAATGCCTTTAATAATTTACTTTTTTATAAAAATTAAATTTTTACTAAAATTTTTGCTCTTTGACCAAGCAAATAGGGATGAAATGCTGAACCCCTGTCAAAGTTCAAGGGAACCCGAAGGTTCCTTAAAACCCTGGATGAATACCACTGTCTAAGAGTACATAAAATAATATTATTTAATTTAATTTGAAAGGCATAATTGATGAAATCTGTACCTAAAATAATGTTATACACATATATCAACAATATGTTTATTATTTTTTGTGAACTAATTTTTACTTATAAAGTAAAGTAATTATTAGTAAGTAAAGTAATTACTTGTAAAGTAACTTATTTGTAACTTACATAACGTACCTCTAAAGTAAAGTAAGTAATACTTGTAACTTATTTAACTTACTTGTAAAGTAAAGTAAGTATTGTAATTATCCAAAAATACATTGTTCTTATTTCATTGGAAATAAGTATTTTGACCATGTCTAAGACCTTTTACCAAATTTTAGAGTTTCGCCTTTGCGTACTTGAAAAGATATCATATATAACCATCTTGAAATCATTTTGACTAGAATCCTCATGACGCCTGTAGCTATATATGTATATATCCCGCATAGCTCAAAGCAATAGAAGCGGGCCGGTGGTCAAATGGTTATGCACTGACCTTCGGAACAGGAGTGCGTGGTTTCTAATCCAACTATCGGATGGATGTTCGTATTAGTACGCAGTCGGCGTTAAGCAGTATCATTTGCCCTCGAGTTGCAAAAAGTAGTGCTCCAAAAACAATAGAAGGTAAAAATTTTATATTTAGGATTTCCATTTTTGATTACGATTCACACTCAGTATAATGAACAAAACCACTATAACGAACATCATTGTTACTAATCTACAGTAATACAACATAAAGATGATGATTATCTATATGCAGTTGTGACATTTCTGTTTTGTCAAAACTTATAACAACCAATAAGCTTAAAAGAAATCATCTAAATTAAAACTGCCATTTTATCTACATAAAGAACACCTATGAAACTTATTTCAAATAAACTTATCTTTAAATAATTAATAACTATAAAAGTCGTTATCATTATTGTTTTAAATGAAATTGGATTTAAATAAATACAAATCTAATTTCGTGATAAAAACTTCGTGATAAACTGTTAAGAAAGGAAATTTATTTTCTAGTCTTAAAGTTGAATACCCTTTTAGATGAAGAAAAGCAGTACACAAAGCAGTACGGAATTCCTACTTGTTTTCATAAACGAAAAAAAAAAATTAAAAAATTTTTCCTTTTAATAAACTTATAAAATACTCTCTTTTAATCGTATTGTAATATCAAAGAAGTTTAAATTTGTCAGTCTGTCTGAGAATTAATAATATATATTATTCAATTTTAGTCAATCCATAGATATTAAAGTGTGAAAAGTCTAATATTTTATCTGAGAAATTCCATCATAAAAATTTAAAATTCAAAAAATGGTTAGTTATATAATGAATTAATTCACATTATAGAATAGTTATTAAAACTAATATATCTCTTTGAATTTTTAACAGCTGTAAATATCTTACAATATGTAATTAAAATAACTTCATGGACACATTTTTTATAATATACTAGTATAAACATTCGAAATCTTTCCACAAACTTCTTTAGCAATTATCAAGATTTTCTAAAAGCTGTTCTGTTTTAAGAGAAAATTGTATTTATTTATTTCAAAATCTTCGTAGATACTTAAATTTTCATAACAAAATAGTTGGATAAAATTTTTGTACTTATATTACCAATTTCTTTTTACGTAATTTTATAATTTCTTTTATATAAATTACTTTTCTAATAAATCTTCATCGTCTAAAATCATCTGAAATCAATCTTTAGTTAATCATTGTAGAGACTATCGAGGGAGGAATAAATTCCTCTCCCCTTTGGAACAAGTTTAATAAAACTTTATAATAAAAGGTTTATTTGGGAAGGAAATTACTGTCCATGTACAACATGTAAGAAAAATTTGGAATTTTTTTAATCATAATAAAATTTTAATTTAATACTTCACACCAAAATTTTATTTAATCATTTTCTGATACCCATATAAAATTTAACCATGTACCCCTTGTATTAGAATGCAGCTAAAACATTAACACTAATTCAAAATGATCTTTTGACATGTTTGGTTTTTAATTCAAAAGATAAAAGGCTAATTTTAAAGATCCAAGAACATACACAAGTCATATTTAACCTAAAAAATCGTGCAAAGCGACCATGAAACCAAGGTTTTGATAGTAAGTCAATATTCTGCTCAAAATATTTTAATAAGTATAAAGGTTTTAATAAATATAAATCTTCTTCAGAAAATAACCTATGTGTCATAACGTTCCATTTAGTTAGTTTTAATTCTGTTCCATTTAGTTTCCCTTAAAAATTCCCTGTTTGTAACTTTCCTGCCATGCTCCCAATTATCACGTTGGTGAGTCGAAAAACCTATTTTTTTATCGCATAAGCCGCTCTAGGTATTCAATCAGATGACATCACACATACCAGGAGCGTCACTTGGCGTTCTCCTTGGCGAGCGCTGCATTGCAATAGTTTTATAACTTCGCCCTTTTCATGATATGACATACCCCCACTCCACACATTGGCGTGATTTAGTCCTGCGCTTGGCGATTTTCCCCCGTGTCACCAGGCAAAAGGAATGTTGATGAGTTTTCCAGCCATCAGCGGTTGCCAGCCGTTTCAGCCCTGGAGATACAAGAGGGACTCTTCACTTAGACTTGATTTTTGTACTTAGACTTGACTTGCTTCCCAGACTGGCGGTTTTCACCCGAACAGACAGGATGGAGGAGAGCGAGAGAGACCTGGATACCGAAACGAGAAGAGGAGCTCAGAGTTCCATCCTCCATAATCGTCTCACTTTTTTAGTCCATTTTTGTTTTCTCCTTTTTTTATTAATTTTTATCTTTAGAAAAATTCAATCAATTTTCTTCTATTAATTTTTAAAATTTTATATTAATATCAATAAAATCCATTAATTCAGTAACTTCTCCTCTCCTTTATTTTTAATAGCTATTGTGTTTTTTTTACTTCAAAATTTAAACTTAAGTTGGCGAAAAGCCAAATTCAATTTATATATTAAATATTGAGTTAAGGACATAACGCGTATTACTACTATACGTCACCCACTTATATAATATATTTTTTATTGTATTTTCTATGGGTTTCTTTTTCAGGTACAAACCTCTTTATGTTTTGCTCGACTCCTAGTTCCCTATAAAACCCCAATTCTACAAAAAACACCATACCAGACTGTGGTGTGTTACGGGATTGACAAAATGTCTCCTGCTTTTATATCTCTATAATATAATTCATTATATTTCAAGTGGATTATCCACCGTTGTGTATACATACCGCACACATGGTAATTGACTAAAAGAAAATGACTGTACATTCGTCATTGGCTCAACAATAAAGTTTTTAATTCTACTTTTCAGCAATCATTTTGGTGAATTTCAAATGGAGATAGTAAAATCCCCTTTTCTCTGATCTATTCTCCATTTTCCTGAGTAGTCTTCAGAAACAATGCCCAACTCCAGCGTAATTCCATAGGTTTGGTTTGTTTGGGAGTGCTACGGTCTACTTTTTGCAACACCAGGGCTAATGAGACCGGGACCTACTGCTTAAACTGATTCCGAACGGCTACGAACTTCCATGCCACTGTGGGATTCGAACCCACAAACTCCGGTACCGAAGACTAGCACCCTACCCAATCGGTCATCGTTCGTAATTCCATAGGAATAGCATTTTCTGATATCGCACGGAACGCTACATTAAGTTTATACTACAAGGCATTGTGTTGGTAAAACCAGCATAAATAGTGTATTAATCTAGTCACGGGAACCGTTTCGTTCAGAACAATTTTGGACAGGTACAAAGAAAAATAAAATTCCTTCATATACAACCGCCCCGGCAAATACACCACATTTGCTATATTTCAAGTTTTTAGCGTGTATTAATCTCGGCTTATCTAAATTACGGTGAATACCTATTAAAACATAAATACTATACATTATAGGGAATTTAACTCAAATAAGGAATGGATTTTAAATGAAAAAATAGGTTTTCGGAGTAAGTCATATAAAATAAGGAAAAAGTATACATAAGAAAAAAGTATATCTATAACGTGATACAACTCAGTTACATACGATTATTAAAGTTTGGCAACTTTTGAACCTTTAATTATTTTTTTAGCAGTTCTATAACCCTTTTTTGTGTATTTTGATTTCAAAAGCTGTATATTTATCCTAAATTATAATGATTTTCTTTACCAAACAAGACAACGAATAAATAAATAAAGTGAAATGCTTTACTTGTGTCGATATATCTGCCATTTGTGGTAAGAAAAAGATTGTAATTGTACCGAGGTACTTAACATTGATGGAAATTAATCTTATTTTATATAATCAATAGTCTCGAAATCTAATTAAAATCTCACCCTGTAATTAGTTTGCCCGTAAGGTATGCGAGTGACATATACTTGGTTCCAACTGATTTTCCCGTAAGTAGTATAAGTAATTTGTCCATTATTTTTTTCCATATTTTAAATTTTTGTAAACAGAATCTTTGATTGGATTATAATATATCTTTTTTAATAAATTTCAGATATCGCTGTCCAGGTTCGAAAACTGACTCAGAGACATTTTATTCATAGATTATTATAGACATTTTATCCACAGATAAGACAATTGTGAGAGCGTTCAGTGTGTTAGGAATATAAAGGAAAAGGGAATCCCAAAATATATATCTTTTTTCACTGCGACTTTGAATTTTGTATTAGATAATGCTTCAAATTATATCTCACATAAAGTAAGTTATAAATTAGAAAAATGTTATCAACAAAATTTATGATATGGAGAAAACTGTGTGATCCCAATGACATTTCTCATTGTATGTATGCCGAACTATGGCCGAATGGTTAGGGTGCTGGCCTTCGGAACCGGAGTTCATGGGTTCTAATTCCACTGTGGCATGGATGTTCGTAGCCGTTCGGAATCGGCTTTAGCAGTAGATCCCGCTCTCATTAGCCCTCGGGTTGCAAAAGGTAGACCGTAGCACTTCAAAACAAAAACCAAAACCTATGTCCTTGCGCTAACTGACTCTCATCTATTAGAAAACTCATCATATCCTTCCAAAAGGCTTCCGTCTGACCGGATTTTCCTAAAAGCTTACACGAGCGTATGTCTTTTTCTTTAATTAGCCCTCGTGTGCAAAACAGTAGACCATAGCGCTCCAAACCAAACCAAACCAAATCATTGTATGTAGAGCGTAATCGCAAAAATCAAATATTTATACTCGTTTTGATACAAAATTGTAAGAAATGGTGTAAAATCCATTAAATGTGACAAAAACTCAATTTTCTTATTTTACTAAATGTGCTGTTTAATCATATACATAACACATAAAAATGAAGTTATTTGTCAACATTTCTACCAAACACAGATTCTCTAGTTCATATGTTAAACTATTTTCTTAAAATAGTTTGACAAACTTATTATATCGTGAATTGTTTACGTCCAAAACAAATCGGTCGTTTTCAGACACTAAGGCTATAGTGACACAAATGGGCATTTACTGGCGTACAAGTAGAAGCCTAGTGTCATGTTTTGAAAACAATTGTTTTAGATTAAATTTCGTTTTCCACCTGTTACATGACTTGCAGCTTCAGTGTGCACACGGTTGGAAGGGAGTAGTTGGATTGTGTTTTCCCTTGAATTTATTTTTTTTGTCATTTATTTATTTTTGTTTGATTATGAACTAACATTTCGTGTAAAACTCTCAAAAATACTTTGTTGTACACAAGAAATTGCTTATTTGGGTCTTTAAACATGTCATTCACGTTTTTAAATGTTTGCTGTTATAGCCGCCATCGTCCCATTACTTAGTGTCTAGAGTCCGCTGGAGCCATGACGGTTATAGCCGCAACCTAATTAAAGGTGCTGAATTAATCAAAATTAAGTTTATTTAAGAAGAAAGAGTAAAACTATACTTCTAATATTCTAAAAATTACAAAAACATATAGTGTTAATTTTCGAACTTGTTTAGAAAGCTATGAAATCAAGAATGCTAGGAAATGATCATTTTTTTTTAAGTTATTATAAAAAGACTCTTTTATCGGATTAGTGAAATGTATTTTTAATAAATTTTAAACGTGGATGACCGGGTGGGAAAACTTACTTGTATTAATACACGTAAGAATTGCAAGGGTAAGCTATTTGCTAGAGGTATAAATGAACGGAAAATTACAAAACATATATCTTTCCTTATTGCGCATTTTGCTTTACATTATGCTTTAAACTGACTTCACATAAAATAAGATATCGTTTGGAAAAACTTTAACCTACTAAATTTACAGCATAGAAAAAAATTAAAAATCTCAGCAACATTCATCATTGTATGTAGAGGGTAATCGAAACAAAAGCAAACAATTAGGGTTGTTTTGATCCGAAATTGCAAGAGATGATGTAAAATTTATTAAATGTGAAAAAATACCCATTTACTTATTTTACTAAACAAAGCGTTTGATCATATACAAAACAAAAACAAAATTCTCTGTTAACTTTTCTAGTAAAAAAAATATTAGATAATGCGTTAAAATATTCTCTTAAAATAGTCTAACTTATCAAATTCTTAATTGTTTACGGGTATCACTCTTTCATACAATATACTCTACGTCAGTGTTTCTCAACCTATTTTAAGTTACCGCCCCCTTACGGAGCTGAAATGCGTTCAACGCCCCCCTCCCTTTCCAAAAATCAAGTAGTACTCCTTTGTACGAGGAAAATGTTTAAGTAATTTTCTTCAATGTAGTTACAAATCAAATTTTGTTTTCTCAGAAACGCTGAAGCAACACTTAAACAAATAGTTAGGGATCTGACTTTTGGTTCCGGAGTTCGTGGGTTCGAATTTCTCTGGGGCAGAGATGTTCGTAGCCGTTCGTAATTGACTTTAAATAATAGGTCCTGGTCTCAATGGTCTTCGTGTTGCAAAAGAGTACACCGTAGAGCTCCAAACCAAATTAAACGAATGCTATTTGTTAAATATATTTTACCGAATGTCGACCCAATTTCAAACAAAACATACGGAAAAGAAATAACTGGTTCTGGTATCTCGGGTAAGTTTTATTACTGGTAAAAATCGAATAAAATAAATAATTAATGTAATAAATTTATTTAGCATTTTTAAAATTAAGTTTAAAAGAACAAACCTGTTCACATTGAAGCCCTACTGTCCGAAACATGTTTATTGCCCACCCGTATCGTCCCACTGCCCTCCAGGGGGCGGTATCACTCCCATTCAGAACCACTAATCCACTTTAATCACTCTTTTATAAAATATACTCTCTTATGAATTCTAGGAAATAATTTACTTGTGATTCTACATATTGTTAAATTAAATAGAAAATTTATTTATTTATTTATATTTTAGATAACATCACTTTAGTTTATTCAATAGATTGCAATTTCAAAATAATAAATAGTTTAAAATTGTAGTAAATATGCTTAATTAACGCTCAAATGGTTTTCGCTTTGATGACGGCATAAACTTTGATGATGCGGGCATTATCGAAGTTGCCTCATTTACACACAACAATCTCGAGCGAGATTATTCTCTCTTACAGAGAACGTCCAGTCGTTTAATGGAGACACGTGACTACGGGCTATTCTGTATCATTATGGAATAAAGTTATCGGTCCCGAACGGTGGTGGTAAACACCTCCCGCTTCCTCGACAAAGCCTCCCCAATGAGGCAATCTCCATCCACCACCGCAGGAAATCAATCTGATCGAATTCCTCCCCACCCTCCCCTCGATTTCTGCCTCTCCGAATTTCCTTCACTCAACTTTTACCGCCCCTCTGAAGCACTCAATCTTCCTCTACCCCCACCGGAGGAAATTAGAGCGGGGAGCAAACCCTGACGTAATGCGGGTATGAGGGTGGACTTCATCATGTTTGTACCTCGCACGATCTATTGTCGATTAAACTCGGAGACATTTCCAAAGCAGCCGCGAATACTCTCCGATAAAGCTGCAGGATTACAGGCAGGAGGTTTAGGATTACTACTATTACCATACTCATTAATACTACCCTTTATCTCTGCTATTATTATTATTATCACCATCTTCATCAAACTGATATAGATCTGTACCTGCCTTTCACAAATATTTTAAACGTATATCAATACATTCATATTGATATCTGCAAATGAATATTTACATAGTCTTATTGCTTATAAATATTACCCGTGTTACTGTACTTACTCCTTTATTATCATTACTACCATCATTATCAGAATGAGAAACATTTGCTTCTGCTTTTATATAAATCTAACAAAATCTTTAATTTATATTAATGTAGTCTTATTCACATATGCAAAGACATATACGTAATGAGATGGATTCACGATGAGTGGTTGCAGTCATGGTCCATAAAAATAACACCGTTTTAGATAAAGACCTTTATTAAGATAACGTTGGAGGACGGGTTCATCATAAGGACAGGACAAACTGAGGGGTCGGCTAACATGAATATGTAGAAGACTCTTATATGTTTATGCCTTATATGTTATAGTTACCCTTATATATAGCCTTATATTACCCTGTTATATGTAGAAGAACCTTAACACATGGGTCAACATCTCAGTCAAAATCTGTGGGAAAAATCTCTAGAAAAATCTGCCTCCGACAGCGTGTATCCCATTTTCTTTGGAAATTTCCTAAATTGTCCAATAGGCCAGTGTGGAGTTATAACTGGTCAGACCCTTCTCTGAGGGCGTAAACTATAGCCCCAGTGGTCAATTTCGGTTAGGGGTTAAGAAGGGGAAAGCAAAAGGACGCTGGAATTTTTAGCCCTTGACTTTAGATTTGAAAACGCCTACGAATTTTCTCGGGGTGTCTTGGGGTTTTTATTCAAAATGCTTACACTAGTTTCCCGATCCAGTTTACTTTTCCTTACATATACACAATGAATTTTAAGTTGAAGCAAACCGTGCTTATGCCTGTATTAGTGCATTAACATTTATGGGTTTAATACTCTATAACATATATATTCTTTTACTCCCAAGAAATTTAAAATTGACCACCAATTAACAACCAATTGGTCAAGAACAACTAGTTATTGTTGATGCTATGAACACCCCAGAAGTGTCCATTTTGTAAAGAAAATTTCGCTTCTATGTACTTAGAATTATTCTTATGAATGCAAGTATATTTATTTATACTTAATGAATGTCTTTCACTCCATACTCATGCATATGTACTTTTGTAAGTACAAATATACATAATACAAATCAATATATGCATATACTTACGTATTTCTCTTTATATATATATATATATATATATATATATATATATATATATATATATATATATATCTGTGTGTGTGTGTGTAAGTAAAAGAAAATTAGACAGGAAAGCTAACGTAGGCATTTTGTATAAAACCCTACAGACGGCTCTCATTAAAGCCCCAAAAATTCTCAGGAGTGTTTAACTCTTAAGTGAAGGGCAAAAAACCCCTCGTCCCCCTGCTTTCTCCTTTTTAATCCCTAGCCTCAATTAACCACTGGGGCTACAGTTCAAGCCCCCAGAGAAAGGGTCTAACCAATCATAACTCTATACTGCACTAGCGTCCCAAACAAAAAGGAGATGCACGCTATCAGAGACAGATTTTCACAGAGGTTCTGACTGAGATGTTAAGGTCCTTTAACTTCTAACTTCATTTTAGCTGACCCCTCCGTTTGTCCTGTTCCTATAATGAAATGGGAGCCTATAATCCAGTGTACTACTAATAAAGATCTTTGACTAAAACGGGGTCATTTTTATAGGCTATGACTGCAACCACCCATCGTGAAGTCCGTCTTATTACATACACACACACATCACATTTAACATCTTAAACATTTTAATTCTCAGTGCTTACTTTCCAGGGCAATGGAAACAGTCATGAATTTATTATAATGTCATTCTAATATTGGGACTAGGAAGAATCGTGAAAGCTCGATTCCTTTCCTCATCGAAGTTCCCAGACAAACGTGTACACGTGTACACACATCTAACAGCTACAAGAATAGCATCAAATGGGAGAATATTTTAAAATGTTTTTAACATTTAATACATATGAGTTTCTTAGGTGCTGTAACGGCATGATTTAGTGGTGTATCCTCATCAAAGAACTTTGCTTTGAAAGGTGGACTTGTGTGGATACAAAAGGATTGTTTTCCCCGGTACCACGAAGTCTACATAGCTGTGTCCTATAGTAAAGGAACAATATTCCAGACGACACGGCACCTTCACTGACAGCCGAAAAAATGATCGAGGGAACGACAAAGGATTTACCGCTACTCAGATGTCGCCGCTAAGAATTTCAGGGACCCCTGGGTTTGCGTCCGATGATTGCTTAACCCGGACCAATCCAGTTGGTCGAAGGTGATTTCATCGCTAAGGTGACGCAATAATGAAATTATAGGTGATGCCCCTCTCTTAGAGGCCCCTCCCCTAGAAAGAGACGAGAGAAGATTTTTTTTTAGAAGAGTTAGTGAGCTAACAACCAGCTAATTCAGAGATCGTCTTGACCAGTCTCTCTACCGGAGAATTTTTTTGCTATAATCCCACCTTGGGATCTTTTCTTTAAGGAGTAGCCCGCATCGGCTAACTCGGAGGTCGCCTCGACTAGTCTCTCCATCGGAGTATTTTATTTAGCGGAATCCCGTCTTGGGATATATTTCTTGCTGAGATTGAAGCCATACCCTGTGCTTTGGGTTTCTTTCTTTTTCTAATATAATCCTCTTCAGGATTGTTTACAGTTCTTCAAAACTAACTGTGCTCAGATCTTCTACCTTCAGCGAACTTTCGAGAGAGCTACGAATTGTTCTTCCGTCTAATCACCCATATTTCGGCAGAGACTGAATTTAGTTTAGGTACCCGCCTCTACTCAGGCCTATGTGTACTAATCACTTATCTGTGATCGGATTTTTTTTTTGTAGTTGAGAAATGATGTATATAGCAGCAGTGTAAATAAATTCATTAATCAAGATACACCTGATTCTTTGTGTCACCTGAAACAAGGACCGGATACGTTACAGTGCTGTCGGATAGTTTCTGTCTGATGTTGTGCATCTGAACTGCAAAGCTTTTGGCCGAAATGCACATACTCGCATTTATAATTTCCAAGAACGCTTGATTCCCAGGACAATTCAACACCGGGGTTAGAAAATTATCGGCACGGACACATATTGGGCATTTATATTTCAGTTCTTGGTTTTAAGAATTGTGGAAATAATTCACTCTCAGTGAATTACTTCTTACTTATTTTTGGTGTCTGGGAAATTAAAGATAAAAAAAACTGTCAACCGAGAGAATATTGAGAAACTTTGGATGTAACATTCTTTGGTGTAATCATTTCGGTAATTTGTGATATTAACTTATAATTATGGATAATAAATTATTTATCACATTCACACACATACAGGTGTATCAAAAATGACCAGTATATTTGAAAAATCAATAAAAACTAAACGGACATTGATAGAAATACACAGATTATTACAATATACTTGGGACAATAGTAAATTTTTAGGGAGACAAACTTTCAAAATTAGTTACAATGTTCCTCAACAGAAGGCGCTGCAGTCTGGAAAAATCTAAACTATGATACGTTCCAGATATCCACAATGCGCAACAATAATATGGCGTAATCTCAGAACGAAATTATCAGAAACCCGTGTAAATGTCTCATGCGGGTTGGCTTCACATGCAGAACATATGTACTGCTCCACTTGTTCAATTGTTTCTCGATAGTAGCAGTACACCTGGTCTTTTAAGAGTCCTCACGGAAGAATATCTTAGTTTAGATTTTTCCAGACTGCAGCGCCATCTGTTGTGGTATATTGTAAGTAATTTTAAAAGTTCGTTTGCCTGAAAATTTACTATTGTCCCAAGCATATTGCAATAAACTGTATATTTCTGTCATTGTCCGTTTAGTTTTTATTGATTTTTCAAATATACCGGTCATTTTTGAAACACCCTGTATATACATATATGTACATGCACAGGTAAAATTATTTTTTTTTATTTGGTGTACATATTTTATCTATTTTTTAAAAAATATATATCAGCCAATATAATATTTTATAAAACATGAATTATATTTTAAGACCAACCATATCACCATCTGGAGGGGGTATGGCTTATCGTGGTTGATGGTGGCAGACGATAAATTGGCCTTAGCGGAGGATGGCTTCGGAAGCGGTTTTTGTCCATAGATCAAAGGCAGCCAGATGCGCAACCAAATTGCGCAGTAGACCCTATGAATGAATCCACACGCTCGACTCATTTAGTGGCCAAATGTGTGGATGGAACCTGTAAACAATTGTCCAAGATCACCTTCAGGAAGTGGTGAACAACTGGCCATAGTGTGGAGGCTACATTAAAAATATAAATAGCAAATCCAAATGATTTTTTAAGCCAGATTATTATAAAAGTATTATCTTTATTTTACCGTTTCTGATACTTAACACTATGTAAAAAGTTGTTTTTAATTAAGAATATGTAAGAATTGTAAAATAAAACAAGTTTTTTAAATAAAAAATAAATGGTTACTTCACGCACAGTTTTTCATTATTAAATCGTACCGAAAGGGGTTCAAAATCCGAAAAGGGTCTAAATAATAATAAATAAACATAAAAAACAATTTTTATTAATTTGGACTATTTAATGCTTAGAAATTGTAGTAGGTTTTAGTTTTACTCAAAATAGAAATTTTATTGATGATTAACAAGCAAACCAAGAAATTTTATAGATAAGAAATTTTTAGAAATTGTAGTAGGTTTTAGTTTTACTCAAAATAGAAATTTTATTGATGATTAACAAGCAAACCAAGAAATTTTATAACTCAAATTGTTTAATTTATTGTCACATACCGCGTTGATAAAATCTGTAGTTCGACAAACTAATAGAAATAAAATATGCTAGTGACTGAAAATGTAAGCTTAGATTTTGTTCCTATATAATCAGTAAAATAAATTTTTATAAAGGGCGATACGTGAAACCTCTAATTACACTCATATTATCAAGTTTAGAGTGAAGCTGAATGTTTCAATATCGGGTTTACAGATCGATTCTTATCATGATAATGACTGCAGGATATAAAAATAGAAATATCTTATTACTAGAAATGTTATAGCAAAGGGAACCGCAACAGTAATTTAAGTAATAAGTCTGCTGCGTTAATCGATTTCATTTAATCGATCGCGAGAATGAAATTATATGTTCTTTGTTTAGTAACAACAGATATTGAAAGCTAATGGACAAAAAACACACTATCGAAACATCAAAAGCAAATGTTCGATAGCTTTAGGCAGATAAAAGAAATATGTAAGGCTTTCTATATTTTTGATTCATTTTAAGATAATAGGTTTTTTTTATCACTGTAGCAATTTTTTTTTAAGTAATTGCTGGAAGATAAATCTGATTGTTAAAATCAAGTAAGCCAATAAGCATTATATATTTAAAGCAATTCATGATTATGTTAGAATTTCCCTTAGGTAGACTTGATTTTCTAAATGTAATCATGAAATATTAAAATAAAAATGTCATCCCTGATTTTAGTTGTAATTGCTATATTTTTAAGGTAACAGTAGACTTCCATTTGCAAAATATTTGGCTGAAATTTCAATATTAATGTCCCAATTAACTGCTGAATATAACTAAGAATCAGATGCATAAAATTTATTTATTATTCATTACCTTTTAATGAATAAAATTTCTAACTCAATATTAAATAAATTTATTATTAACGATAAGTTTAAGTTCCTTTTCAAATAATTTTTTTCTATTTAAAATAAATTAAACATTCGTGGGGATTTTTAACTATAGTATCGTATAATAATAAATATCTTCATACGAAATTATAAACCAATTTTATTCCTAATGCAGAAATTGTTTAAATTTACTAATTAATACTTAATGCTAAATTACTGAAAAATTAAGTTTCAACATAAAGATGTTCCACATAGGTAAACACAATTTTTAACATAAAATTTTAAATAGACCTGAATTAAACCTTTACCTAAATGGTTTTCAAAGACCTGAAATAACTTATATTACATTAATCTTTAAAATGTGCTTTGGAATGAAACTTTTGAAGCATAAATTTACACAAAACGCAAGACTAGAAACTTCGAGATAAATTAGAACTTTTTTCCTCATTATTTTTTCTGTTTCTACGATTATACTGCTTAAAGGCTTTAAAGGCTTTAAAGGTGATGTGGCAACTGGACCATATGGGCCGAGCCCTTCAATCCAGAGGCTTCTGTCAGTAAGCA
>CM063506.1:18744800-18754800 GCA_032207245.1 Pardosa pseudoannulata
TCCAATAATTCTTTTTTAGCAACCCTAGTGAATGTTTTCGAATGTTCCCTGGTAAATTCCGGTTGCATGGCTAAAACTAGGGTTCAGAAGCTAAAGTTACGTCATCCACTTCACTTTTGATCTTTAAGTGGCTGGAACTGACAACTATAAGAGAGGGTTAAGACAGTTGAGTTGGCATTTTCGATAGTTTTTGTTCGTCATAGAAAATCTAAATAGCTACGGTAGTTTTGATATTCCATTATCTCTTTTTCAGTTGTCTCTCTATACTACTCAGCAAGACTGCAGAGCAGAAATAACCGCTCAGAACTTAACGGTGTGATGAGACAAAAAAACCTCCTTACATATATATATATATATATATATATATATATATATATATATATATATATATATATATATATGTATATATGTATATTTGTGTGTGTGTTTTGATTAATGGTCATTTTAACCCACCACACTAGTAAAAACGGGATTTATATTGGATTTGGTGCAATGATTAGTGAACGACGGGCTGAAGAGAATACTTAATTTTGTAACTGAAATACGAAATGTAGAGTTATTGTACCAACATCTATACAGGTCGTTTGGTGCAAAACATATGACGTTATATTGGTATGAGATCGAGGCAGTCATTGTTTTAATTGTTAATCGAGGGATGAAGCTGAGCGAAAAGTCATTAATTTATGGCAAGAAGTCTAAATCATGCATGACTTAATCTTTGTGCACGCGGAGTCTCCAATTTTCCAGAGTGAGATGGAATGAACAAAAGACTTTCACCCAAGGATGCATTTTAATTGTAGAATCGACTGTAATTTATTTTAAAATTACATCTACGTTGATTGGTTTTATCCTTAGATAACATATATATATATATATATATATATATATATATATATATATATATATATATATATATATATATATATATGTATATATATATATATATATGTATATATATATATATACATATATATATACATATATATATATATATATATATATATATATATATATATATATATATATATATATATATACATATATATATATATATATATATATATACATATATATATATATATATATATATATATGTGTGTGTGTGTGTGTGTGTGATAGTAACTTAATATAATGTTCACATAAAACTCGACAGTATGTGTGTTAGTTACTGTGAATTTGTAATTTCTGTAAATCTGTAATACGGTATGGCGTTTAGGTTTCTTTCATTGTAATTTGTCTCATAATGTGATGTCAATACATGTTTACCTTATAAAATATATATTACAAATATTCATTCTCAACAACAAAGTTTACGAAATACCATCATTTTTACAAAGCGGTACAATTTAGCAGGAGGTACAACCAAGAGGACCAAAAAAGGGTAGAAAACACTGGTGTACAGTAAAGCAGGTGGAGCTGTATGAAAATAAAAGTTTATAATTATATGAAAAGCACATTTTTTATATGTCAAGTTTTTGTTCAAGTATGTCAAATTTTGTATGTTTTTACTACTCGTCTAATTAAAAAATACAAGTAATTATATTGCTAAATTTTAGAATATTTATATAAAAAGAAACAAGAGAGTATTTTAAGAGAAAAAATTGGAAATCTGTTTGGTAATTTAAAATACAAGTAATAATATAAAGAAATATTGCTACATTTTAAAATATTTATATAGAAAGGAATAAGAGGAAATTTTAAGAGTAGAAATTGGAGTTCGGTTTGGTAATTTAAAATACAAGTAATTATATAAAGAAATATTGCTACATTTTAGAATATTTATATAAAAAGAAACAAGAGGACATTTTAAGAAAAGAAATATGAGTTGTGTTTGGTAATTTAAAATACAAGTAATTATATAAAGAAATATTGCTACATTTTAGAATATTTATATAAAAAGAAACAAGAGGGTATTTTAAGAAAGAAATTGGAGTTCTGTTTGGTAATTTAAAATACAAGTAATTATATAAGGAAATATTACTAAATTTTAGAATATTTATATAAAAAGAAACAAGAGGGTATTTTAAGAAAGAAATTGGAAATCTATTTGGTAATTTAAAATACAAGTAATTATATAATGAAATATTACTAAATTTTAGAATATTTATATAAAAAGAAACAAGAGAGCATTTTAAGAGAAGAAATTGGAAATCTATTTGGTAATTTAAAATACAAGTAATTATATAATGAAATATTACTAAATTTTAGAATATTTATATAAAAAGAAACAAGAGAGCATTTTAAGATCCGAAATTGGAATTCTGCTTGGTAGAAATAAATCATTTTTCTTCCAAATGAGTATTAGCTAACATTTAATTAAAAATTCAATAAACTAATAAGTGTTTAAATTGACATAGAAATCGATTATTAAAACGGATGCCTAAAATCAGAAATTAAATCCCGGAAAATGCTCCACTAGTTAAAAGAGACTTTACCTAAATCGATAAAGCAGTTAAATAAGCAATAAAAATCGCATCACACTGTCATAAGCACATAAAAACGGATCTTCTAAAGCAGTAAATCTGAACTGCGATTAAAAGGCAATTTTAAAGAAACTTGCACTCCCTCTACTAGGTTACCATGTGAGACAAAATACAGTTTTATTGCTTGAAAAAAACGGAAGGCGAAACGTACTTTTTTCCTTTTTCGCCGGTGTTACTTACACGGTTACTCGGTCGCTATTTGTTGATGGAATTTGAAACGAGGAATGTTTTCCGGGTTTCAAAGTTTCCCTTGAAATTTCTTGTATTCATGACGTGGAAATTTCGCTCCTGGAATGTAAATACGATGCAGATTGGTTCATATTTTGGTGGTTTTCAAAATGCTTTGAAAAAGTTTTCTTTTTTAAAGCATTGATGCCCAATGATATTCAGATTAGATTAGATTATTTTTTTGTATTTGTGTAGGACATTTCATAACATTTTTGTATTGGAATATGTTTTTTTATGCTAAACTGAGCCTAAAAGTTCTATTTCATGGCTTCACTGTGCAATTTATTTTCATCACTGTGTAAATAAATATAAAATATAAATAAATGTATATAGAGTATTATTTTATCCAATCAAACGCACATTTTAACTATACCGTCTATTAACTCCTTAACATAGGAAAGCGATTTTCAAATGAGATGCAATGATTTAAGTTCCAGGGTTTTAAACACACTCAAAAATGTTTGTTTACGATATTTACAAGAACAGTGGTTCAGATCTAAGACACAGTTTGGTTCCACCGAACATCTTGAAGAATAGATAGTAAATAAGCTAGCATTAATCAAAGAGAAAATTAATAGTTTCATCTTGAAAAGGAATCCAAACGCCAACAAACCTACATGAGAAGTACAGTGTTAAGTTGGTTGGAGTTCGAATGAGCGCTAGTCTAGAGTCCTCTGTATTATCAAAATTAATTCCACAGATAAAAATAAAACGAAATTTGATGCTGAAAAATACTGTTTAATTTGGTTAAACTAAGCAGTTTTGAACAAGCTTTAAAAGAGGTCTTTTATTTTGGCATTTGGATTGTTATAAAATATTTATAACAATCTATATAAATTTAAAAATATATAATTTTTTTAGTAATTGACTCAAATGCTGTCCCTTCTGTTATTTTTTCAATACACTATAATTAATAATATACTTAATATACAATTACCAATGATGACCGGTCACTTTCGATTTTAGACATTTGGTTGAATATCTAGAAAAATACACTAGGAATTATCCTGAAAGCTCAGGAGTCGAAACAAGATGGTAGACATCATATATTTCAGAAAAAAAATTTTTCCCGAAACTCAATACAGGACCGTCAATAAATTGAAAAAAAACGAATATGTGTTGGATAATCATGTAAAAAGTAATGTATGAAAAGCTTGTAAACTCTAGCACATAATTAGGATGCTTCTTGTAATAATCTGTTTCATTGCTATGAGGATATTCGTTGAGATATTAAGGTTTTTATGAAAACAATCCCAAATTTCTCTAAATTTTTTACTTATAATTTGTAGAGTTCTCAATATTAAATAATTTTATTTTCAGAACGCATGTCAAAAGACATTGTACACTATACCTTGCAATCGAAATTAAAAAAAATAGTAAATATTGGATGAAAAATGAGCAAGTCTAATAAATAATGTTTGAATGTTTGAATGCAGTCAAAATATAATGTGCATAATGTATTAGCAAAATGTATAGAGCAACTATTGTGAAAGTCAAAAAAACAAAAAATTTCTGAAAGTGGTTGTCGATAGAATAAGCTCGAAATCCGTTAGTTCCAAAAGGAAGCAAAAAGATGAGGAGCTGTATCCAAAATATTATAGGTTATTATAAATCTCAGTGGCGAATAAATGAATAAGTTGAATTCGTACCCCGACCCGGCGTGAAGCCATACAGAAAACTGAAGACATAGTCGCCACGACGTAACCACAACACCACAGGGTGCTGCTGACCTACAAGAGTTCCGTCATGGTTCGAGAATAATGTGGACGACCCCAGTAAGGAACAATACTACAAAGTAAGTTCGAGACTACCAGGGAAGTCTGAAGAGAAGGATCACTCAGGAAACCCCGGGTTCGTTCTAAAGGAGGTATACCCCTTGAGGTTGTCAGACGGCTATCATTGGCCTAGGAGGGACACTCCTAGTTACCAGGGGGCGCCACGAGGAGGCTGATAGCTGTCCTAGGTGAGGTACTGTAGTACAATACCCTGTGGCTCATCCCCAGAGCTGCGCCGAAGCACTGCTGAGGTGAATCACTGCCACCCACCCCCCCGAATAAATAAATAAATATGTAATATTTCTTTTAAAGTGAAGGCTCTCATAAAAGCAAATGTTTGTTCTAGCTGCAGAAGAAACATTGATACTGCTGTTCGCAATTCACTGTATGTATATTTTGTATTTATACAAAATACTACATTTGAATACAGCCCCTTATACTTTTGTTTCTTTTTGAGAACAACGGATTTCGAGCTCATTCTATAGACGATCACTTTCAGAATTTTCAAGTTGTGTTTATGGGAGTAACTGAACAATTCAGGTTACAAAAACATAGATTATGACAAGAAGCATCCTAATCATGTGCTAAAGTTTCAACGCTTTTCATACATTACTTTTCACAGGTTTATCCAAAATATATTAGTTTTTCTTCATTTTGTCGATGGTCCTCTATGGGGTTTCGATAAAAAATTTTTGCTGAAATATATGATGTCTACCATCCTGTTTACACGTCTGAGGTTTCAGGATAATTCCCCGTGTATTTTTCAAGATATTCATCAAAATGTTTAAACTCACAAGTGACTGGTCATCATTGGCAATATATTGTATTTGAGAAACGGCACACGAGTAGAGCAACTGATTTATCTAACAATATACTGTACGTTTTACTGAATATATAGATAAATACTCAATAAAATGGTCTTGAAACATAAAGTGAGTAAAAAGTATCTTAGATATCATACATATCAGCAACTGGAGTTTTGTCTCAAAGGCAAATAAATGAAAAAATAGGAACACCCAGAAAAAAATTCATGTATGAAATGCATTATGTGTTTATAACTTGATTCTGAAGCGGCTTTTAATTATCTCGGTTAATTTTGTCCGACGTATTTTTCTAGATATACATCAAAATGCTTAAAATCGAAATAATCTGGTCATTTATCGTAATATAATGTAGACATGCATATATTATTGTGTTTGGAATCTGAAAATGTATATCCCCAAAATAAAAACAAAGTATATTATAAATGTAAATCACAGATAATACGATTTCGTATCTATAACCTAGTATCTTTCTCTAACAGGTGAAATCAATTCTTCAGAGAATTCTCTTTGAACCAAATAATATGCAGAAAGCTGACAGCGTTAAATTTGGGCCGCAGGGAAAGTTTTCGAGAGCTACTCCAAACCCAATTTTCTGTTTATGGGTTTGGAGGGAGGGGGGGGCTAAAAATGGCAGTGCAGAATTTGCTGTCGTCCTGTAGAATCTTTAGATTTTTCTCTGGGGATGTGATTTATTCAACCACGTTTTAAATGCATTCGAAGAAACGAAGTTTAAAATTTTGAAATTCGTACTACATGTACGATATCATATTTAGTTCCCAGACCAAGTAAATTCGACTTTGCTCGTAAAAACTTTTTTTAGATTCAATTGATTTGAAGTTAAATACATGGATGACCGGAAGAAGAATGTAACTATTTTTTTAGTCATAACTAATTTAAAAATTCTCCTCATTAAAAATAATTTTAAAGAATCTAGATTTTATTTATTTATTTATTTTTAAACCATGAATCTTTAAATTCCCATTTGCTTCAAAATACATCTTTAATGCATGAATCATAATCAAGAAAGTGTGACGGTGACGCTAAGAGTCACATTAATTAATCAGTATTATGCTTAAAATGTTCTGCATTCTCTTTGACATCCCATTTATTCGTCACACAGTTACCTTTTCTCGGAATTCTTACTGAGAAATTCGAAAAAGAATTATTCAATTTATGAGACAGTGAAACTTTTGTTGCCTTATGAAAACAAGAGAAGAAATCCTTTAGGTAAAAAAACAAGTTTTTTATAAATTTTAACTGAGTATGTTTCTAATGTTAATGTTATTTAAATGAAACAGATGAAAATGCAAATTTGTTACTAAATATTACATCAATTTTATTTCACTTAGTTTTTTAGGTATTGATTAACCCTCTAGCTGCTCATCCCGCGATTTCCACATGCAACTCAAATGTACCAAAATTTGCTCATCCCGCGATTTTCGCCGGCATGTATGTTTCTTCCTTTAAGAGGGTTGCTATTTATATTTCTGACCTAATAATGAAAAAACAAATATGTAGGATCGAAATTGGTTTTATTGTTTTTCAAAATATTCTCCATGATGATCAATACACTTTTGCATGCGTTTGAACCAATTTTCAAAGCACTTTTTCCAGTCCGATTGAGGTAACTCCAAAACATGCGTTTTGAATGCATCAACCGCTTCTTCGGGGGTCGAAAATCGTTGTCCACGTAATTTATTTTTGATGTGTGGGAATAAGAAGAAGTCATTGGGTGCCAAATCAGGGCTGTACGGCGGATGACCCATCAGTTCGATCTTTCGCTCCGTCAGAAATGCCTTTGTTTGAGTCGATGTGTGAGAGCTCGCATTGTCATGATGAAGAATGATTCGCCTGTTCTTCTGCTTTTTTCGAATTTCTCCGATGACTTCTGGCAAACAAATGGTCGTGTACCATTCAGAATTGACCGTCCTGCGTTGCTCTAACGCCACTGTTGCCACATGACCGTTAATGCCGAAGAAACAGGCAATCATTTGTTTCGATGTGCTTCTTCCTCGAACAACTTTTGTTGGTTTTGCCTCGTCTTGGAAGACCCATACAGTTGATTGCTGTTTTGTTTCCGGCTCATATGCATAGATCCATGATTCGTCACCTGTGTAGATGTTATACACAGCCTTTGATGTACCTTGAACGTATTTTTTCAACATTTCCTTGCACCAATCGACACGAGCCTTTTTTTGAGCGTTTGTCAGATTATGCGGGATCCAACGCGAACAATTTTTTTTACGCTCAAATGTTCATGCAATATTTTATTGATGCTAGTCATACTAATGTCCAAAGATGCCTCTATCTCACGGTATGTCACATGACGATCTTGCTTTATCAGTTCACGCACAACATCGATCTTTTCTGGCACAACAACGGATTTTGGACGACCTGCACGGGATTCGTTCTGGATCGAATATCAACCACGATTAAATTCGTTATACCAATTTTTTACAGTGCTGTAGGATGGCGCTTTATCGCTGTATAAAGAATTAAGTTCATCGAAGCACTCATGTCTTGACAATCTACGTCGAAAGTTATGAAAAATAATGACACGATTCAGTTCCATTTTTTGAAAAAGAAGAACTTTTCAATTTACTGTCAACAACATAAATAAAGCTATAATGGTAAATCGTCTGCTGAATTTATGTTTAAAAATATCAATCTTTCGATTAAAATCGTCTGCTGTCGCCCAGCAACACTTACTGTTGCCAAGGCCAGAAATATAAATAGCAACCCTCGTATTAAGAAGAACATCCCGTCTTTACACTGTTTAACACTGAAATAAATTATGTATACAATATTAGACGTTTAATTATGTAATAAATAGTATCATATGAATAGAACTATAGTTATATTAGATAATAGAACTGTAGTTATATTAAATATATTTGTAATAAATAAAATTTAACTGTAATTCAATTGAAATTTATTAAAAAAAATTTTCTTGTGATAACATCTGAAATTGCATTTTCTGACAGTTTAGTTTCTCACGATAAAAATCTATATAAAAAAATCTTTTCTGAAAGGAAAAGTGAATATTTTGATTTTTCATTCTATATAGATTTAAAATATATAAAAATAATACGCAAATTTTGAATTGATTTTGGTCAACAAATTGAGCAGTCAGAGGGTTAATAAAATATTTAAATTTAAATTAATAATATAAAGGAATAAAAAATTTTATGACAATGCTAATGGCTTTATTCAATTAAACTAATACATAAATTATTAACACTGAAATATTATCTTAACATATTTAAAATTCCTTTCCCTTTACAATAATCTACACACGCCTTTTAATATCAACTACACTCACTTTTTAATATAAACTACACTTACTTTTTAATATAAACTACAATCACTGGGTAATTACTAAATCTCTTTAGAGATTCTAAAGTTATTGGTAATTTGGTAAAAGAAAATCTAAATACCAATTTACCTATAATTTTTTTTTTATAAACAATGTAAAAGACAGGCAATATGTATTAAATATTTCTGGTTTGTACCCTTTGTTATGAAGATAAAATACTGAACAGTAATTAATGCAAACATTTAAGTCTCTTTTAATGTCAACTATACTCACTTTTTAATGTAAACTACAATCATTGGATAATTACTAAATCTCGTTAGGGATTCTAAAGTTATTGGTAATTCGGTAAAAGAAAATCTAAATACCAATTTACCTATAAAACTTTTTTTGATAAACAATGTAAAAGACAGGCAATATGTATTAAATATTTCTGGTTTGTACCCTTTGTTATGAAGATAAAATACTGAACAGTAATTAATGCAAACATTTAAGTCTCTTTTAATGTCAACTATACTCACTTTTTAATGTAAACTACAATCATTGGATAATTACTAAATCTCGTTAGGGATTCTAAAGTTATTGGTAATTCGGTAAAAGAAAATCTAAATACCAATTTACCTATAAAACTTTTTTTGATAAATAATGTAAAAGACAGGTAATATGTATTAAATATGTATTAAATATTTTAGTTTGTACCCCTTTGTTATGAAGATAAAATACTGAATAGTAATTAATGCAAACATTTAAGTCTCTTTTAATGTCAACTATACTCACTTTTTAATATAAACTACAATCATTGGGTAGTTACTAAATCAAGTTAGAGATTCTAAAGTTATTGGTAATTTGGTAAAAGAAAATCTAAATACCAATTTACCTATAATTTTTTTTTTTATAAACAATGTAAAAGACAGGCAATATGTATTAAATATTTCTGGTTTGTACCCTTTGTTATGAAGATAAAATACTGAACAGTAATTAATGCAAACATTTAAGTCTCTTTTAATGTCAACTATACTCACTTTTTAATGTAAACTACAATCATTGGATAATTACTAAATCTCGTTAGGGATTCTAAAGTTATTGGTAATTCGGTAAAAGAAAATCTAAATACCAATTTACCTATAAAACTTTTTTTGATAAATAATGTAAAAGACAGGTAATATGTATTAAATATGTATTAAATGTTTTAGTTTGTACCCCTTCGTTATGAAGATAAAATATTGAATAGTAATTAATGCAAACATTTAAGTCTCTTTTAATGCGAACTACTCTCACTTTTTAATATAAACTACATTCACTGGGTAATTACTAAATCCTGTTAGAGATTCTAAAGTTATTGGTAATTCGGTAAAAAAATCTAAATACCAGTTTACC
>CM063506.1:18757300-18804800 GCA_032207245.1 Pardosa pseudoannulata
TCTTTAATATGAGGAAAAATATCTCAAAATCAGTACAGTTGATTACTCTTCATAAAATATACATTTCCCAATTATGACTAAATATAAAATTTCAGATCTATGACTATATATAAAATCATTATGAGGAAAATATCTCATAAAATCCGCAACTTAAAGTTGATAATTCTTTATAAAATATAAATTTCCTAATTATGACTATAGATAAAATTTTAGATCTATGACTATATATAAAATCTATGACTATATATAAAATCTTAATTTGAGGAAAATATTTCATAAAATCCATAACTTACAGTTGATTATTCTTTATAAAATATATATTTCCCAAATATGACTATATACAAAATTTCAGATCTATGACTATATATTAAATCTATGACTTTATATTATTTATGACTATATATAAAATTTCAATAGGAGTAAAAAATCTTTAAAAATCCGTAACTTACAATTGATTACTCATTATTAAATATATATTTCCCAATTATGACTATATATAAAATTTCAGATGTATGACTATATATAAAATCTTAATATGAGGAAATTATTTCACAAAATCCGTAGCTTACAGTTGATTAATCTTTATAAAATATACATTTCATAATTATGACTAATATAAAATTTCAGATATATGACTATATATAAAATCTATGACTATATATATTATTTATGACTATATATAAAATGTTATGAGGAAAATATCTCACAAAATCCGCAACTTACAATTGATTATTCTTTATAAAATACACATTTCCTAATTATGACTATATATAAAATTTCAGATCTAGGACTTATATAAAATCTATGGCTATATATGATATTTATGACTATATATAAAATCTATGACTATACATAATATTTATGACTATTATAAAATCTTATTATGAAGAAAATCTCATAAAATCCGTAACTTACAGTTAATTATTCTTAATAAAATATACATTTCCCAATTATGACTATATACTTTCAGATCTATGATATATATAAAATCTATGACTATATATAATATTATGACTGTATATAAAATCTTAATTAAAATATCTAACAAAATCCGTAACTTACAGTTGATTATTTTTCCTAAAATATACTTTTCCGATTATGACTATATATAAATTTTCAGATATGATAATATAAAATCTACTAATATATAAATTTATGACTTTATATAAAATTTAATATGAGGAAAATAGCTCACAAAAATCCGTAACTGACAGTTGATTATCTATATATATATAAATGAATTTGTGTGTGTCTGTCTGTCTGTCTGTCTGTACTCAATAGACTCAAAAACTATGCATCCAATCGCCGTGAAAATTTGGGAAATGTTTAGGTATATCCCTGGGAAGGTTTTTGTAAATTTTCAACGTTCGAAATTCATTCCTTCCCCCTTTTTCGAGCATTTCATGTCATTATTCCAAGCATTATTTTCCCCGGTTAAACGCAAACGATTAAGTTTTTAATTTATCGCATCATATCTAAGGGAAAGAAGCAATATTTCTAGCAATGTGACGTCATCCCAAGTAATTGTTTTAAACGCTGTTTTAAACGGTTAAAAGCAGGAGATTAAAATGTTCAATTCATCACATAATAAATAGGCGAAAATGATATTTTTCTATCATTATGACGTCATTCATTTAAATATTTCATTTATTCATTTCTTATTTTATATTATTTAAAATCGTCTGCTTAGTATCTATTCGATTTGAACTGAAATTTGAGATATAAAGTGATTCACTTTCATTTCTATGTGACGCAAATTATAGCATTTTTATATGAGAACTAATTTTAAATTTAATTCTTGGTTCATTTTTATGTTACAATGAAATGCATATCAACAATATTCTAAGTACAAAAAGTACAAATTTCAGTGACTCTCATGGCCAAATAAAAACCTATCATTTTATATAGTTATCTTCATATTCATATGGTTGTCGATATGAATGTGTGTTTCTGTTTCATACAAAACTATGTGGTTTGTCATAAATTTCCTTAATTTTGGAAAACATTTATTACTACCAACAAAATTAGCACTGTTGCTGTCAAAACCTGTGCTTCCTATTCTATCACGTAATATGGCAAGATCTGTTAACTTTGCTAATCAACGTACAGTAGTAATACAGTAATGCAATTTAGGGTTAAGCTTATATTTTACAATAAAAAAAGTTTGAGCAAATTTAATATAAGACAAATTCGATTATAAAAACTGAATAATGTTATAATACGCTTATGATAGAAATATATAAACATGCCAATGACTCGAACTGAACTGTGACGAATTTAGAGAGTTGTTCACGAAAAATAAATCTTTGTTTAAAAGTAATATATTAAGTTCACCGTAGCGAAGCACGGGCAAACCTGCTAGTTCTTCATAAAATATACATTTACCAGTTATGACTATATATAAAATTTCAGATCTATGATTATATAAAATCTATAACTATATATATTACTTATGACTATATATAAACTTGAATATGAGGAAAATATCTCACAAAATCCGTAACTTACAGTTGATTATTCTTCATAAAATACTCATTTTCCAATTATGACTATATATAAAATTTCAGTAAAGCAATAGAAATATATGTTGACTAGAAATAGAAGTCTGTAATTAAGTAGCTCATGATAGTAGATAAAAAGAATGTTGAAGAAACATTACCACCAACTTCAAATACTTTTCATGGCAATATTTAAGAAAATGGTTATTCGGGGCAGAATGTTAAGAAAATCGATTGTCTCAACTTAATGCCCCTGCGAAACTTTCAATAATTGCTTTTTCTCAGATTACCAACTTTTGGGAAAGTTTTAAATTCCATTAACCGTTTTTTTAACAAAATTAGTTTTATATTTTAATTTAGTTTTTAAAACCAATTTTTAATTCTATGCCTATGAAAGAAGACACACGAAAAATCCAAACATAATTCTGAATGTTTAATAATTTCTTACTTTGAGCAAATTTAAATTTTCCTCTGTAATTTATTAAATATTAAAACTTTTTGAATAGTTTAAAAGTTGTTGATCTCTGTTATAGTCACAAGAATTGAGACACCGAGATTATAAATTATATAAGTGAGAAAACGAAAATTTGGTTATAACTTTGAAGGTAATGGAAAAAAAAACAAATTTCATATTTAGGCAAATACAAGCATATAGCGCTGATTTATATAAATTACATGTATGCAAAAGATCTAGCGTATTCTGTAGGGTCTTACCTAGAACTTGTAATATTAAAAATCGGTAAACCAGTCTACTAGTAATTGCAAAATAAACAATTAAATATTTAAATAAAAATGTTTTCACTGGTAATTAAGACATAAAAAATTTGTAATTTAAATTTTTATGTACAATATACGTATCGTATAAAATAAACCGATCAAAAAATGTTGAACCACACAGAATAATCTCTGCAGTTAGATTGTAATTAACCAAAGAGATTTGAGGTAAAATATTAGACAGTTTAAACTTTTTTTCAACACGAATTTAAAAAAAAATGTTAAGCTACAAAAATTATCTAATACACCTATGTTAATCTTTGGATGCTTACGATTCAATTATAACGTTTTTTAATCTTCATAAATATTACAATATATGATTAAGTATGTAAATTAATTTTACTATTAAATACTTTGTCAGTATTTAAATGTTTACATTTTACATTAATAACTATTCAGTATTTTTCTATCGAAATTAAAGTGCACCATCCAAAAATTGTATGTATTTAGTACTTGTCACCTAAATATTTCATTTTTTTTTTTTTTTTTAAATACAAGTAAATTATCATCCATTTGCTTCTCGGTGCTTTAACTCAAATTCATGAAATAAAAAATTATCTAATACACCTATGTTAATATTTAAATTCTTACGATTCAATTATAACGTTTTTTAATCTTCATAAATATTACAATATATGATTAGTATGTAAATTAATTTTACTATCAAACACTTTGTCAATATTTAAATATTTACCTTATACATTAATATCTATTCAGTATTTTTCAATCGAAATTAAAGTGCGCAAACCAAACATTGTATGTATTTAGTACTGTAACGATCCGTTACATGATCCGAACGAAATAAGAATGGAAAGTGACCTTTCGTAGCGGACAATTATTGTTAGCGGTAGGTGGAAACGCATGGTCCGAACAAAGCCTTTTATGTACCAGGTTTCCGACACAAAACAGAGGCAGTTGCCTAAGTGGAAGTAAATTATAAACTTTCAGTACGTCGAGCCACTGTGTCTACGTCTGTATGATGTCTATTGCCGTCAAAAGATTCTGATAATATTTATAAATCAAGTGAAGGTGGGTCCCCAAGTTATCGTTGCAGCTAATGGATTTAGGATAGTTGGTCGGTTTATTTAAAGAACTTCGGCCACATCTGGAAACGCGTCAGCTGATCCAGGCGGGTCGGTTGACCGCAAAAATGAGTCACCCCCGGGTTCTGGAAGGTTGCGGAACAATCACGCGAGGGGCAACTGGACCCCTATATAAAGAGATTGGCTGAGCCGTGAGAGAGGAGTTTTTTTGTTTGGGTGGAGCTCGAGAAGAGTCCACTTAACTCTCCGGATTGCCGGAGCTTGCGTTCTTTCAAAGACCACCATCGTCTCAATCGCTTTCTGTTAATTTGTCAACCTTTCACTTAGGGATCTCATTCCCGTGACCTATAATATATTTTTTTTTTACTTCGTGCTTCGAAGTAGGTCGCTGAGAGTGACACTTGTTCTCATTTTGGATCAACCTGCCTCTTCTGATTCTCAACGAACTCCAGCGAGATACGTACACTGAGCGTCACGATAATCAGTGTAGAAGCAACTGTTTGGATCATCAGATCGGTAGATTATAGTGTCAGAGTCAAGTACCTGCATTCATTAGTGAACTGTTCCTGTGTTACTAGCTTCACTGTACCCACGTGCTGTGTATTTTTAACGTTTATCTCTGCACGATATCCCAGAAGTAGTTGAAATTACTGAATGATGTACATAAATTGTATATAATCATTCACATGAATAAAGCATTTACTCAAGAGTAAATAGAGTTTTAGCCTGTATCTTTGACGGCCTTGCCTGCCATTACTTAACTAGCATATAGCCCGTCATATGACGAGATCAGTAAAATTTTTAATTTTCCAGAATTGTAAAGTACCCTATGAGGCAGGTATAAAAAATAGTTTGTTTTTTCGCTGAGAATTATTTTTCAACAAAATATTGTCTTAAGAAAATTATTTACGTAATATCTAAGTTTAGTAAAAAAAATGTATGGAAATGATGTAGAAGATATTTAAATAATCTAAAATAAATAATTAAATGATAGTGGAAGAAATAACGTCATAATGCTAGAAAAAAATTGTTATTTTTAGCTATTTATTATGTGATAAATTGGCACATTTAATCACCTGCTCTTAAAATGGGGCTTGATTTAATAATACGTGAATTTAATAAAATAAAAATAATAAATATCATAAAAATTTAAAAAATTGTAAAAATTTATTTTAAAAATAATAAAACTTTAAAAATAATAAAACAACTTTAGGAATAAGAATTCAAAAGAAAAAGCAGAAATTATTAAATTATTTAGACATTTAAAAATTCGGCTACGTCGGGGGAGAACCATCAACCCTAGAAGTACGACAATCAAATGGGCAGACACTCTACACCATGTGCCAGCTTACACGTGGTGAAGAAAATGGTTAGAATATATAAGGATCAAGTTAAAACAGTCCAGAAATTTAAATATCGCCCTTCGCCCTCTCCATCCTATCAATAATGAATTTAGTATAGAATAAGAGGGAAAATAAGGCTTGAAATAATAGCATTAAACGCTCGAAAAGTGGGGGATGAATTGGATTTTGAACTCGCTTTGAATTTTGCTAACCCTAACTCATAAAATATCCAATATAGATGCCTGTATCCATTCCAGGTAAAACCGCTTCATAAATTCGAGGACAGACAACTTAGGCTATTATTATACAGGGGATACATCCCAGTACTTGTCACCTAATTCTCTATGTTATTTTTTTCGAAAAAATACTGGTAAATTAGCACCTTTTTGTTTTTACGTGCTTCAACTCAAATTCATGAAATAAAAAATTTTATTACTCTTCTATTTCACTCATTCCTTGTCTTCATTCAAGATCTCACAGAAGAACTTTAAAAATAGAATTTGTATGATTTTACGTTCAAGCCAATTTTGAGTGAACATATGCAAGATACTTATTTTACTAAAAATGACATTTTGAAATCGCATTTAGTTGTAGATATTCACTTATTCTGGGTGCTTTCGGGCAAATGTGAGACGTTAAAATAGTATTACTTGATTTCTGTAACCGTATCGTACAGGAATAATTGACGTTTTATATCCTTTAGGCTAAAAATCGGGAAATACTTGCCAAGTTCGATTTTTAAGTTATTTTACATTTTCAAAGTACATCTTTTACTTTCCAAAAGTCACTTCTAACTTCAAAATAGTAGTTTAAATTTAGCTGCGAAATATTCCTAATATTTGGTGTTTATTGAATAGATTTATTTCTATCAGTGTTGTTTAGTTCAATATTATATGTTATGTAATTCTCGTTTTACTTCTATCCAGTATTAAAAAATTGATAAAACTTTTCAAAATGTAAAGGCATTTTTTCTTGGAATTATCCAAAACTTCAAATAAGAATTCAAATTCAACTAATTATTGCACGAATCATTTCTGATGAATATATAGGTTTTTTAAATATAATTTCTTACGGAGCTTCAAGTTATCGGTGTAGTATCCCCTGTATAATAATAACCTATGTTGTCTGTCCGTCTGTCCTCGAATTTATGAGGTTGTGCCTGGAATAAATAGATGCATCCATATTGGATTCTTGATGAGTTATGGTTAGCAACGCTCGTATTCCCCCCCTTCCCCCCGTTTTCTAGTATTTTTGCCATTATTTCAAGCCCTATTTTCCCCGGTTATTAAATTTATCAATTTATTACATATTAAGTAGCATTGATAGCGCAGGAAATTCACTTTTTTATTTTTCTTTTGTGCCTAGTTGAAGATCTTGAATGAACTTGATCTCTGTGAGAGTTTCTTTATAGTGTTAATTAAAATCATATGTCCATTATTTTATAAACATAATTTCATAGTCACTCCTAATAATTAATATTTTAATCCTCGATAATATAATACAAAAGGTAGAGGAAGTGCTGCAAACAAAATATCAACAAATATTTTACATTTCGCACATGGATAAATTAATTATCCCCTATATAATAATAGCCTAAGTTATCTGTCCGTCTGTTCTGGAATTTATGAAGCGGTTGGACCTGGAACGTATAGATCCATATGGGCATCCATATTGAATTCTTGATGAATTAGGGCTAGAAAAATTCAAAGAGAGTAAAATTTATCTTCTGCTAAACTATAGATCCGATTCTAATATAAATTGGTATAAATGTGCTTCATATCACAGTAAAAAATACTAGTCTTTAAAACGTTCGAAATCCACGCCTTTCCCCTTTTCTAGCGTTTAATGCTATTATTTCAAGCCCTATTTTTTCCATTTAAGTGTAGGCTATTAAATTTATCAATTTGTCACATAATAAACAGGTAAAAATAACATTATTTTTTTCTAGCATTATGACATCATTCCTTTAACCATCTCATTTAATCATTCCTTATTTTAAATTACATAAATGTCATATGCTTATTTCATACATTTTCTCCCTGAACTTTACGTACTAAGTATTATACGTACCCCTGACTATTACGTAAATACTTTTCTATTAATTTAACTGAAATAATAGATTAGGTACCTATGTGATAATAAATTTAATCATCGATTATTTTGTTGCAATGAAAATTTTATCAGCGGTATTAACAACAAATTCTATTATCCTGGGTGCAGTAGAATAATAGCTTTATTCCTTTAATTCAATTAATTACTTTGGTAAAAAAAATAAGAAATTAACGAAAATTTAGACGTAGCTAAGAAAACTTTGAATTATATTTCTAAATAAATTCAACGTCATTCTAAATGCATTTACAGTATTGGGAAATTTTAGAGAAGTATAAGTTAAACAAACCATTGAGTGTGTACCAGATATATATCAGCCAAAAAACACACCATTTTTTATCTACCTTATCGGGTACTTTACAATTCCATAAAATTAAAACTTTTACTGATCCGTCATATGACGGGCTATATGCTAGTATCTGGATATGCTAATTGTGGTCATTGCAATTTCAGAAATATGAACATGACGTCTTCTTTTTTTCACCAAGGTACTCCCCATCCTTCCATATTCCATGATATTTACATAAGCAGTGAATAGGAAGGTGTGTAAGATAGTGCAGTCCTTACCGGGTACCATCTCTGAGAGAGTGATAAAATATTGCCGGTTTTGTATTCTTAGACCTTACACCATTACACCATTAAACTGTTCTACACATGTGTTGTTTATTTCGAAACTAAAACTAATTAAAACTGATCTCAGAATAATCATGAGTAAAGCACGGCTCTCTACCCCCATTTTTGCGAATATAAATACGTAAAGGTATCGATTCTGATTATAGGTATCGATTCTGATTATACTATTTCAAGCAGGGTTGTATCGGTTTTAACCTTGGGGGTTTAAACCAGTGGTTTTAACCGTCCTGGTCAATATCGATTTTGACCAGTTTTGACCACTGAAATTCACTTTTCGATATATTTAATATTAATCTACAATTAGTTTACTAACATTTGATAACGGGAAGTTACATTTGTTAAAATTGCCATAATATAAATAACACCAGTAAAAAAACAAATATAACATAACATCAAGATACAAAAAAAAAAATGTTTTACTTATTTTTCTTTATACAAGCTGTTTTATATGTAACTAGCAAGTTTGCCCGTGCTTCGCTACGGTGAACTTAATATATTACTTTTAAACAAAGATTTATTTTTCGTGAATAACTCTCTAAATTCGTCACAGTTCAGTTCGAGTCATTGGCATGTTTATATATTTCTATCATAAGCGTATTATAACATTATTCAGTTTTTATAATCGAATTTGTCTTATATTAAATTTGCTCAAACTTTTTTTATTGTAAAATATAAGCTTAACCCTAAATTGCATTACTGTATTACTACTGTACGTTGATTAGCAAAGTTAACAGATCTTGCCATATTACGTGATAGAATAGGAAGCACAGGTTTTGACAGCAACAGTGCTAATTTTGTTGGTAGTAATAAATGTTTTCCAAAATTAAGGAAATTTATGACAAACCACATAGTTTTGTATGAAACAGAAACACACATTCATATCGACAACCATATGAATATGAAGATAACTATATAAAATGATAGGTTTTATTTGGCCATGAGAGTCACTGAAATTTGTACTTTTTGTACTTAGAATATTGTTGATATGCATTTCATTGTAACATAAAAATGAACCAAGAATTAAATTTAAAATTAGTTCTCATATAAAAATGCTATAATTTGCGTCACATAGAAATGAAAGTGAATCACTTTATATCTCAAATTTCAGTTCAAATCGAATAGATACTAAGCAGACGATTTTAAATAATATAAAATAAGAAATGAATAAATGAAATATTTAAATGAATGACGTCATAATGATAGAAAAATATCATTTTCGCCTATTTATTATGTGATGAATTGAACATTTTAATCTCCTGCTTTTAACCGTGGAAAACTGCGTTTAAAACAATTACTTGGGATGACGTCACATTGCTAGAAATATTGCTTCTTTCACTTAGTTATGATGCGATAAATTAAAAACTTAATCGTTTGCGTTTAACCGGGGAAAATAATGCTTGGAATAATGACATGAAATGCTCGAAAAAGGGGGAAGGAATGAATTTCGAACGTTGAAAATTTACAAAAACCTTCCCAGGGATATACCTAAACATTTCCCAAATTTTCACGGCGATTGGATGCATGGTTTTTGAGTCTATTGAGTACAGACAGACAGACAGACAGACACACACAAATTCATTTTTATATATATAGATTTATGTTGAATTAAAAAAAAAGTTACAAGTAAAAAGTTTTGTAGTTTTTTCTCTAAATTTAAAGGATTTCGTAATTTATTTTGGATGACTCCAAACTTTGAAAAAATTTTGAAACAATTTTAATAGTAAAATGTCATGTTATTTGTTTTAACTTTAAAATTTATGCATTTAACTACAATTTATGTTTTTAAGTTCAATTCATGTTTTATGTTTTTAACTGTAACTTATGTTTTATTTTTTAACTGTAACCCATATTTATGTTTTTTACTGCAACTGGATTACTTTCTTATATTTGCATGTGCATGGTTCATTTTTAAAATTAAAACATTCTTATTATACTGTATAAGCATGTTAAATCTCACGAACTTGTTAGTGTAATATTTTGTTTAACTGCACTAGTATTTTTATTGGTTATTAAAAGTCACTTCTAATTACAAAAGATATTATATATTAATATTAAGACCATTTAAAACCATTTTTAACAATTCTGACCACTTCTGACCATTTTTGATCACTTTTGACGAGTTTTGGGTGGTTAAGACCACTTTTATCCAGTGTACTGGTCAAAATCAATTTTGACTGGTCAAAATTACAACCCTTATTTCAAGATCTGGATAACAAAAATTATATGTAAGGCATTTTAGGCTTGTGAGTAGAGGTTTTGCCATATGATGCTCAACTTTATCTTTTTATGTTCTTTTCATATAAGACTGGAATTTTTTCTTGAAACATCGGTTCTATAATAATCTGCTGATATTAGAATGAAATGAATTTGGCTTTAATTGAGACTCTTTTGTTTTTTCATTTGCTGTTGTAACAAAATACTGCAGCATTATGAATCAATTTGGAAATTTTTCTGAACACTAACGGAGTTATTTGTTAGGTCTTTCCCATGAGCTGAGCAATAGACAATTTATATTTTTCGATTACGATCCTTTAAAATACCTATGCCTCATTGAGTGTTACCACAACAGCCACTAGGTGATTTTCTTATAGTTTTTTCTAATATCTTTTCTGTCAAGAATATGCTTTGTCAAAAGCAGATTCTTCTGCTTTAGGTTTAATCCATCTTTTTTAACTAATGTTTCTAATTGTTTAACTTTGGATCTTTGAGTTGGCGGATTTTAAGTAGAGACTTCACTTTCTTGATATTTACCTTCGAAGAGTTTTAGGATGAGGTTTTCTTTTCATATTTTAATTTTTACTTTTAGATAGATTTTTTTTCTCTATCAAATTTAATGTATTATAAATACCCTTTTTTAAGACAATAACTACGATTTTTACAGTGGTTTATAACTTGTTGATATGAATATTTCATCTCGAAAAGTGTAGTTACGTAACCTTCGAGACGTCTACCAATTTTAAAAGCTATTTTCAAAATAAATCTTTTATTTTACATTCTAATCAAAAGATAACAATAGCAGACGTTTATTCTGAATTACTAAATTTTCATCTCAAAATGCAGTAAAGAAAATCAATTACAAAAGTGGTTCCATAAAGTACAAACGACTTCCTACATTAGCATGCATTTTTTGATTCGTTCGGATTCGATTTTGAGCTGTAGATCTTATAATGATACTCAGACAGTAAGAAAAAATGTCCATATCCCTTTTTATTCCCATCGTTTTATAAATAAATTATAGATTGATTTGAAAGAAACTGAAAGTTCAGTGTTCCGCAGCCAATTTACTGCTACAGAATAATGGGCCACTAGATAATTTTGATTCACGCACACATTTCACAGCACTATTCTTCATAAAATTTTAAAAAATTAATTATTTGTCTTCAATAAAACATAATTTTTAAAAATTCACATGCATAAAAACGAAAGTAGTTAATATATATTTTGGAGTTATTGAAAAGTTATTTACAAAATTTACTGTAAAGTTATTTACAATAGCTCCAAATTTTTTTAATCCCATTTTTCTCGTCATATCTATTCAAATACTTTCAACGCTGGTTCTATCAATAAGCAATTAGTCTAATCATTAAGAATAAATTAATAATCAATCGTGTGTCGCAGTTTATTTGTAGACTTTGACCAGTACTTTCTAAAACACAGACTAAAATGTTGTCTCTGTTTCTAATGCCACTCCAACAAACTAAGAACGTGATGCAAAAGCTGTACAAATTAAATCAAAAAGGTTGTGAATTCTATTTTATTTTTTTAAAGAGCACCCCAGGGAGAAAAAATAACTTTTTGCTCAAAGTTGGTTCTCGGAAAATAAAACCAGGGACCAAGAAGTAGCAGACTCCAGGATTGTCCTGCCATCTCCAGAGGTATTGTTTGAACTAAATAGATGACACTGAGACTACGAAACAATTTTACCTGTGTCAGCCGCCTTTAATGAAAAAGGCAAATTCAACACCGGCTTAAGCCTGAAAACACCATTCCTTTCGGTTATGAGCTAGATGAGTTTGTTCATTGAGCTCCTGTGACCCAAGACAAACATGAAATGTATATGTTCATGAACTCAAGCTCATATTTCATCAATTAGTTATTAGGTATTAATTTTTAGGGTAGTTTATTTGATATACATATATTTACACTGCAACGTATCCTGTTCCTGTTTCAGTTGGCATAATGAAGAAGCAGGTGTTTCTTGATTAAATGATTTATTTATACCTAGAAGCCATACACACAATACAATTACAGTACACAAATATGTGATACAATACACGTAGGCTTGAGTCGAGACGTACAATAAATGCCTCTGCCGAAAGGTTTGATAACCGACAAAAAAAATTATTCGGTAGCTTCGCGTAATAGTTCTTGGAAGTAATTATGTGGACAGTGCACTCAATTAGACGATAGTGTTTGAAGTAGCAATTGGTATCTTCAAAGAAGGTAAAAACAAAGTCAGAATTCCTAAGAGGAATATACGATTAATCCTGAAGAGGAAAGAACTAAAAAAACCAATGCACAAGGTATAGCTATTCTCTCAAAAGAAGTGATCCCAAAGTGGAATATTCGCAAAGAAAACTCTCCAATGGAGAGACTGGTCAAGACGATTTCCAAATTAGCTGGCTGCTAGCTAACTGTCAAAAGAAGTGATCCCAAAGTGGAATATTCGCAAAGAAAACTCTCCAATGGAGAGACTGGTCAAAACGACCTCCGAATTAGCTGGTTGCTATCTAACTACTTCTTAAAAAATCTCATCTCGTCTCTTTTTTAGGGGAAGGGCCTCTAAGAGAGGGGGCCTCACCCACGATTTCATCATTGGATCATCTGGCGATGATCTCACCTTCAATCAAATTGATTGGTCTGGGCTAGACAATCTCCGGCCTCAAACCTGGGAGTCTCCGGAATTTCGTATCGGCGAAAAATCCAACGTTGCGGCATTCCCTTTGAGGACTTGTTTCGATTATCCTCTTTCTGGCTGTCAGTTTGGGTGCCTGGCTGTTTCGCTACTGCAGGACACAAAAGTCTAGATATCGTGTTGCCGGCGAAAACAACACCTTTGTCTTCACATAAGCGAAGTCTATTTCTCAAACTCTTTTGAAAAGCAAAGTCTTTGATGTAGGTAAGCTGCTACAACATATATGAATGAAAATTATTGATTAAATACGTGTAATAAATAATGAGTAATAACTTTAAAATTTTCTTTAGAAAAAATAATATTTGTTTGTAATCTAAATACTTTTACTTGCCTTGGTTTTCCCTTCATTAAGATGAATAAAAAATTAAACAAATATATGGACACATAGAGGAATTTTATTTTGTTTATTTATCAAATACAATCTACTATATCAATGCTATTTCTATTTTGTATTAATGCCATTTTTATCTGATTCTATTTCTGAACTTGTAATATGTCAAAGTTAGCTAGGAAACATTTCTGTGTGGTGGAAGAAAAAAAGTTTTGCTGATCATTGATATAGTTGAATATCGAAATGAGTAAAGTAACAATTTTTTAGTGAATATTTAGAAATGTAGCCAATATATTACAGAAAAACTAGAAATATTATATGCTTATACATAAAGAAAAGTAGTATAAAATATAATGGCAAGATATTTCTATCAGACTTTTTTTCTATATTTATTTATTCAGGATCTAACAGGGTATATCAATCCAATAAGATATCTAATTCAAAGAGTGCATCCATGCATGAAACCTTCCACCATATCCTCCTTTTATGTATCAAACAAATCATAGGGCAAAGCAGTTAGATGAATCTTTATTGTTATTCTATCGATTGCTAACCTGTACATGTTTTCCAAAATCATTACCATTATTGCTGATTTAGTTGATAAGCAGATGAAAAGACCAAAGCTGTGGCGCATAACTACCCTATTTATACATTTAATTTTTGCACATGGTTCAATTATCGAATCATTCCGATTCCTCTTTCATAAATTATCGTACTTGTTTAGTAAGGAAAAAAAAATTAATTTTGTGTGGAATTTTGTGGAACGAGTGTTTATTACTAATATATAAATTATTGATCCGGTTAAATAAAATGCATATGATATACTTCATTTTGAATTAAGAGTACATAGTACCTCTCGAACTGTAAAGTCTTCATTATAACAACTTTTTATCAATTCAATACAAAATAAAAAGTTCTGCTCTGAGTAGAATAAAATTTTTCTTATACCATTAACAAAAATATGACATTACAAGAAATAATTAGGAAATCAAGTGATTTATTTCAAAAATCTATAATATATGTATACATATTTGTATTATGAGTAGAGATACCAAGCGAAAGAAATGCAAAAATATACTTATTATCATATACTAGCATGTAGCCCTTCATATGACGAGATCAGTAAAATTTTTAATTTTCCAGAATTGTAAAGAACCCTATGAGGCAGGTAAAAATATGGTTTGTTTTTTTTTTGGCTGGGAATTACCTTTCAACAAAAATAATCGATTAAAATTATCACATATGTACTTAACCTATTATTTAAGTCAAATAAAAAAGAAAATTATTTATGTAATATCCAAGTTTAGTGATAAAACGTTTGGTAATAATGCAGAACACATTTAAATAATTTAAAATAAGAAATGATTAAATGAGATGGATAAAGGAATGAAGTCATAATGCTGGAAAAAAATTGTTATTTTTACCTATTTATTTTGGGATAAATTGATAAATTTAATAGCTTGCCATTAAAATGGGGCTTGATATAATGGCATTAAAAGCTCGAAAAATGGTCGGGGTGGATTTCGAACGTTTTAAAGAGGACAGTATTTTTCGCTATGATAAGAAGCTTATTCATACCAATTGACTTCAGAATCGGATCTATAGTTTAGGGAAAGGTAAACTTTACTCATTTGAACTTTGCAAACCCTAACTCATGAAAAATCCAATATGGATTCCTGTATCCATTCCAGGTATAACAGCTTAAAAAAATTTACGGACAGACAACTTAGGCTATTATTATATAGAGAATTTATTTGCAAAATAATTCTTAAAATTTGTATATCAAATAGAAGTTAATACCATTTATTACTGTGTAAACTTTAATAATATTAATGTGAACGATATATTTATTTTATAGCTAGATAAAGTACATCAATCATTACCGATCTCCTAAAATGGAAGAGATTTCTCCATCTCATTTCGATAAAGTTTATTTATAAACAGAAATTACAGTGTTTATCTATGATAAACAAATAGAAATAAGTAGGAGTACAATACATAGTTATTACATTAAACATAAATGATGTGATAATCTGTTAACTTTGTGGTGATTACGCAATTTTGGCTACGATTGACGTCATACGTCGCATATCAATGTCTTTTATATTTTTATTCTTTATAAAGTATTTTGTAATGTAATGTATCCTGACATTTTGTAATATAAATTGATCTTTATTCATATTTGTCAAATTGTATTATTGTAGTTTTATTTTTTGGCAGCACACCATTGTAAATATGCAAATATCTGTATGCTGCCTGAATACATAAGAGTCAGCGTGCCAGTAGCACGGGGGCTCGGTTGTATCGAGGGTGCTGATGTTTATTTGTTTATTTATTGTTTCTTAAATAAATGCGTACGTCTGAAGTGAGTAGTGTTATTTTGACTGCACCATACAAATCCCTTCTGATAATGGATATATATATGTTGTGATCCATGCGGATACTACATTCATCATTGTCGAGTCATAGCAGGGGTCCGCCATAACTTCTAACCCATTAAAAGTATCTGGTAGCTATATATACGTAATGGTATTTTTAACAAATTAGCCAATTTTAATTATAATTATATTTTCAATTCATTTTTTAGCAATTCAATGCATTGAAAAAAAGTTTTTTCAGTTCTCTGCTGTAATTTCCATTCACTTATCAAATTACAATAACTATGCTTGCTAGCATCAAATTACCTAACCATATTTCGGTCCACATCAGCTTTGTTTTTATAATCCTCATAAGCAGAATTTGATATGTGCTGCGATGTAGGTAGTACCCATGTGACATTCATTAATACTTCTCATTGGCTATCAACGTCCCAACTCGTTTAAAATATTATTTTTGGAGTTTTGAAGTAGATGGTCCTAACTTCTCTAGGTAAACAAACCTATATCTTTCTTTCCAAAGATTTTTCCAAAGATCTCCTCTTTTTCATTTTTCCTCGGCAAACTACAATGGAGTAAAAGAAACATATTTCAGTATTAGCAGACATATTTCAGATACACATAATTGAATGTGCAGTGAAACATCGATGAATCTCTTTGCCAGGGGATAGAAATAGAAATCACTTTATGTAGGAAATGTTTGAAATTCGAAAGAATGCATAAATAGAAATAAAATAGTTATTTACAACACTAACTTTAAGTATCTAACATTTTATAAAAAAAACCTCAGAACCTTTCAAATTTGTTTGAAATGGTAAATGTTTTTTGCAATTGAAGCCTTCTTAATGACGGTCCCCTGATTGCAAAGAATGATCGTTCTACAGCATCAAACACACTATCACCGCATATGTGAGAGTATATAAACGATTTTCATGTTGAGAAAGATTCGCGTGCTTCCGAAAGACTCAATACTGATTCAAATTTGTTTTCGTTTTTCTCTTGTCTCTTCTCGAAATATTTCTGCTTATCTGTGCATAAGTCCTTTACTGCTGTTACCAACTAGTTATTAGGTTACTAACCCTCTAATGGTCTAGGAAATCCCTTGATAAGCCCCAAATATTTTTACTGTATACTCGACCATCAAAAATTCTTATCAGCAAACAGAAAACAAAGAAATTTACTCAGTTCTTCGATATTTTGGAAATGAAGAGCGATCTAAATTTGACAATAGATATTGAAAAATCTGGGAGAAAAAAATTAGATTTAGTCTATAAGAATAGATTCGGAAAAATATTACCGAACGATCTGTGTGTGGGGGAAGTAATGTGACAACGATAGATCAACGTTTCACCGAGATGGGGTGCGAAGCATATGTTCCGGTTAGGTCGACAACCTTTAGCAGAACCCCCATTGTTTCATTCCCAAGTATGCTTGGTCCTTAGTCTATCTACTCACTAAAAGGATGGAAGACTCAGTCAACCTTGCCCAGGCTGGGGGTTGAATCTCGGACCTGTGCCGTGGGAGCGCCCAACGCCATTGGGCTTCATATGTTCTGGGGGTTGAATCTCGGACCTGTGCCGTGGGAGCGCAACGCCATTTTGTTTATTTATTGTTTCTTAAATAAATGCGTACGTCTGAAGTGAGTAGTGTTATTTTGACTGCACCATACAAATCCCTTCTGATAATGGATATATATATGTGGTGATCCATGCGGTTACTACATTCATCATTGTCGAGTCATAGCAGGGGTCCGCCATGACTTCTAACCCATTAAAAGTATCTGATAGCTATATATACGTAATGATATTTTAACCAATTAGCCAATTTTAATTATAATTATACTTTCAATTCATTTTTTAGCAATTCAATGCATTGAAAAAAAGTCTTTTCAGTTCTCTGATGTAATTTCCATTCACTTATCAAATTACAATAACTATGCTTGCTAGCACCAAATTACCTAACCATATTTCGGTCCACATCAGCTTTGTTTTTATAATCCTCATAAGCAGAATTTGACATGTGCTGCGATGTAGGTAGTACCCATATGACATTCATTAATACTTCTCATTGGCTATCAACGTCCCAACTCGTTTAAAATATTATTTTTGGAGTTTTAAAGTAGATGGTCCTAACTTCTCTAGGTAAACAACCTATATCTTTCTTTCCAAAGATTTTTTCAAAGATCTCCTCTGTTTCATTTTTCCTCGGCAAACTACAATGGAGTAAAAGAAACATATTTCAGTATTAGCAGACATATTTCAGATACACATAATTGAATGTGCAGTGAAACATCGATGAATCTCTTTGCGAGGAGACTGTAACGGCATGATTTAGCGGTGTATCGACATCAAAGAACTTTGCTTTGAGAGGTGAACTTCACTTGTGTGGATACAAAAAGGATTGTTTTACCCGGCACCACGATGTCTACACTGTTGTGCCCTATAGTAAAGGAACAATATACCAGACAACTCGACACCTTCACTGACAGCCAAAAATATGATCATTGGGTCGACAAAGCATTCGGCGCGACTCAGATGTAGCCGCTAAGTATTCCAGGAACCCCTAGCTTTGCGGCCGATGATTGTTTAACCCGGGCCAATCCAGTTGTTCGAAGGTGAGGTCATCGCTAGGTGATCCAATAATGAAATTGTGGGTGAGGCCCCTCTCTTAAAGGCCCCTCCTCTAGAAAGAGACGAGAGAAGATTTGTTTTTTAGAGAAGTTAGTTAGCTAGCAACCAGCTAATTCAGAGGTCGCCTTGACCAGTCTCTCTATAATATTTCCAGTTTTGCTATAATCCCACCTTGGGATCTTTTCCTTAAGGAGTAGCCCGCATCTTAAAGTATCTAACATTTTATAAAAAAAAACCTCAGAACCTTTCAAATTTGTTTTAAATGGTAAATGTTTTTTGCAATTGAAGCCTTCTTAATGCCGGTCCCCTGATTGCAAAGAATGATCGTTCTACAGCATCAAACACACTATCACCGCATATGTGAGAGTATATAAACGATTTTCTTGTTGGCAAAGATTCGCGTGCTTCCGAAAAACTCAATGCTGATTCAAATTTGTTTTCATTTTTCTCTTCTCTCTTCTCGAAATATTTCTGCTTATCTGTGCATAAGTCCTTTACTGCTGTTACCAACTAGTTATTAGGTTACTAACCCTCTAATGGTCTAGGAAATCCCTTGATAAGCCCCAAATATTTTTACTGTATACTCGACCATTAAACATTCTTATCGGCAAACACAAAACAAAGAAATTTACTCAGTTCTTCGAAATTTTCGGAATGAAAGAGCTATCTAAATTTGACAATAGATACTGAAAAATCCGAGAGAAAAAATTAGATTTAGTCTATAAGAATAGATTCGGGAAAAATATTACCGAACGATCTGTGTGTGGGGGAAGTAATGTGAGAATGACAGATCACAGTTTCACCGAGCCTGGGGTGCGAAGCATATGTTCCGGTTAGGTGGTTAACCTTACACGGAACCCCCACTGTTTCTTTCCCATACATGCTTGGTCCTCAGTCTATCTACTCACTAAAGGGATCAAAGACTCAGTCAAAGTTTGTCCAGGCTGGGGGTTGAATCTCGGACCTGTGGCGTGGGAGCGCCCAACGCCATTGGGCTTCATATGTTTGTATGTATGCATATATGTACATATGTACATATATATATATACATATATACATACATATATATATACATATATATATACATATATATACATATGTATATACATATATATATATATATATATATATATATATATATATATGTATATATATATATATATATATATATACATATATACATATATATACATATATATACATATATATTTTATATACATATATATACATATATATACTATACATACATATATAATATAACACACACATATATATGTATATATTACATATTATATTATATATATATATATATATATATATATATATATATATATATATATGTATATATTACATATTATATTATATATATATGTGTGTGTGTGTGTCTGTAATGCTTAAAATTAGCGTGAACTGTAACGGTCTAAAAGACATTACTTAGTTAAATCTAGAGTAAAAACATTTAGAAGCGTAAAATATAATGAGCTGGGGATTTCTATAGCCAACTCTTTTATAGCCTTAGTTTAGCGAGTCTCGCACAAAGTAAATGGGTAACATCAACACTTACCGTTTTGAGAATAACTGAAACATTTTGAATAACTTAATTCATCGGACAGCGTTTAAAATGTACTGATAGAAACAATGTGTTAATGTTATAACAGATAACTCAATTTTCTTTGCTATTTCACCATATTTACTAAACTCATTTTATTTAATTAATTTTGATATGGAATATTTCTTTTATTTTGAATCCTGTTGATCCACATTGTTTATCATATTTTAGATTTCGATCATTTTCTTCGCTTGAAGTGTTATTGTTTAAACAAGTATTTAATATTCATTTTACGTAAAGTATATTTTTATATGTAGATGCATTTTTCTTTTTTAAATCCTCTAGAAAGCACGGATATTTCTCCGTCAGTCTATGCACACAGATAAACAGGAAATATTGCAAATTATAAGTATATTTCTGTTTTGCATTTTGAAAATTCATGATGAAAATTAAATTTTAATGAATGTGATATTCATTTTGTAGCAATGTATGTTTATTTTCGTATTGCTCATTGTTTATGTAATATAATCTAACAACTAATTTGAATTTAAAATTAGCAATAACCTTCTTTTGGGAAACTTAATTATCTAGTCCAAAAGCTGGAAGTCAAGCGATTAGTTATTTAAATAATTAGATTGAAACTTCAACTGAGAAATTTTAAAATCTAATTTATTTTTATCTAATAATGCTATTTTAATTTAGAAATTTTACTTACTTGCGTGCGTGTATATGCACATATCAGAAATATTAAAGCAATAGTCTGATGAAAAGTGTAACAATAAGTTACATTCGGTTCAGCTTTTTTTTTAACCTTTTTCCGTGTGTTCGACGCACAGATCTTTGCTATTTATAAGGCCCTTTGTTGGGTTAATGAGTCTAAGTTATCTTCTTTTATTATTATTTCCGATTGATTCTCTGAGCGCTTTAAATACGATAGTTAAGTACCCTCGTTACAACTCGTTAATTCTTAAAATACACGAAGAACTTTTTATATTTATTTCTAATTTTGGTTTGGGTTACTTCCTATTATGTTGGACTAAAGCCCACATTGGTACTCTTGGAAAAGAATTAGCAGATCAGGCTGCTAAGTCGGCTACTTGTTTTACACACATTGACCACACCTCCTTAATTTCCCCACACCGGTTACGTATTCTTTTGTCTAAGTCTTTGAATTCTACCTGGCAGTCCCGTTGGGACGCTGCCAATGTTGGTAGATTTACTTATTCGATATTACCCATAGTCTCTATACATCGAAATCTGTCTAATCATTTTCTTGTACAGTTAATTATAAATCACAGTAAATTTCCAACATATTACAATAGATTTCTTAATAATTAGGTGTCTTGTGGGTGCGGTGTTCGGGCCGCAGATGCCCTTCATTACCTTTTTGTTTGTCCTTTACTTTCTCACCTCCGAGAAAGGTTGCCTAGCAGCTTAGCACAAATTCCTCTAATGAATCTTGTTCTCCATCCTGTCTCACGTACACATTTCATCTCCATCATGCATCATATTGTCTCCCATGAGGACTCGTTTCTCATCTCATAGCTTTTCAAGTTACAGTCTCTTGCTTGGTTGTCACCTCCAGGTGAGGTGGCGTTGTTGTCTTTTTAGTTCTCCTCGTGGGATCTTGTTTAGTTCTTGGTTTTTGGTGGTTCAGGTTCATTTGGCTAAACCCCTTCGGGGGTAGGTGCGAACAAACCTTTGAACTTACCTTTTTCAGTGAGTTATCGTCAAAGACATAGCAGAACAGGACCGGCTTGAACTAGAAGGAAACTTTGGACTTCTCCCAACCAATAGAAAGGTCCGTTGATTTGGGGGATTCTGAACCCGCCGTTCTTGAGCGAATCTCTGTTTTTTCTCTGCGAGGCAGTCTGATTTTTTCTCTTTTAGAGGACAAGGTTGTGATCAGGGGAGAGTAGAAGGTGAACGCTGCTAGCATCTGCGGCTTGCGGGATAGCCATTTTGAGAAAAAACCCTCGCCATATTGTGTTTTAGGGCTGACGCCGACTCGAGAGCAGTCTTCGATATCTACAAATGATAAGTTGATTCCAGTTCTAATCCTTAGGTATTTATTTAATTGTATAAAATCATTTAATCAAGACATATTTCTCCATGTGTTTCTTAGTGAGTTTTAATTGCTTCTTTATCAAACACTAGGCCAACGTAACGTTATTTTTACAAAACGTTAGTCTTATAGAAGAGTTATTTTTTCTATTTAAATTCATTTTCGAGTGTTGGAGAAACATAATAACTTATCCAGCAATTAAATAAGTAAAGTTTTTTTTTTGTACAAATACAGAAAACATAGCTTTCCATAAATAATACAAGCATTCTTAATTATGTCTTTTAAATCGAATAACAGCAACAACAGAAGTTCGTTAGCTCCAAATTTAACACTTGATAAAGAAAAGAAGCTTTTAAAAGTATTTTCTTACAGATGGATGAATTTTCCCGGATATTTTTAAAAATACGAAATTTTGTATTCTTACTTGTTACTTTCTGCCATTCATATACTGATTTTTCTTTATTTCCGTTCTCAAATGTCTAGGAATAGTTACATCTAATGACTATTTTTATTAATAAACGTTAAAAACACCAATCAATTTTGTTCGTTGAGCTTTTACTGCACTCCATCTCTAAACTACTCGTAGTCACTATGACATATTTCTGTTATATATATATATATATATATATATATATATATATAATATATATATATATATATAATATATATTGAAAGGATACTCCAAGACATAAAAAGTGTTATGGTGGACATTCTTTCTTCTCAAATAGTTCGCTCGGATGAAAGTCATTCGAATTTAGTTAGATATTAAGCTTGAATTAGATAGATACCAAGCTTGTTTTATTCCGTTTATGACCTTTAGCGCAGGAATTTTTTTTTTCAATTTTTAGTTAACTACTACAATTTTAGAATCCTGATTTTTTCCCCTGCTCAGAATTCTAGAAATAAACATATTAATTAACTTTTATTAAACGGTTTAATTTTTTTTTGTTCTTCCTCACCCTGGTGTAGGAAAGCCTACACCAGGTCTAATAAATCACTTAGCAACATGCAACTGATCTATGGATAAAGGTACTAGGAAGCTTTACTTGAGTGAGGAAACCCGAGAACTTAACTTCCAAAAGGTGTATAGTAATTTAGAAGCAAAGAACAATCAGAAGTCTTCTAGGCTTGGCCTGACACTTCCAGAGGTATCTTTTCAGAGCTTACAGGCCATTACGAGGATGAACTTATTTTACATGACTTTGCTGCCTATAATGAACAAGGATGATCTTTGGCCTGCATGAACCTCGATACCTCTTCCCACCTCCTTCGATATAAATGGACAGTTATGTGGCTCCTTAGCCAGACGGCTTTATCCCCGGTTCTTAAAGTAAACAGAAAGCAGGGTAAAAACTGTACGGTACTATTAAGTTTAAAAATTTAGAAAAGGAGTAATTTATAGGTGCCGGTCATTATAAGGTGGGTAAGGAGAAAACAGTGATAGCTGTGACATAAGTTGTAACTACCTGTAAAGATACAACAATATCTGATTAATACCCTGAAAATAAAGTTGTGGTTAGTATACACTGTGCGAAACACTAGATGGAGTCTTACGGTCAAATATTAAACATCAAACACAGTTAGGTACACTATCCTGCTGCATAATAATAAAAATACACATAATATATATATATTTTTTTAAATTTTATTTAAATTTTTTTATTCATTATTTTTTTAATACAACACATCACTTTACGACACAACATATAACGAGAGGGACAGGGGATGAAGTAATAAGTGCTAATAGGGTAATTAAGGTAGAGAATCTATTGTCAGTAAAGTATTGCGGCACGTTGCCGCTTAGAGTTACTCGGGTTATTATAGTCATAATCTAGGAGTTCTGCAATTATTTCATTAGGTAGACTAGTTATTTTATTATAAAAATTATTAGATGATCTTACACAATATTGTTTGAAAGTTAAAATATTAAAGTAGAGTCTTATTACTTCGCTGGACAAGTATCGATGTGCGCCTCTAATACGCCTCAAGAATTTATTCTATATTGTTTCTATTAATTTCAACTTCCCACCTGTTAAGTGATCACTTCCATTACAGACTAGGCTTCCGAATCTCACTTATAAATGTAAAATGACAAAACAACGTTATTTGCTTTCAGTTTTTCACCCGACATTCTTGTATCTCTGAATTACTCGCTAATATATAACGTGAAGAAAATCTGAATTTTATAAAAATAAACATTATAATGAAAAGGGGTTTTTTGGTATAGTTTGTTATGATACATGCCATGCTACTTTAGACAGAAGTTTGCATTAGTTAACTACCAAATTTATTTTCATCTCTTTGTGTCCTTTAAGGAAAATTTTTTTCTCCCTAATAAAAGTCTGCAATTGATATCTTAATTTTTTTTCCTGTTCAAGAGGCTAGGAAAAACTGTTACGTCTAATTAACATTTTTTTTCTGTTTATAAATGTTAAATTAGGTAAACAAATCAGCTTCTTTATTTCAGATTTAACTTCATTCTATTTCACTTCTAAATTACTCTACGCTTTCACCTTTGCAGAATTTCGTTTAATGTTTAATATAAAACTATGTGGCTTTGGACCTAGAAGTTTGTTAAACAAATATTATTTAATATAAAGGATACTTCACTACCAGTGTAATAGGTGTGCAGAATACGATATGGGACCAAGAAAATTCGGAATCATATAGCAATGCGGGATCGGAAATGTTTCTGGCATGTGGTAGAGGGCGTGAAATGAGAGGTTGCGAGCACAGCAATCCCACTGGAAGTCACTATTTAAAAACCAGTTTATTAATACTGGGGAGTTAAAAGTAAGCAAACAATTCTACAAAGCTTAATACTAACGGTTCGTAGATTCAGTGAATATTGAAAGTATATTTATGGAAACACTAAGAAAGGCACTGAACAGACTGTAAGGAATTTGGATCCAAGGACCAGTGTTTCGCATAAGTGTGTTCTTCTTGATAGCTGCAAAATCCATTGAAACCTTCCACCCGGTGTTCCTTGGGGAAATAGAAGCCGGTCAGCTAAGGGGGGGGGGCTGACAAGAGTTTTCGGATGTGTCACTTATTTGTTTTTGCAGGGCATCTGAAAAGGAGGATGTGCTCTTTTCGGAAGGGGTCACGTTTCCAGAAGCTGACCACCCGAAGAGGGGAGAGAAAATCTACAAAAGAGCACTTGTATTCGGGAGTCGACACAGAACCTGCGATTGGAACAGACCTCACTGTTCGATGTGAGAGAACACGACGTCGGTTATATTTTGATTTGGAACGCTCGACCATCTGATCTGCTTACGTCAGTCTCTGAGAAGCCAAGACTGAAAATATGGTATTTTGTTATGCTTTGATTTTTCAATCAATTTCGTAAATAAATGTTTTTTGTAGTCCTAAAAGTTTTCGGAAGTGATTTAATGCATCCTCAGAATAAACCGGACACCTGTCCCAGTAAAGTAGGCTGGCAGATCTCTCTCTAGTGTAACGCCACAGAAAAGGGGTGCGTTACACAGAAGTAATAAATAAGTTATTACAATGATGTAATAATAAACGCTAACTTTTTTAAAAGGATTTGATGGTACAGAACATAATAAATTATAATAAAAAATAGCCGTAGAAACACTTAACATTCGAAAAACGTTTGAAATGCTCTTATAGCACTAGGCTCGATTTAGAAACACAGAAAACATCAAATATCGATAATTTAGTGACTGGGGAAATACTGCAGTAAGGATGAGTCCAGTGGAGATAGTGACGTTAAGAGTGACACTGAAGATACTTCCCATAGAACGTTCATACATCAACTACAAGATGGAGTCACAAATGTAGTTCAGAGAGTTTGTTGTTACTCAAAGTCACTTTCAAAGTCCTCTACGATAAATCGAAAGCATTTCCAATTCTTCATTGTGATTCGAATCGCATTTTAAGCTTCCTACACTTCCTGCATTATTGAGTACAGTATATAAAGTAATAAAAATTTTCTGAAGGAAAAATGAAGTTTTCATTACGTTTCATATTCCGTTATATATTTACATTATATATCGCAATACCAATAAGCATTTATAGTATAGAGAAAGTTTACTTTTCAGAATAGTTTAATATTGTGTAATAGATGACGCTTTAAATAGATATTCAGTCTGACTACGGAGGGTCCTTTGAGATAAGTTTAATCACCCGTGATTTATAAGTTAGGGAATTTTCCTTCTAATTAAATATTCAATCGAAATGAGGTATTATCATGGGGAAATTTAAATAATTATTTAGATAATTTCGTATATATTATTGAAGCAGTAATGGGAAATAACTATGCCTTATTATTATATGAACTGAACAGGTGTGGCATTAAAATACGTTTGGGGGGTTACCAGATTTTTTTAGGCTAGGAAAAAGTTGAACGGTACTATTTTTTTTAATATAATGTTTCGTTTTGTAAAATGGAATTTTTGCAAATAAACTAAAAGTAATAATTAGAACGATAGAAAATTTGGGATTACGAAAGGTATTTATGGATTTGGAATATTTTACGAAGATCATTTTGCTAACTCTAATCTTTATAGGAGCGTACTTAACGGAGATATTAATTAAAAACAACTCAATATGTTAATTTTTTTACTTAAATGTGTATATTTCTGCACACACAATTTCTTTTCAGGTAAATTTTTCCATTGAAGTTGGTTGGGTATTATTAATCACAAATTAATTAAGAACAGCCAGCAAGTTGTGATTTTTATTGGTGGATTCTATGAAATTTTCTACTATCATATGCTTTACGAGACATTAAAATTTCAATATTAACACATTGTGTGCGGGTACATTTCGCAGCGGAATTGTATCGGAAGCGGGCGTTTTGTGGTAAATTTAGTTACTCAGTTAAATCTCAATAGATCGAAAATTATTTAATTTTTTAACCAACTTTTCGTATTTTATATTGAAATAGATAAACAAATATATAAATAGAAATATATAAATAACAACCATAAGATATTTGTAAACAAAAAATATATTTTTTAGTAGATAAATTTATAATAGTATCATAAATATGAAAAATCAAATAGAAATAGTAGTATATAGTTTTAATTTTTTCGAATTATGTTATATATAAACATTTTTATATTCCAGAATCCAGGGCTTTACTAAGATACTTTTGTGCCCAGGGCTTAATCCAATTTTTGTGTCCTCCCCCCATGCAAATTTATAGCGACAAGTTATTATCATACTTACAGTCATATAAAAATTATAACATTGAATTATCATTGTATTAGCATTTAAGTAATTATTTAGAAATTATTAATTTAGAAATTAGCATTAAAGTAATATTTAAAATCAAAAACACCAAATTTTCATTTTACGTAATCATTATTATCTCTGTTTAGCCATGTTAAAAATTAAGGACCCTTAAACACCTAGAGTGACCTCCTTTTTTACTTTTACCTTGTCACACTTACAAGCTCTGTGGTGCAGAAAATAAGTAATAATAGAATTAAAAGTAATTTAAATTGACTAGATGATTTAATGGTTTATAGTGGTAAGTTTCTAATAATCTGTCTATATATGCTATAACCCATAGCATAAAAAGAACACCAGGTTTGTTAAGGGAATTAATTATTAGGTAAATAATAGTAAAATTAAAGTAAATAGGAAACAATATAGTACATGACCAACTCAATTACCTCGTACAATAAATTTTTAAACTTAACGATGGTAGCGTAAGTTTGTAATTTTTCACCACTTAATATGTGTTTCAAGCACTCGACTAAATTTTCGTGATCACCTAAAATTTTCATGCCCAAGGCACGTGCCCTAAGTCAGTGGTTCTTAACCTTTTTAAGCCGCGACCCAAATTTGAGAAATATGTTCATGTCGCGACCCAAAAAAAAGTCAAAACTTTTTCATTGCTTTATTTTAGAGCGTATTTTTAAAAAAATCTTCAATCCTACGATGATGATTTTTTTTAACTTTCAAATTTTTTTATTTATTTTTTTAATAATAAAGATAAACAAAAGTACTTTTCGATCCAAGGAAAATTTAATTAATAATCAAGTGTTTTTAATAATTTTTATTGACCAAATTAAAATATATTTATAACTTTTTGAAAATAATTGACATTTTAACTTATTCCTAAAAAAAAAAAGAAATATCAATACATATGTTAAGTTTTTTAAATTTTAAATGCAAGTCATACAGTTTTAATGAGAACCTTATGCTTGAATACATTTTGAAAGATCTTCAAACCTCGGTTGAATGCTTGTCAAGGAGCACCTTATATCTATTTCAGGATTTAACTTGTTCTAGGAGGTGTTGGTATTACTTATTATTTGGTGTATTACTAACTTTTTTGGTTCGACTCAGCGCGACCCAAGAAATATGCTTCGCGACCCAATTTTGGATCGCGACCCATAGGTTAAGAACCGCTGCCCTAAGTGACCGTGCGATAATCAGGCTCTGCCAGAATCTATGTAGTAGACAAGAACATTCGGCTTCGTTTTCCTGTATATACCGTTATTTTTGTACCCACAAACAAACAATGTTGTTGCACTAACCCGTACTAGTACGTGACTCGCGCTCAAGTATCAATTGTCAGAAAACGTACTAGTGCGTGTCTCGCATACAATATGTTAACATATTTTGTTTTTGACCAATAAGGTAAAATTTTAATATGCTCTTAGGAATATGTTTTGTAAGCGTAATTACCATTTATCTAAATCTCAGTCATTTTGAAACTTATTAATTTGTAAAGGTTGAAAAAAAAATTACAGAAAATGTTTTATGTGCAACTCTCATACATAATAATATTGTTATTTTTATTTATAAGATACCTTTTAGACTTTAGAATAAAACTCAATTTATTATCGTAAGAATTCAGTTGAAATAGAGTTAGAATGTATAGTAATAATTAAAATATTCATTTTCCTTAAAAAAAATGTGTATAATATATCTTTAAATTTCAAAAAGGATAATATGCTAATTTTTTTCCAGTCATGTCGCCCAAGGCACACAAATACATCTAATAAAAAAATTCCTTTTGAGTAAAAAAATGTTAACACTTGGCATGCGGGTATACTTCACTGCCAATTTAAGCCTGATGCGAGCGTTTTTTCGTAAATCGCGCGATAGTTTAGTTATTCAGAGAAATCGCAGTAAATCGAAAACTACTTTGTTTTTATGAACGAAACCTTTTTTTATTTTTACTTTAATATATACTTCATGATTATTTAACAAAAAAAAAACAATATTTTTACGAAATCACAAAAATAAACGATTTTTAAAATTAAAGTCCGATAATCTGCCAGAGCATATTTCTTCATCACTATCTTTGTCACAACGGCTCATTTTATCAATTTTGTATTTAACAATAAATAACCAAGCTTCAAATTGACAAAACACGACTTGTACGTTCTGGAGCTAGAAATTCGATTGAAGACAAAATAACGCAACAAAAGACCGAGTATCTCGACAATCATAACTTGTTTAAAGAAAAATTCAAAGGGTTGCATAGCAACGCAAACAACACGCATGTAATGCCACACATTCATATCATTATACTTATTTAGTAGATTTGTGGTAGTTAGCGGGTATCCACCACAAATCTACTAAATACGCATTTTTATATAACCTGCGCTCCAGTGACAGACTGCAAAAAAACGTAAAAATACGTTGGCCACACACGAAGTGTTAAATTAATTTTTTTTCTATAATTTTTCAAAACTTTGCCCATTAATGTTAAATGTTCTCTGTTTGATACAGAGAGAGTTCTTTGATTGAAATATTTTCTATGTATATAGGAGATATCGAAGAAAATGTATCAGATAACATCTGAAATATTTCAAGTACATACAGGTTGGTTCACTCTTAGTGCGAAAGTTTGAAGGATGTGTTGAGACTGAAAGATGATTCTTAATCATATAGCAATGTAGCGTAGAAAATTATTTCGTTATGCGGTGGTGGGCTGTCAACAAAATTTCTCGAGCACAGCAATTATACAGGAAATCATCGTTTTATAGTTGAAATCAATTAATAAAACCGTTTCAAACTTTTTTGTCACAGTATGTTTACTAACTTCATCACACATTAAATAATTGTATCAAATACTCAGTAATATCTGCTGTAAAAAAAGTAAAACATGCACATAATTGTGCGAATATAAAGTAGAAGTATATGTAGTACTACTTTAAATTCAATATTATATAATTAACTATCATAAATTTTAGTTGTAAAATGTTTATTTATTATTACTCTTATCAGTTGAATATTTCACTTATCTAAAGCATTTTGTAAATTTTTTTGTAAAAGAACACATACTATTCATTTTCATCATTTAAAAACATGTTATACTGCTCAATTTTAACTACAAGATTACATACACACATAAGAATAAATGTACACTATTGTGAATATTCAGATAATTGTAAAAATACAATCATTAAAATTTTGATTTTTTAAAAATATTTTGACTGAATCTAGAATAAATTTGTTCCTAATGGAAAAGCAAAATTGGCTAATATTTGGTAATAACTTTATTTTTCTAAGTTGTAAGATATTAAAAAAAAGAGAGTTTTGGAGTATTTTAAAAGTAATAATAGATCCCTTAAACTGCTTAAGTAAAACGTATCTTCATTTAAAAAGACATATGGTATCCTAAATATGATCAAAATACAGAATTTGTTATTGGCTTTTCCGTTTAAGGCTTTCTACACATGCATCCAAAATTTTAAAATTGTGTATGCAGTTTCTTAAAAGTTATTTACATATATGATTTCTTTAAACGAAGCTTTTTAAAATAAAATAAATGAAAACTTAAAGGCTTTTTTGTTTTATTTTGATGCAACTAAATTTGAGGTAAATTTGTCTGCAGACCAACTGAAATATATAGTATAAAATGTGCATGGAATGAGCAATAAGTTTCTCAACTTAATGTTCTTGTACGAAATAAAATATGTATTAAATTTTGACTAATTGAAGTATTAGATTTGTAATCTCATACAATAAAATTTTAAATCTTCAAGTACCCATTTTGCACATCCCGAAATACATTTTAACCAGTTTTGAAGTGATTTGTTTGAACATACATATTTAACTCGTATGAATCAATGATTACACGTACAATTTCTAAATTTTGTATTTAGGTCTAGTGTAACATCTTCTTGTTAACTTTTTTTCATTGCATTCTGTGCGTTATATTACAAACAATTTCTTCATAAAGTAGATATTAACGCTGTCGGTGTTAACTCTGAAAGGTATAACCGTAGATTATTGAAATTTTACATTTACGACTGTTGTAACGTCGAGTTCTGTTTCTCCATTTTTGTAACGTTATCTGTACTTTTTATAAATAAAATTCTCAATATAACAAATTTCAAACTTTATTGGTCTCCATAGTACTTCAGCTAAACTTATTGTTGAATTAATATATACTTATAAAGTTACTTATTTATGGGGTAGCGCCTCGCGCTCTCACGACACAGGTCCGCGGTTCGATCTGGGCAAGGTTGACTCAGCCTTTCATCCTTCAGTTAGAAACTGAGGACCAAGCGTGCTTGGGAACTAAACACTGGGGTATCCGTGTTATATTGACCACCTAACCGGAACATATCGTTCGCACCCCAGGGCCCTTGGTCTCGTAAACGGAGATTGGCACCGTAGACCTTGGACCCTAGGGACTGTTGCGCAGAGAAGTTTTTTTAGTTTAATTACTTTTTTATACAATCATACTAAATGCTGAACTAATATTGTATATTTTTTATATTTTAACGTATTATTTAATATTTTACTAAATATGTTTGTATATGCCCACTTTATTCAAGAGTTAGAGGATTTCATTGAAAATAAGTTTAACCCTTAATACACAGTTTTTTCAAAAGGCCGGAAAATAATTAATTTTTAATGTAAAAAACACAATTTAGAATGTTAAATTTAGAATATTTTTATATATATATATATATTATATATATATATATGTTTGTGTGTGTATGTATATAAATATATATTTATATATATATATATATTTTATACATGTCTATAAAAGAACTCCGGGGTTTTGAGGCAAAATATTTTAATGAAATAAAACATACATACATGTTTTATATGACTGGCAAGCTTACATTTTCAAGTTTTTTTTTAACACTTAGTAAAGTTCTGATATACCAGAATCTAAACGGTATTCTTCTTCCATGTCGCGTGTCGTGTTCGTACTCGAATTCATCGGCTCAGAACCCCAAATTCTGAATTACCGGTTTACGTGACCATTCACATGAAAAGAAGTTCGTCACTAAAAATTACACTTTTTAAAAAACCATTATTGTTATCAATTTTATCTAGCATTGAAGCAAAGTCGTATCTCTTAACCTTGTCTGCTGGTTTGATGTGGTGTACAAGTTGAATCTTATAAGCAGTTACGTAGTCTTTTATGAAGACCTTACCGACAGTTGATTGGTAACCCCACTCAGGCTGTGTCCTGTCAACGATTTTTAGGGCTTCGAAGGCATAGCTCGGATTCTGTCCACTTTCTCTTGAGACACACTCGGCCTATCGGCGATTTTGTTTCAAACACCTGTTTCATTAAATGCACTGAACCATTGACGAATGTTTTGTAGAAGGCTTAACACCATAGTTACGTCGAAAGTTTCTTTGTACGGTAATACAGACTTGTTTCTATGAGCCAAATAACACATTGAGCCTTTTGTTGCGGAGTCGCCATCATTTCAAATTTCGTGACACTTTTCAAGGTCAACGCCAACAGTTGATACAAAAATTCCCAATTTATGAGTAAAAACTTTTTGAGTATTTTTCAGAGAAATCGACTAACTTTTGTTTTTTATAGTTAGTGAGATATAATTTTTAAATAGGAGTTCTTTATATATATATATATATATATATATTATACTTGAATAAATAAGCGTTATAGCTTACAATCCCATGTAAATGATAAATAACGATTATTTTGTTTTCTTTCACATTGTTATTTTCAATTCTCGATTCCATTCAAATGTGAAAAATTATAGCAACATAAAGTACAACGGCGCTCGAATTAACTCGAGCGTGCACGTTAAGGGGTTAAATGAAATAAAGTAATAAATGTGTATAATTTTAATAGGATGCACAAAGAAGTCGTTTTGTATCTACATCATAATTTTAAAAATCCTTTTTTTTTATGAAGTTTCCGTAAAACACATTAACTGCGTTCCGAGTATTTCAAAGCGTAGCTCAGTAAATTCTGTCACTAAGGAAAGTCATATCATATAGAGCACTCAGGTTCAAAAACCATCAACTAAAGTCCCTCCTCTTTAGAACGTGCCACGAATAAAGCACGAAGCGTCTCGTATAACCGAGAGGGGCTTTTATGTTAAAAGTTTCACTCGTAAAAACTTTTCCTTCGGACTAAATCAAAAGCATTCTTTGGCAGACATTAAAAATCCATTTACGGGGGAGGTGATGATCATCATCTGTCGAGAACTACTGTCAGGGTCGGGTTTCAATCGAGCAATTATGGCCGAAACAGAAAAGCACCTATCAGCGATTTTCGACACCCCCCTCTATCCCACGCTTGAAAAGCTTTCGCAAATTGATTTGGAATTCAAAAGAAGACGGCCAAATAGTTCTCTATAGTGTTGCGGAAAAAATACCATTTCCAGGTACTGAACGTGATTTAACAGGTCATTAAGACATCGATTACGGTTTTGACAGCAATTGACAATTCAGTTGATGCCACTTGAAAATAGTCACTGAAATACTTACAGGACATAATAACAAGGCTGAAACCTACGGATAATTCAGAAATAAATTTTTTTTAGTATCGTTTGGCATTAACTTACGGAAAGTTTTATTATTCTATCTTTTATCCATATATTGTGTAACTAAACAACTAAACTACAGAAGAAATACCATAATATAATCAAAATTTAATATTTTTTATGAAATTCTTAAGCTTTCTTTATTCTACAATAATCAGGAAATGTTTTTAGTTAATTTATAAAAAACACACTTATAAGCATGTCCTGTTTCTAATAACTGTAATAAGATAACTGTAACTTTAAAATAGACATTACATTCCATGAAAAAGTAATAAAACTTTTAACTTTAACTGCACAACACATAGAATAATTGGTAAAATAAACTTTCCCATTTACAAAACCTTGCTTAATAAGATTTATTGCACTGCAATTAATAAAGGAGTTTGTCTTATCTTCAAGTCTTACTTAATACTGTTCTATCCCTAAATAGATATTTATCATAAATATTCAGAAAAGTTTTTAATTAATTTATAAAACACACACTTATAAGCATGTTCCAGTTCTAATAATTATAATAAGATAACTGTAACTTTAAGATATATCATTACATTCCAAGAAAACATAATAAAAAATTTAACTTTAACTGCGCAACGCATAGAATAATCTGTAAAATAATTTTTTTCATTTACAAAACCTAGCTTAATAAGATTCATTGCAGGGCAATTACTAAAGGAATTTGTCTTATCTTTAAGTCTTACTTAATACTGTTCTATCTCTTAATAGTCATTTATAATAAATATTCAGAAATTTTTTAGTTAATTTATAAAAAGTACATTTATAAGCATACTTTGGTTCTAATAACTACAATAATAACTGTAACTTTAAAATATATCCTTACATTCCAAGAAAACGTAATAAAACTTTTAACTGTAGCTGCACAATGCATAGAATAATTGGTAAAATAAATTTTCTCATTTACTAAACCTTGTTTAATAAGATTTATTGCAGGAATATGCCTTATCTTCAAGTCTTTCTTAATACTGTTCAATCCCTTAATAGACATTTATAATAAATATTCAGAAAATGTTTTAGTTAATTTATAAAAAACAAACTTATTAGCATGTTATGGTTCTAATAACTGCAACTTTAAGATATATTATTACATTCCAAGAAAGAGTAATAAAACTTTTAATTTTAACTGCACAATGCATAATAAAATTGGTAAAATAAATTTTCTCAATTACAAAAGACTTGCTTAATAAGATTCATTTTAGTTTAATTACTAAACGAATTTATCTTATCTTCAAGCCTTACTTAATTCTGTTCTATCCCTTAATAGCCATTTATAATAAATATTCAGAGAATATTTTATTTAATTTATAAAAGAACACTTATAAGCATGTTCTGTTTCTAATAACTATAAAAAGATAATTGTAACCTTAAGATATATCATTACATTCAAGAAAACGTAATAAATCTGTTAACGTTAACTGCACAATGCATAGAATAATTGGTAAAATAAATTTTCTCATTTACAAAACCTTTGCTTAATAAGATTCATTGCAGAGAAATTACTAAAATAATTTGTCTTATCTTCAAGTCTTAACGTAATACTGTTCTGTCCCTTAATAGCCATTTATAATAAATTGATTTAGATAAACAACGTGAAATAAAGACAGTTCTCATAAATTATTCTCCGTTCCTTCTAATTTGAATAATACCACCTTGCTTGAAAATGGTCTGTTATTGCTCTATATTTCCAAGAGTAAAATTATTTAACCTAGCATTAAGTAGTTTTAAAACAATTGCTATAGTCAGTCAATACTAGGCAGAAATTCCAGTAAAATTTCAAAGCCCAAAGCCGAGTTGTACCTTAATGTAACAATCATTAACTTGAAATAGCCATTTGCCTCCATCAATAGTGGGCATCGATTATAGACATATGGTTAAAGCTTAAATAAGAGCAGAGTTGGAGTCAGCTCTAATGGAGTACTCAAATGAATTGCTCATTCTAGTTGAATGTTAAACATAAAATTGTACCACTCTCTGACTCCCTTTGAAGTTTTATCAAACCGTAAATTATTAGAAGATCGGAGGTGTTTGAGTAAGGTTGAACAAAAATTTATTTTAAAGGCAGCATTGTTTATTAATCTGATCAAATTTCGCTAAAATAATTAAAGTTTAAAGATAGTATTAGAAATGTTAAAAAGTAAATTGTATTTTTGAATGGAATATTACATATTTTTCATCATAATATCTAGATAATTTGTTTGTCGCGGTTAAATAATTAAGAAAAGTTATGAAGAATTCCATATTTGAATTTGAAATCATGCCATTTCTGTTTTATTCTTCTTTTAAATCCAGAGTAAGGGAACAAGAATCACAGCTATTAGCCTACAATAGCAAAGAATTAAAGCTTCCTTTTCGATAGTACATGAGACGTGAATCTTACTATAAGGCAAAGATTATTTAAATAATACATTTAATATGATCAAAATACAGAATTTATTATTGGCTCGAAATTCCGTTTGAGCTTTTCTAAGCATGAAACAAAAGTTTTGAAATTGTGTCTTCAGTTTCTAAAAAGTTATTAGTGTATATGATTTCATTAATAGAGGCTTTTTAAAACAAATGAAAAGTTAAAGAGTTTTTTAATTTGGTAGGAAAATACGTTGCATGGAATGCATTTTGTGTCCAGTGCAGGGTAACTAAAAGATATACTTATATCTTATAAATATATTTTTCATCATAATATCTAGATAATTTTGTTTGTGACGGTTAAATAATTAAGAAAAATTATGAAGGAATCCATGCTTTAATTTGAAATAATGCCATTTCTGTTTTAATCTTCTTTTAAATCCAGAATAAAGGAACAAGAATAACCACTATTAAACTTACAGTAACAGAGAATTAAAGCTTCCGTTTCCATAGTACATGAGATGTAAATCTTAATATAAGGCAAAGCACATTTAAATAGCATTTAAGCTTATTTAAATAGTACCGTTAATATGTCCAAAATACAGAATTTGTTACTGGCTCTAAATACCGTTTGTGCCTCTCTATGCATGCAACAAAAATTTTGAAATTGTGCCTTCAGTTTCTAAAAAGTTATTTAATGAATAGGATTACATTAATAGAGGCTTTTTTAAACAAACGAGAAAAGTTAAAGACGTTTTTTAATTTGGTTGGAAAATACGTTGAATGGAATGCATTTTGCGTAGAGTGCAGGGTTATTAAAAGATATCCTTATATTTTCTAAACATATTTTTCATCATAATGTCTAGATAATTTTGTTTGTGATGGTTAAATAATTTTAAATATAATTATGAAGAAATCCATGTTTTAATTTGAAATAATGCCATTTCTGTTTTAATCTTCTTTTAAATCCAGAGTAAAGGAACAAGAATCGCCGCTATTAAGCTAACAGTAGCAGAGAATTAAAGCTTCCATTTCAATAGTATATGTAAATCTTAATATAAGGAAAAGCTCATTTAAATAGCATTTAATCTCATTTGAATAGTACCTTTAATATGATTAAAATACAGAATTTGTTACAGAAATTCAATTTGAGCCTTTCTATGCATACAACAAAAATATTGAAATTCTGTTTTCAGTTTCTAAAAGGTTATTAATGTATATAATTTCTATAATAGAGGATTTTTTAACAAATAAAAAGTTAAAAACTTTTTTAATTTGGTTATAAAATTAAGTTAGAAAATACGTTACACAGAATGCATTTTCCGTCCAATGCAGGGTAATTAAAAGGTATCCTTATATCTTCTAAATATATTTTTCATGATAATGTCTAAATAATTTTGTTTGTGATGCTTAAATAAGTAAGAAAAATTATGAAGAAATCAATGTTTTAATTTGAAATAATGTCATTTCTGTTTTCCTCTTCTTTTAAATCCAGAGTAAAGGAACAAGTATCACCGCTATTAAGCTTACAATAGCAGAGAATTAAAATTCCGTTTCGATATTACATGAGACGTGAATCTTAATATAAGGCAAAGCTCATTTAAATAGTATCTTTAATATGTTTAAAATACAAAAATTTTTATTATCTCGAAATTACGTTTGAGCCTTGCTATGCATGAAACAAAAAATTTTGAAATTGTGTCTTCAGTTTCTAAAAAGTTATTAATGTATATGATTTCATTAATAGAAGCTTTTTTAAACAAATGAAAAGTTAAAGACTATTTTAATTTGGTTGGAAAATACGTTCCATGGAATGCATTTTCTGTCCGGTACAGGTAATTAAAAGATATCCTTATATCTTCTTAACATATTTTTCATTATAATATCTAGATAATTTTGTTTGTGACGGTTAAATAATTAAGAAAAATTATGAAGAAATCCATGTTTTAATTTGAAATAATGCCATTTCTGTTTTAATCTTCTTTTAAATCCAGAGTAAAGGAACAAGAATCACCGCTATTAAGTTTACAATAGCAGAGAATTAAAGCTTCCGTTTCGATAGTACATGAGACGTGAATCTTAATATGAGGCAAAGATTAACTGGAAACAGCAATCTGCAGCAGGCTATCAAAACACATCTATCACGGCTCTACCCGACTGAGAACAATAGATCCTTCACTGATTCTTAGATAGGTACGATAATGAGTTCCTGGCTTTAGAAGACCCCATACATAAACCGCATTTCTGACGATCTTTTAAGTTGAGAGATATTCTCCTTGAAGCGGATTATGGTGGTGGAAGGCGGGATATTAGTATATGTTTATTAAAAGGGAAGTTATAATTAGTGACAAGCATTATTGAGAATGTCTTAAGCACCAGAAAATTATAGTAGAGTTAATAACTGTATTAGAATATTAGAGGCTACATGAAAATTTAACAAATTCATATGCTTGTTAACAATTAATCTGCGTTCTTACGAAATAAATTTTTATCCCAATATTTTAAGAGATTTTAAAAAATAATATATCGTCACATATGGGTAACGTGACGTGTCACGTGTAACAATTATTTACATTCGGTTCAGCTTTTTTTACCCCTTCCAGTGAGTCATCGTCAAAGACATACCAGAAAAGGACCGGTTTGAACTAGAAAGAAACTTCGGACTTCTCCCAACCAATAGAAGGGTCAACTGGTTTGGGGGATTCTGACCCCTCCCCCGCCGTTCTGGAGTGGACCCCTGTTCTTTCTCCACGAGGTAATCTGATTTTTTAAGGGAACAAGGTTGTTACCAGAGGAGACAAGAGGGGAACTCTGCTGGCATCCGCGGCTTGCGGAATAGACGTTTTTTTCTGCGACACGAGAAAGAGGAAAATCCTCGCGATATTGTTTTTATGGCCGACGCCGATTCTAGACCAGTCTTCGATATCTACAAATGATAAGTTGATTCCAGTTGTATTCCTTAGGCATTTATTTAATTGTATAACATTATTTAATCAAGATATATTTGTAAATGTGTTTTTTAATGAGTTTAGAATTCTTCTTTCTGAAACACTAGACCAACGTAACATTATTTTTACAATGTGCAACACAATAACACACACAGGAAGTAGAGTTAACCTACTTATTTAGCTCAAATCAAAGAGCAAAATACAATTGCAAGCTCTGCACAACACTAAACTTAGAACTCTTTATGATTGAGCTTTTATAACATCAGGGAAAGTTCCAGAAATCTGGGAAGACGATGAACGCTTTAATGCACAATGCAGATAAATGGCAAAGATTCTAGAATACTTTTCTAGAATACTATAGAAAATTCCAGAATCGTCTGGAACACGAAATAAAGCATAAATACATGAATTAAATAAATACTTATACACACGGATTTAAAATCCTATCGCTGCTGTTGGGTTTCGAACTCACGACCTTTCGATTACAAGACTAGTGGGATGACTATTCAACTATGTAGACATTAATGCTTCTTTTCAATGCGGCAATATTATAAGCTTGTTTGAGGTAATAAAGTGAAATAATTTTTTAAAGTATTAAACAGTAGTAAGATTATTTGTGAAGAATATTAAAGATAAAATTACTCACTAATAACAGATCTTTCTATTTGAAAAAAAAAATATTTCTGATTAAAAATTCACATGCTGATTTAATAGTCAGTTAGATAGAATTTTTAAAAACCTTTCTTACGTAATATCGTCAAAATTTCATTTGTTAATTGTCTTGTGATATTTTTCTCACTATATTTCAATAATCATAGGAAACTACTGTTTGTATGAAGCCTTATATACATATGTCATAAAAATTACTATTTTAATCAACTCTTTGAATCGTTTATAAAATATTTTACTATATTAAATAGGTGGTTAAATTTATATGATATCCACTAGTCGGAAATTAATGTAAGAATGCATAATTCATGTTCTGCAGCAATTTAGAGGTATATATGATAATGCAGAAACGTTCTAAAAAATAATATTAAATTGAGAATATTTTTCAAAAAACCGTATTCATTTTATTTTCAGTAAAAAAAAAGATTTATTTTGAAAAGCTTTCATCCCAAATTTATGTAATTTTTATCCATGAAATAACTAGTGTAACTAAGCTTTGTTATTTTTATTATTTGTATCCTTATACACATATGTAATTAAAACTACTAATTTCAACAAATCTTTGATTCGCTTTTAAACTAGTATACTTTATTAAAGAGGTGGTTAACTCTTTATGATAATCACTAGTCTGAAATTTCTGTAAGAATGCATAATTCATGTTGCGCAGTAATTTAGAGATACATAAGATAATATAGAAACGTTCTAAAAATAATATTCAATTGAGAATATTTTTCAGAAACCCGTATTCAGTTTATTTCAGTTAAAAAAAGGACTTATTTTGAAAAGCTTTCATCTCAAATCTATGTAATTTAATCAATGAAATAGCTAAGTGTAACTAGGCTTTGTTATTTTTATTATTTGTATGAAGCCTTATATACATATGTAATCAAAACTACTAATTTTAACAAATCTTTTATTCGTTTATAAACTATTATAATGTATTGAATAGGTGGTTAAATCTATATGATATCCACTAGTCGGAAATTCCTCTAAGAATGCATAATTCATGTCGCGCAGCAATTTAGACATACATGTGATAATATAAAAACGTTCTAAAAAATAATTTTCAATTGAGAATATTTTTCAGAAACCCGTATTCAGTTTATTTTCAGTAAAAAATGACTTATTTTGAAAAGCTTTCATCTCAAATCTATGTAATTTAATCAATGAAATAGCTAAGTGTAACTAAGCTTTGATATTTCTATCATTTATCTGAAAAAAGAAATCAGAGCATTACGACTGCATCTTCAGTTTCTATTGCGGGACTCTGACTCAACGCAATTAGCATCAAAATAGGAGCAATTTTCTTTGATGTTTGCTTATTTCTATTTCATTTGCGACGTCGGTAATTACCTACTCAAACGCAATAAAGTTTCGCAGAAAATGGAAAGCCTTTCGCAATAAGTTATTCGTGACACTTTCCATTACATTCCATTATTTAATTTCCAAGTCAGCACAGTGCATGCAACAAAATAAATGGACAGATTGAGTGCCGGAGAAAAAAATGCGAAATCACATACGCTGGTAATCTGAAAATCGATGCATTTTTCTCATTTTTTGTAGAAAAAAGTAATCAGCGCTTTACCTTTAAACCATCCGGGTGCGTAATAGAAATTTAAATCCTTTTCTCGCATATTTTAACGCCGAAAGTGACAGAATAAAAATATGAAAGGCGGTGTGTATTTGTACGTCAAAATGTCATACACAATGATTGAGTGAAAGCTAATTCACAGAGTTGCAGCTGTCAGGAACCTACTGTGAAACAATATCGGAAACGAGATCAGTCAATCGAAAGGAATTCGGTTAAGAATGGTTTAGTTATATTTTATCAGTATAATAGATTTCGAAATGTTTTCAAGTGATTGCTGTAGGACGGATAATGCATAAAATATCTGGTGAAATATTATTTTTTATATTCCGCTGAATAACATACCATATACAGACATGCCAACATTCAGGCACATGTGTCCGGAGAAACAGTGTGGTTTGAAATTTTAACGTGTTAATTACAGATTATAAATAGTTACATATCTTATTGGTTTTTAAATTAAAATTAAATATAAAAGATTTACACAGTAGTACATTTTAAAAGGCTGAATAACATGCCATAGTAAGACATGCCAACATTCAGGCGTATGTGTCCGGAGCAACAGCGTGGTTTTAAATTTTAAGATGCTAATTACAGATTATAAATAAGTACATATCTTATTGGTTTTTAAATTAAAAATAAATATAAAAAATTGATGCAGTAGTAAATTGTAAAAGGCTGAATAACATGCCATAAGCAGACATGCCAAAATTCAGGCACATGTGTCTGGAGCAGCAATTTGGTTTAAAATTTTAACATGCTAATTAAAGATTGTACATATCTTATTGATTTTTAAATTAAAATTAAATATAAAAGATTTACACAGTAGTAAATTGTAAAAGGCTGAATAACATGCCATGTGCATACATGCCAACATTCAGGCACATGTGTTCGGAGCAACATCGTGGTTTAAAATTTAACATGCTAATTACAGACTGTATATATCTTATTGGTTTTTAAATTAAAATTAAATATAAAAGTTTTACACAGCTGTAAATTGTAAAAGTCTGAATAATATGCCATAAGCAGACATGCCAAAATTCAGGGACATTTGTCCGGAGCAACAGCGGGGTTTAAAATTTTAACATGCTAATTACAGATTGTACATATCTTATTGGTTCTTAAATTAAAATTAAATATAAAAGATTTACACAGTTGTAAATTGTAAAAGGCTGAACAACATGCCATGTGCATACATGCCAACATTCAGGCACATGTGTCCGGAGCAACAGCGTGGTTTGAAATTTTCACATGCTAAATACAGATTATACATAAGTACATATGGTATTGGTTTTTAAATTAAAATTAAATATAAAAGATTTACACAGTTGTAAATTGTAAAAGGCTGAACAACATGCCATGTGCATACATGCCAACATTCAGGCACATGTGTCCGGAGCAACAGCGTGGTTTGAAATTTTCACATGCTAAATACAGATTATACATAAGTACATATGTTATTGGTTTTTAAATTAAAATTAAATATAAAAGTTTTACACAGCTGTAAATTGTAAAAGGCTGAATAAACATGCCATGTGCAGACATGCCAAAATTCAGGCACTTGTGTCCGGAGCAACAGCGGGGTTTAAAATTTTAACATGCTAATTACAGATTGTACATATCTTATTGGTTCTTAAATTAAAATTAAATATAAAAGATTTACACAGTTGTAAATTGTAAAAGGCTGAATAATATACCATATGCAGACATACCAACATTCAGTCACATGTGTCCGAAGCAAAATCGTGATTTAAAATTTTAGCATGCTAATTACAGATTATACATAAATACATATCTTATTGGTTTTAATTGAAAATTAAATATTAAAGATTTACGTAGTAGTAAATTGTAAAAGGCTGAATAACATGCCATGTGCAGACATGCCAACATTCAGGCACATGTGTCCGCAGCAACAGAGTGGTTTAAAATTTTAACATGCTAATTACAGATTATACATAAATACATATCTTATTGGTTTTTAATTAAAATTAAATATAAAGATTTACACAGTAGTAAATTGTAAAAGGCTGAATAACATTCCATACGCAGACATGCCAACATTCAGGCACATGTGTCCGCAGCAACATCGTGGTTTGAAACTTTAACATGCTAATTACAGATTATACATAAATACATATCTTATTGGTTTTTAAATTAAAATTAAATATAAAGATTTACACAATAGTAAATTGTAAAAGGCTGAATAACATGCCATGTGCAGACATGCCAACATTCAGGCACATTTGTCCGGAGCAACAGCGTGGTTTAAAATTTTAACATTCTGATTACAGATTATACATAAGTACATATCTGATTGGTTTTTAAATTAAAATTAAATATTAAAGATTTACACAATAGTAAATTGTAAAAGGCTGAATAACATGCCATGTGCAGACATGCCAACATTCAGGCACATGTGTCCGCAGCAACATCGTAGTTTAAAATTTTAACATGCTAATTACAGATTATACATAAGTACATATCTTATTGGTTTTTAAATTAAAATGAAATATAAAAGATTTACTCAGTAGTAAATTGTAAAAGGTAAATTAAAATTTATCAATTTAAAAATTTATGTGTAGCTTTTTTTTAGCTTCTGAAAATCTGAGAATTTTCCGGAGTTATCAAATTTTCTTATTTCTCGGGAGCTGTTTCAAAGAATCCGGAGTAGTTGGCATATCTGCATATGTAATGCAGATACAAGATATCTTTTTTAATTAATATTTCACATAAGACGGCGTAAAGTAATTTTACTAAAATATTTATATTTCTATGAAAGCTTAAACACATAATTTAGTTTCACATTGTTTTCAACCATATTAAGGAGATATAGTACCTTTTCCAATTTAAGACCTATAATAAAGGTGAAGTGTTACACCTTATGTGGGTCAACAGACATGGGATATCGGAGCTAAAAGACTGTTCAATACATGACTACTATTCTAGTAAACTCCTTGTGGTGTCCTACATTGTAGAAGCCAGACAGGACAGCAAGTCTTGCATTTCGTGCTTTGCGAGTGCACACTTAATGGGTTTCTTGTACGATCTCCTAAGACGTGCACCGCGTGTAATTCAAGATACACCTTCTCAAATTTTAAAAAGCCTAGATTTTTCTTTGGTCGAGTTTTTTTTTTAAACTTCTGATCCTTTTCAAATTTTTAGATGTTTTTGAACTTGTGGGTTGGTTTATATTTGAATCACTTTTGGGATTTGTTACAACAGGCTCAAATCCTTTATCATAACAAATTTTATTTTTTAAATTTAGCATAAAATAAAAAATTCCGCTTCATTCAGAGAGACATTTAACAAATCTTTACATAACGTACCAACTATTAAAATAGAATATATTTTTACTATATTAAGTAATATATTTTTGAAATTAATGTGCAAATGTACTCCAGACCAAAAATATGTAACTTTTATTTTTTAAATTTAGCATAAAATTAAAAATTCTGCTCCATCCACAAAAAAATTTAACAAGTCTTTACATAATGTACTAACTATTAAATAGTATATAATTTTACTATTTTAAGTAATATATTTTTCAAATTAATGTGCAAATGTACTCCAGACCAAAAATATATAATTTTTTTTAGTTTAGCATAAAATAAAAAATTCCTCTCCATTCAGAAAGAAATTTAACAAGTCTCTACATAACGTACTAATATTATATATATATATATATATATATATATATATATATATATATATATATATATATATATATATATATATATATATATATATATACATATATATATATTACATATATATACATATATATATATATATATATATATATATATATATATATATATATATATATATATATATATATATATATATATATATATATATATATATATGTATATATATATATATATATAGTAAAATAGTATAAAAAATTGCTATTTTAAGTACTATATTTTTCAACTTAATGTTCAAATATTCTCCAGACTAACAATATTAAGTTCATTTACCGCAATGTAACCTTTAAAATATGTATTAGACACTAAATTTTCAAATCCAGTTGAAAATAAATATATTATTAATTCTGTAAATATAAGACTTTGAAAATATTTCGTATCTTAAAACTTTTAATAAATTCAGAAACTGTTACGAAATTTTTAAGTAAAAAGTGTAAAAATTTTATCGTGTTTTAAAATAAAATATATTGTTTGAATTTTTATAATTCTGATATGTAAAATAAAAGAACGTAACTTGATATAAAAGTTAATTTCTAATTTACTCAGTTTTAAAGTTATTTAGTGAGAAATGGTATATATATATATATATATATATATATATATGTAATCCATTTTTTATAAAACTCCTTCACAAGGAGAAAGTTCAACAGCTAGCATTCATAAAGTACAAAGATGCAGTCGGGTCTCATATTCAAGAGAACTCAGAAGTCTAATTTAAAACTTTATTTCAGAGCGGCAACACGGCACATCTGTCCTTCTGGACAATATAGAATCAAAAGCCACAGAGTTCACTCTGCTCACACACAAGTACACCCAAGAGCGCTGACAACAAGAATTTTTCCCACAACAAAAACAACTTACTAAGCGAATTAAATGCAATATCAGCAAAACACGAACACATGTTCCGCCAACACCTGGGAAATTGCTGTATAGACAGAAAGTTTACAGTTTTATGACAGAAAGGAATGTTAAGTGGAAAATACTTCGTTGATTAAACCATTTAGAGGCTGATAAAGATATTTAGATGAATTAAAATAGGAGAGAGGAGGTTTTTGAAGAAATATTAAAGTTAAATAATTTTGATATATTACAGATCCCCCCCGAAAAAAGAGAAAATCGTCTCGCTGATGGGTGACATTTTCACAACTTATAATAGTACAAATATATGATTATCAAAATTTTTTACAAGAAATTGTAACATTAAACGAATAAATTTAGTGTAGAAGAGTCAGAACTGTCTTTCTAGTGTGTCAGAATTGGAGACATCAGGGTTACAGAGTCAGAAGCTTGGTCTGTAACTCATCATAAGTAATTCCACACCATCACATCAAAATTTAAATCTATCAAGTTATACCGTTCCTCTGACTCTCCTGCACCATCACAAAATCTCTATACAGAATCAATATATAAACAACTAAACAATGAAAAGATAATATACAATGAATATAAACAGAAACAAAATAACAAAAACACCTTTACAACTTCTGGAATATAGGCAATGTGATCCCGCACATACGCTTTTCAAGTAGGGATTCCTCAGGCAAAAAGACTACGAATAATCCCTAAGCACAATTGATCACGTGATAAAAAATACTCATGTTTAAAGAGAAAGCGCTAACTATTGGCTAAAGTAGTACAGACAGAGACTGAATTAAGTCCATAGCGTGCTTGGAGGGAAAAATCAGAATACCGCGCAAACCCTGAACTCACTTCATGAACAAAAGTTATTTAATTAATATTAAAATACGGATAAGGATTTTAATATTACACACACATATATATATATATATATATATATATATATATATATATATATCTGTGTGTGTATGTATATATATATATACTTAAATATATATATATATATATATATATATATATATATATATATATATATATATATATATATATATGTGTGTGTGTGTATATTTATATGTATATATATATATATATATATATATATATATATTTATGTGTGTGTGTGTATATAATGTAACGAATTCTAGTTACATTAAATTCTCATACAGACTTAACTAAAACCTCAAGAAAAGACGCCATGATGTATTAGAACAGCAAACGTGCCTTTTGTGAACTTTCGAACTGGGCTCTTCTTTGCATAGTGAAAGGCCGTTGTTTAGCGTAGAGTGGATGCTGAATGGAGAATTGTTGACATCTCAATCATTCTGTCTGAGACATTCTTTGGGAT
>CM063506.1:18809800-18839800 GCA_032207245.1 Pardosa pseudoannulata
CAAAGAACTATTTCAGTTTTTTCCATCCTCTGTTAGTTGAAAATTCAAACTTTTAAAGAATGTAAATTTTAATGTTTTTCTAAGATTTTCGCTAGTATATAGGTGGTTTTATAGAAACACGATAAAAACACCATCAGATTTCTTGTTATCAATTTCATATATATGCTTTCCGTTATCTTACAATCCTCTAATCTCCTCAGAAAAAGCTTATTATCCTTTCTTTTTAAAACTTGCCACACCACAGAAGAAAAATTAAAATAAAGCAGCTAATGACAAACGATAATATTTTTAAAACAAATATTAAAACCATTGATGTACGCAACACTTGTAACTGAAGAGTAACGTGTGTATCAAGTTTAAATTTATGTATACAATAAGGCGATTTCACGCAGTAGGGCAAATTCTCAAATTATGCCAATTATGGCTTTAGTTTCAAACGAAAGGGCAGTTTATTTTTTATCTATTGGCTGTTGTAAACATGAAAATGATTGGGAAGGGCATTATAGTAGTTCGTGACGTTGTGACAAATTGCCTTATATGTTCTCTTATCATACGCGTAAGTTGAGAAAACGATATATTAACACATTGTGTTTGGGTGCATTTCGCAGCGGAATTGTACCGGGAATGGCGTTTTGAGCGTAAATTTAGTTATTCAGTTAAATCTCAACTGATCGAAAATTATTTCATTTTTTAATCAACTTTTTGTATTTTATATTGAAATATATAAACAAATATATAAATAGACATATAAACACCTATATATATAAATATAAATATATATATAATATATAAATATACATATATATAATTTCATTTTCGCAAGGATAAATAAAAAGTTAATTTTAAATCTAATTTGATTATTTTTAATCAACCTTTCCGTTCTGTGGTTCCTCATCGACTAATGTAAAAACTAGTTTTTATTTGTCTAAATTTTTCTAGAATCTATGTAGTAGACAAGAACATTCGGCTTCGTTTTCCTGTATATACTGTTATTTTTGTACCCACAAGCAAACCATTTTGTTACACTAACCCGTACTAATACGTGACCCGCGCTCAAGTATCAATCGTCAGAAAACGTACTATCAAGTGTCCCATATACAATGTGTTAAGAAATATCAATTTTAATCGTCTCTTAGTAACAGAGGGTCACTGTATTCTATATAGGTTTTGATTTGATATAAATTTTCGGAATTATAAGGAAAAACTCGTAAAAGGTTTGCAGTGTTTAATTATCTATATCTTTTTATATGAGATTTAATTTCCATATATGAACTATACTTCCAAACAAATCACCGAATTTTTGCCAATAGTCAGTTAAATATTATTCAAAAATTACAAATAATTTCCAGTTGTTTCTGATAAAGTTTATCAAAACTATTTTTTTCTTTTTGTATATGTGTGATCTACTAACTGCACAACTTGACTGGAAATTTTAAACATTTTCTTTACATTAAAAATATTTGAGAAATAATTTGATAAAGTATAATTTAAAAATTTAGACAAAAGTCTGAATATTAATCCCTTATCTGCACGCTCGAGTTAACTGGAGCTCGATAAACTGGCCAAACTATCCGCACTCTAGATAATTCGAGCAGCGTTGTACTTTATGTTGCTATAATTTTTCACACTCAAATGCAATCGAGAATTGAAAATAACAATGTGAAAAAAAAACAATCGTTTTATTGATATTTATTCTTTACACGGGATTGTAAGCTATACCAATTACTTATTCAAGTATAAAATACTGTTACGAACTTCAAAGCTGGGTTCGGGGATTGAACGGGCTTTAAGTAAGACAGCTCACAAACAATAATTTTTTGGCAATCAGTTGGAAAATACAATGTCAGAAAGTCATCAAGGTTAAGGTACTGCTCACTCGTACCAAGCTTACAAAATCATCGCTAAACAACTCGAGCAGAATGACGTGGGCTTCCGTCCCTCTTTCCGCGTAAAACAAAACTTAAGCACCGGTAAAACAAAACACTTCGTGCGTACTCTGTAAACCGAGAAATCTACTTAACGACTCTCCTTGATTCGGACAGCCTGCATTATATAGGCCCGAAGAAATTACTGGAATAATCCAGAAACCAGAGACCAGAAACCAGAAAGTTGTCACGTGTCACCACACTTGGCTATATTTGGCGACGAACTTGGCTACACAAAAAGGTTGCCAAAATTGCAGCCAACGAGCCGTTATCTCTCCAAATTGGCGAGATACCCATAGAGTCCCATGTTAAATTTAAGGTTCACTAACAAATTCGTAACAATATATTTTTTTCTACTTATCACTTACGACTTATCTCGTCCTTGTGAGCCAACTTCCGACAGCGTATTCAGATTCAGATTCAGATTCTCTCATTTTTCAATATATATTTTATTAAAATATAATCTAAAATAAAATATAATTGTTAACTATTTTATTACTAAGCTCTGGCTGTAAAGACATCCTTCACTCGAGGAGTCACTTTATATACTTTATTCTTGAGATATGACACATAAGGGTTTCATATTTGATACCTACGCATCAAGGGACGATACATACTTTCAATTTGTAGATTACCTACCAATTGAACAATAAACTCTTTCGACAATAATAACGATATTCTAAAAATTAGAAATGATATCAATTGTATAAATATTTAATAAACCCAAATTTTGATTATTTTTGTATTTTTTTTAAATTTTTGCCAAGACAACTTTGTAATTGTTTTTTATGCATTAAAAAAACTTGATTTTTTTTTGGCCGGCAGGGGTTAAAGTAATCATAATATTTTGGCTCTTCGATTTGTAAAAAGAGAGATGTGGGGATTTATCAAGCATCATGAAATATATATGTGTATCAAATTATTACTAAATCACAAATTTATTTTCGTGTATATGTCAAACAAAACAAATATATTTTGTGGTCTCTAAAGAAAGAAAAATATCTTACAATTATATTATTACAAATGACCTATCATTTTATCAAGCGCCTATCATTTTATCATCTCCCATAATGCAATCTCATAATAATTCGACATCTCTTGGAGTCCAATAAGCTATAATGAATCAAAGAAAAAATGCACTCTATAAGGCAAACCGGATTTTGCTTTTATTTCCTCTTTATTCTGCACCGGCTGCAAAGAAGAGAGAGACAAAGAGCATGAAACGTAGTCCCGTGTGTCAAGTTGTCTCTTCAGAAAAGTAAAATATAAATGGCTTACTTATTTGCTTATTAATCAAAGGAACGGTAGTTCTGGGTGAGAAGATTATTCTTTATATGGTGTTCTAGTGATATTCCGATTAAATTTTCTCTCTATATAAGACGCATTTGTTGTCTGTTCCCTTATAACTCAAGATCGAGACAACCAAATAGCGTGAAATTCGGTACACGTACACAAAATTACATGGGGAAGGTCCTTAAATAGGTTTCGTTCTAGCCCAACCTCACTCTGGCCTCCTCCAGCCAAAAGTAGTGCTCCATGTGCCTGGTCTGAGCCGTGTGATAATGAACCAAAAAAAGGAACAAAAAAAAAAGGAAATCTTGAAAGTTAGTCATTGGGAGTGATTTTGTATATTTTTGTGATGATGATGAGATGATGAGGATGTATCTCTATATATATAAGCATTTATTGTCTGTTTGTATGTTCCCTTATAACTCAAAATCCAGACAACCAAATAACGTGAAACTTGGTAAAGCTCAGAATCCTGATTTGCAAGCCCACAACTTGATTCTGAAAGTTGATGCTCCAATAATGCTGATCCGAAATATTGATGCACTCAGGTTGTGCAATGGAAAAAGTTTAATTGTGAAAAAGCTGTTGCAACATTTCTTTCAAGCCACAGTACTCACAGTGTGGTAAGGGTGGGGCTGTTTTCATTCAAGAATACCTATCATTCCCTCAGACAACATCATATACTTCAAGTGAATACAGTTCCCTTAGAAACTGTGCTTTGCCATGACAATCAACAAGTCACAGGGCCAGTCTCTCGGGATTGCTGGTATAGACTTGCAGACACCATGCTTCTCTCATGGGCAGTTGTATGTGACCTGCTCCAGAGTGGGCAAAGAGGAAAATCTTTTTGCACACACTCCAAATGGAACTGCCAAAACTGTTGTCTATCACATTGCTTTAAGACAAATGTACCCTTTTATCGCATGCAAATAAACAGTTTTGTACGCTTTTACAGAAAACCTCATTTTAAACCCGGGCAAAGCCGTGTACATGCAGCTACTGTATAATAAGGCGGTAACCTGAATTTATTTGACAGTAGCATGAATGAATGCACAATTAAAAAAATACAAATTTCATTACATTTTTATAAGAAAAATTACTAACAGTTACAGAATTGCATTAACACGAACCATCTACCTGTAATGCTTTCAGGCTTCCACCTCCACACACAGAGAAAAAAAAAGAAACAAAATAGGACCATCCTATGAATTAGTGCTTTTATCTAACGAGATATAAATGCGCTTTTAATGGTGGTTAAATTTTAATTTTTATTTCACAGTTTTCCCAGAATAGCAACTACCCTGGTCTCTTCTACTATTTAAACAATGCTGATAATCTGCAGTGCATGTTCAAGTTAAATGAAATACTGTGATTTCCTTTCCTCACTCTAATGAAAGATGTAAAATTTTGCTGCAGTGCAAGAGAATAAAGTGCCTATATTTTCTAAAGAAATTTAGGGTTAGAAAAATTATTCAAATAAAATCGCTCTGGAATCGCAAAATACGTCTAAGAAAACTTTCAACTTTTAAAATATATGAAAACGCATGAAAAGTAAAAATTATTATCTAAAAACTGTATTAAAGTTTAATTACTCTGTTTTGCTAATGCCCTATTAGTGTCGTTGATGTATGAAACTTAGACTGAAGTTTCCTATCACATTCATTTTCCGAAATTGCAACTAATTTTCAGTTTGTAAAATGCATTTAACACCAGTATTTCATTTTCATCCCAGAGAAGTTTCGTAATTACAAAGGCATTATGCTGTGAAATAATGTATATTCCCTTAATTTAACATCTAAATAATTCTTAAGTTGTGGAGAAGCTTCTGAAATGGTGCTAAATGTCTTGTATTTATTTTTAGGCCGTTAACTTCTCATTTTCCCGACCAACACCAAAGGAAAATGTTTTCCAGGCTGAAAGAATGCACATGCTAACAAAATTTTACGGGCTTAATTCTAAAACATTTATGGAATGGTGCGAATTTTCTGTCTTGCTGATATGGTACCATGTAAAATATTCGTCGTTCATATCAAAAGCATCACACACTAAACGTGCTCTCGTGTTTGACATTTTATTTTTCTAGCTGCTTCACGCCCAGACGACGGTCTGGGTATACATAATTAGTGACGTCGCAGGAACTTTTGAAAAGCATTTTGTGAACTATTTTAATTTCAAATGAAATATGACGAATAAAAATGCTGTATTTGGTAATATTTGTCAATTTATCCTTCCACTCGGTTAACGGAAACAGTACCTGTATTTTTCTATTACAATCATCTTCAATTCTCATAATACTTTTCATACAATACAATTAAAAGTACAAACCCTTCTATTACTATAAAAGGCACAAAGGAAAAATTTTCTAGCTTTTTCATATCACAGAATGCAATAGTATAATTCGTAGATCTTGGGGAGAGGGGGTTTAATAAGACGTAATGAATAGGAACAGAATTAACTCCTAAAAGCTTACTAGATTTTGCTTTTATTTCCTGTACATCCAACACTAACAGGCAGTCATTTTATTTATCTTGTTGGTAAGAAAAAAGAATAAAAAATAATTAAAACATTGTCTGTCAACTCGTACCTACAGAAAGAAGAAAATCTAAATATTTTGCTAATTTTTTATTGTCAAAAGACACGGCTGATCGGGTATAGAAAAATGATCTATATGTTTTATTCTCTTAAATAGGTCAGAGGAAGCATGGAAAGGGGAAATAGAGTAATTGCTTCGTTTCGGGTTCAGATATTTCCAAGCTTGGATAAAGTATATTTTAAATTTTGGAAAAGAGTTTAGAAAATGCTCACATCCTGCAAGCTGTTTTCTGATAACATCCCATACGCGCTCAGTGATTCTAGTACTTTGAAGGTCAATGAATGATTTAAATATTCTCCCTCTTTCAAGGAAGTCATTGAGGTTGCATTGTGGGGACTTACCATTGATAAATATGATTCCTGGACAAAACGGCCCCTAAAAGAAATGTAGTAATTCCAAAGATGTGGATGTCATACTGACAAGTGTGCCATTATCATCATCACTATGAATGTAAATGGTGTGTTTTTGTTATATTTCGATATTATAAAACGTTCTGCAGATAAGATTCGGATAGCAGAACAAGTATTGACACTTTACTGAACATGGCATTGACTTACTGTGCAGGACTTCATTGTTACAAGTCATGTGTAAATTACAGGAACATGTAAATTACTTGTCGTTTTATATACAAACCAACTACGTCGAGTCGAACATAAATAGTTTATCTAAAAACTTTTAATTTTATGCAGCCTAATAGTTGAAGCCATTTCTCTGGCAGACCAGTCAATCTGACTCCAGAGAGTTAAGGTAAGATACACTTTCCGGAGCATTTATCATTCTCTGTTGAACTGAGCTGTTTGTGGTTTAGCTCCAGTACTTTAAAACTTAAAACTGACTCACTTTTAAGCATTCAGTTGCTTAATTTAGGAAATTACAAATCTATTACTTAAGAGACATTCTCGACTATCATATTTCGTAAATATACGAGTGATGGAACTTTAATAGTGGCAACTATTTATTTACATGGAATACAAAAGTGATTCATTTCAACATGTTTTACAGTTATTCAATATAATCGCCAGCATTGGATATAATCAGTTGCCAACGATGTGGAAGTTGCAGGAGACCTGTAGCAGCACCTGTTCTGTTGATAGTTCGAATGAACCGGTCTGCAGTGGTTCCTTCATCCTAGGAATTAAGTCAAAGTCACAAGGGTTTAGATCCGGTCCAAATCTCATCCAGAGTAATGATATGGCGTAACATACCTCTCCTTCGCGCTTATAGCGTTCCAGGTGCATTCGAGCAGCATCAAATTGTAGCCATTTCTGCATTTCCATCAAATGATGTGGAACCAATCTTGAAGCAGTTTTTCTCATGCCCAGGCAATCTTTCAGAATGTGCAGCACAGTCTTATGCGTAAATCCTGTCAATGCTTGGAATAATGATATGAAATGCTCGAAAAAGGGGGAAGGAATGGATTTCGAACATTAAAAATTTACAAAAACCTTCCCAGGGGGGATATACCTAAGAATTTCCCAAATTTACATGACGATTGGATGCATGGTTTATGAGTCAAGTACAGACAGACAGACACAAATTCATTCATATATAGAGAGATAAATCCTCTAGACATACAGAATACTTCCAATATAATTCCAGGGTTGATGTTTGAACGAGAGCATACAATTTTTGTGACGAGAGACATTTAGGGAATATTCTAAAACGTATACTATTACATCAATATTCCCCATTATGCTCTTTTAAGAAGAGGATATGCATTTACGAGATTTTCGAAACAGCTTTTAACTTTAATGGAAAAGTATGGCGAGGGGTGGTACAAAGCTTAGTAACTCTAGACGATGTCATTTAAATGAAAAAAAATGTAGAGGTGCATCGGGGTAGAGAGCTCTAGAGTTACGTTCATTGTTGCGAATTTTAGATCTTATGCTTCATTTACAATCTCATGTGAACAAGTATGAGTGTATAAGTGTACTATATATACCTCGTTAAAATATACATAAATCACCCCTGCATAACTCTCTTCGTAAAAGGTTTACCTTTTGTTCTAAACAGAGTACACAGTTTGAATACATTTTGAATTGAGTTTCGTATTAAATGCCTACTCTATTTGTAGTTAAAATTTCTACTCTATTTGTGTTAAAATACATTTAATCTGATAATGCAATCTATTTGTAATGTTATTCATCCAAAACGATTTTTTTTTTGTTTTACATTAATTTTTAAATCACACAAATATATACTGTAACAGAACTGTCGCAAACTTTTTTAAAAAGTGTTAACTTTATAAAAAAATTTTAAAAATATAATAAAAACATAGTAATAAAATACTTAACATAAAAATATAATAAAAAAATCATTATAAATATAAAAATATAATAAAAAGCATAATAATAAAATATATAACATAATAACATAAAAAATATCATTAAAAATATAAAAATATAATAAAAAATATAAAATATATATTAAAGAATTAGATGACCCACATCTACATCCAACTGAAGAGTTTATGGATGCAAAAGCCTAAGTGGGTGTGTAGAACCTTTCGACATTATTCATTTTAATGTTATACACTGAATTATTGACTTAAAAAAAACACTTTTTTATCACTATCACTATTTTTACCAGGTATTTTCCCTCATTTTAAAATTTTTAAATTTATTTTGTATATAAGAGTAATTTGAATTTAATATATTATAAATTTTCTTTAAATTTTTAATATGATTACGATTATTATCTATTCTTTTAAAGTATTTGATCTGTGTTTCGTTTTCGTATTTTTTAATAAACATTGGAACGAGATTACATCTGCATGAGATTACTTGCATGTAATGCTGAGGGTTGCCTATCATTCCACATTTACAGTTTGGCGAATCTAGTTTTCCAATTCTGTACAAGTAGGTTGGGAAACTTCCATGACCGGTTATGAAATACTTTAATATGTTACTTTCGAATTTTAACTTTTGTTCTACTTTAGACATTATAGTATAGGTTGCTTTTCCTTTTTCACTATTGTCCCAATGATCTTGCCAATCTTTATTTATGTTTTCTTTCATATATTTTTTAAGTATTGATACCGGGAGCTGTATTGGTTTGTAATTTATTGATTTCGTACCGTTCTTTGCTAAAACATCTGCATATTCATTACCGTATTCTCCGTATGAGCTTTGATCCAAATTACATTAGTTGTTCGGTTATTCATGTTTATACATTCTTTTTGTATCTCGGTAATTAATTTGGATTTCGGTACTAATTGTTTTAGGCTCTTGATTACTGAACGACTGTCAGTATATAAATATATATTGTCTTTCTGGGGGAATCAAGTACTGCAGACTCCACAGCCTGAAATACAGTATTATGGCAATGCAATTTTGTTTTACAGGTATATACTATCTAATTTCTTTTTATTATTACATAACCATAACCCGTTCCTGTTTCCATTTTACTTCAATCTGTAAAGATTTTCAATCCTTCATTTATTATATTACCTTCGATCTTATCGTAATATAATTTTAGATTTATGGGGATATCTATTGGATTATTGTTCTTTTTCAAATTTTTCAATTCTATATTTTCTGCTTGTAATATATTGCCCTGATAAGTTTCTTTCGATCCTCAGTATTTCAATTCATAAATTTTCGTTAAATATAGTTGTTATGAATATTGGTGGGATTCCTAATAAAAAGTTTAATACTGGGTTTGATACTGTTTTATAGGTATGCAGGATTTTTAACAGAAATTTTCTTTGTATTTAATATAGTTTATTAATTCCATGACTATTAAGAAAACCATACCATGCCTCTATTCCATATAGAATTTTTTTCTCTACTACTGTGATTTATATTAAAGACTATAAAATATAAAAATCATTTCAAACTTTCCTTAGTTCTGACTTTATTTATAATATAATTTAATAAATTTCTGATTAACTACTAACAGGTAATAGTATTTTAACTTCTACTTCTGTCAGTAATGAAAGAAGCTTAATAATTTTAAAGAACACTGGACTTTCAGAATTAGTTTATGTAGTTTTATTTCAATCTTAAAAAACTATATACTTAAAAAATAGTTAAAATTCCTAATTTAAATATTAATTATTCTATAACTATTTAATATTAACTTTTTAAAAATATCTATATTAATAATTCTCTAGGTACATTTACTTTTCATATATTGAAATCAATTTTATAATAGGATATTGTTTTGACGTTAGAATGAAACTTAATTATTTACTGGGAAATATTAATACATTCTATCGAAAATAGTTTAAGATTTTATTGATTTAACTTGCATCCCAATCAAGAGGATCTACAAACCGTATTTATAATCAATAAAATATTAAATTGCATGGACAGTACAATAATATATAGTTTTTTAAATACTTTTCTTTAGATTTTTCACTTTAACCAATTATGACGATTTTTTTAATTTTATAAAAGTTATGATAAGTTTTAAACATTAAATTGGTGATTAACTGCTAACAGGTTATAGTATTTCAACTTTAACTTCTGTCAGTAATGAAAGAATTTCAATATTTTAAAAACACTGGACTTTCAAAATTAGTTTAAATAGTTTTATTTCAGTCATAAAAAACCATATACTTAAAAGGTAGTTAAAAATCCTAATTTAAATATTAAATATTCTAATAACTATTTAATATTTACTTTTTAAAAAATATCTGTATTAGTAATTCTCTAGGTGCATTTACTTTTCATATATTAAAACCAAATTTATAATAGAATATTTTTTTTTGACTTTAGAGAGAAACTTAATTATTTACTAGGAAATATTAAATCATTCTATCGAATATAGTTGTAAGATCTTATTGATTTAACTTGTAGCCTAATCAAGCGTTTCTACAAACCTATTTATAATCAATAAAATATTAAGTTATACGGACAGTACAATAATATATAGTTTTTTTTTAATTCTTTTGCTTTAGATTTCTCACTTTAACCAATTAAAATGATTTTTTTTATAATTTTATAAAAGTTATGATAAGTTTTAAGCATCTCAAAATTTTTATATTTTTACGTCTTATTTAAATATTTATAGTCTATCAAAACAGATGTACTTTAAGCATGCAAAAAGACACTTTTCCAATGCATAACAACTTTTAAAACTTTAACCTAAAACTCTATTTTTGCCTCTTAGTCTATTTAAAGTGCAACAAACTTAGTCTATTAGAGAGCAACAAAACTGAAATTTTGAAAAGTACAGTCTGTATCGGTTATATGATCAGCTCAGCGGTCCAGAAAAATCAGACCATATAAGCGGAACAATACAATCATATTGCATGTGCCGTGCATTTTTAATCCATAACAGAAGAGCCTTATCCACATTCCCATAAGTTGACAAGCGCTGTCTTTTTCTTTCTTGATCACCGTTTTCAACACTTGAGGACCAAAATTTGGCAGCTGAAATGTTGCTTAATGTCATCAGGGTAGTCAAATTTGCTTTGGCGAAAATAGCCTTTGAAAGATTAAATTTTTTATAATTTTCAATCAATTCATTTTCGGCAGCAAATGATAAATTCTTTCTTTTCGAAGTCATAATTAAAAAAGGAACATTCTTATTCGTGACGTATGATCCAAATGCAACAAAATTTTCCTTTACTTGTTTCGTCTCAATTTCAACTTAAGCAGGGAGAGATAACTTCAACCAATAAACAGACAGATGTCCACCTCTTGTCAGGGGGCAAGAGAACTGAGAGAGGTGATGTCTACACAAACAAGAAAGGGGGAAAGGGAGAGAAATAAAGGCTTGAATTCAGGTCCTCTCCAATTTCGCACTGATTTCTTAAAAAAAAAAAAAAAAAAAAAAAAAAAAAAAAAAAAAAAAAAAAAAAAAACGGAAACTCGTTGAAAACATGAAACTGACCATATAACCGGTAACAAGAAAAAAATGACTGTATAAGCGGTGCACTTTAACACGTGTTGCCTATTAAGTTAGACGGGACTTTAGAAAACTGACCATATAAGCGAGGGACCATATAGCCCGTACTGACTGTATTTATCTATTTGTCTCTTGGGAAAAGTGGAAAAATTGATCAAGCCTCTATATAATATCGATATATTATATATTTGATATCTAATATTGATATATTATATCTTATGTAAATAAATAAATGAAAGGAATTTTATAAATAAACTAAAGAATACTAGTTGTCTAACTAAAGGAATTGGGTATACACTTGTAGAACTAGTTATATGTAATTATCATCACATGTTAAATCTTTACTTCGTTTTCTACTACATCCACGACATGATTAATTTCAAATTTTCTCCAGATTCTCAATTCCTTACTTTATTGCTTGTGTTCTCATCTCTTTCCTAGGATTACAGGAACGTTCATTGTTGGGAATTTCAGATCTTATGCTTCATTTCCAATCTCATGTGAACAAATATCAGTGTATAAGTGTACTATATAAACCTCGTTACAATATACATAAATCACCTCTGCACAACTCTCTTCGTAAAAGGATTACCTTTTTCTTCTAAACAGAGTACACAGTTTGAATACATTTTGAATTGAGTTTAGTATTAAATGCCTACTCTATTTGTAGTTAACATTTCTACATTTCAACTCTATTAGTGTTAAAATACATTTAATCTGGTAACGTAACCTATTTGTAATGTTATTCATTATAACGATTTTTTTTTGTTTCACATTAGTTTTTAAATCACACAAATATATACTGTAAGAGGACAGTCGCAAATTTTTTTAAGTGGTAACTTAATAAAAAAATTTAAAAAATATAATGAAAAACATAATAATAAAATACATAACTTAAAAACATAATAGAAAACATATCATTAAAAATATAATAATATAATATAAAATATATATTAAAGATTAAAAAATATAAAATTCATTTCAAACTATCCTTAGGTCTCCCTTTATTTATAATATAATTTATTAAATTGCTGATTAACTGCTAACAGGTAATAGTATTTTAACTTTTACTTCTGTCAGAAATGAAACAAAACTCAATAAGTTTAAAGAATACTGTACTTTCAAAATTACTTTATGCAGTTTTATTTCAATCTTAAAAAACTATATACTAAAAATAGTTAAAATTTTTAATTTAAATGTTAAATCTTCTAATAACTATTTCATATTAACTTTTTTAAAAATATCTATATTAATAATTCTCTACGGGCATTTACTTTTCAATCAATTTTATAATAGCATATTGTTTTGACGTTAGAATGAAACTGTTTACTGGGAAATATTAATTCCTTCCACCGAAAATAATTTTAAGCTCTTATTCATTTAACTTGTAGACCAATCAAGAGGGTCTTCAAACCATATTTTTAATCAATAAAATGTTAAGTTATACGTACAGTACAATAACATATAGTTTTTTAAAAGTTTTTTTGCTTTAGGTGTTTCTCTTTAACCAATTATATGTTTTTTTTATAATTTTATAAAAGTTATGCTAAGTTTTAATCATCTCAAAATTTTTATATATTTAGGTCGTATTTAAATATTTATAGTCTATCCAAACAGGTGTAATTTAAACTTACAAAAAGACTTTTTCCAATACATAACAACTCTTAAAATTTTAACCTAAAACTCTATTTAAAAAACTTTATAGTGCCACAAAAGTGAAATTTTGAAAAGTATTTATCTATTAATTTCTTGGGAAACGTGGAAAAAATTGATCAAGCCTAGGTATGATATTGATATATTATATATTTGATATCTAATATTGATATATTATATATTTGATATATAATATTGATATATTATATATTTGATATCTAATATTGATATATTATATATTTGATATATAATATTGATATATTATATATCTGATATCTAATATTGATATATTATATCTTATGTAAATAAATGAAAGGAATATTATAAATAAACTAAAGAAACTAGTTGACTAACTAAAGGAATTGGGTATACACTTGTAGAACTAGTTATACATAATTATCATCCCATGTTAAGTCTTTACTTTGTCGTTTTCTACTACATCCACGACATGATTAATTTCAAACTTTATCCACATTCTCAATTCCTTACTCTATCTCTTGTGTTCTCATCTATTTCCCCGGATTACAGGAACGAAAACAGCATTTATCATAGATATAATCCCTCAACTATTTTTATTCAGTCGGATCAGGCTCAGACTGGATTGGAAAAGCAGAGACGTCGCAAATAAAGACAAATGCTGCTTTGGCGACATTTTGAAAACTTCACGAAAAACAGCTGGGTGCCTCGATTATAATGCCTACTTAAAATGCTTTGACAGACGGGTATTTTCGTCGACTTTCACTTGTATCTCCGGACGAAATCTACGCCTCCCACGTTTCGAGGTAATCTGTGCATGATGTATCTACAGATTACAGTGTGGTGAAAGTTTTTTTATCCACATTTGGTGGACATATTTAACTCAAGATGTGCAACTTGCTCTTTATAGGAAAAAAAGTGGAAAAGTAATCCAAAAGAATTAAGTATAAAGTACCACTAAAATAAATTAAAGTTTGTGTTCCGTTTGTATTTCATTTTATCGAAATTTTCTCCCTGAGAAGATTTCACATATATAAGTCTTTCCAATTTAATTAAATAGAATGATATATAAAATTTTAAAAATGATTATTTCTTTTGATAAAACTTACTATTTTTTATTGATTTTTTTAATTTTGGTTTGGAACGCTACGGTCTATTTTTGCAACATGAAGACTAATGAGACCAAGACCTACTACTTAAAGCCGATTCCGAACGGCTACGAACATTCACACCATAGTGGGATTCGAACCCAGGAACTGCCGGGACAGAAGGCCAGCACCCTAACCAATCGTCCATAGTTCGGCTCTATTTTTTATTTTTTATTTTTATTGACATATTATATAAATAAAATTATTATAAATGAAAGAAATATTATAAATAAACTAAAGAATGCAATATAAATAATTGAGATATTAAAAGAGATATAAAACGATAATATAAAGAAAATAGAGAGAAAATGCCATATTTTGTCTATTTACTACAGGACATTTTACTATCTTACTTTAATAAAAATTGTTTCAAACCAACTGCTTAAATGGAATCTTAGTTGGCATGCTAAAATCTTTGGAACTAGTGATATTGAAATAGTCTGTAGTTTCTGGATATTATTTATTATAAATTTTGATTAACAAAATTATTATGCTTGAATTAATATTGAAAATTGAATTAATACTAAAAGTGATTCTAATGTACAAGAAGCAGGTATTTTTCCTGTAACCAAATCCAAGGATAAGTCACCAAATTTTGCCAAATATAAATACATTTTTCAATCATACTTTAATTTTTTTTCAAAAGATAACGAGACGTCACAAATGATGTAAATCAAAAGAAAATCGAGTTTGAAGCGTTTATTATGTATATGTGTATAACGTATACATAATAGAATAAAAAGAACATAATAAAATAAGAACTTCTATTTAACTTTTAAAGAGACAAACGATTTAATTCAGTAACCATTATATTTACCATTAGTACATAATGATATTTTCTTCTTAATTCAGAAAAATAGTAGTTTTAGTATAAAATGTTTTTCTAACGCTTTTTTCCACTCGTTAACTCTCTTCTTCATAACGCAGGGATTTTTAAAGCATTAATCTTCTTGTTACAATGTCTTCTTCTAATTATATTTGCAGTGTTATACCTGTAAAAATAAATAAGTTTTGTGTGAAAAGAATAATTCTTGTTTTCTTTCCAAAATCATGGGTTTTTCACATTTGTTCATTTCTTTCTTCTAAACTCGAGAGGTGACTTAAATCTAGTTTCTCACGCTGACATACAGTTTTAATAATAGAAACATTATTTAATTACCCTCCTTCCTAGCAAATATACATTTGTCTTCTTTTTTGTAAGCTATTTGGTGGAATTACAAATTTATTCCGTTTATAAACTACCATTTGTCAAGCGACATATTTGCTTCATAAATGTAAGTTAGAAGAATTAATTTATCTAGTTAATTAATCAATTTACTTTGAATATTTGCTGCTGTCAAGGTAAATCCGAAACGATTAAAGAAGACTAAAATAAATACATCCTGTATTTCATTTGTTTACTGTATTCTGAATTTTATATTTTGCAGCCTGTGCCTATATCAATATTGTACAATATTATTTTTAAAATGTACTAAATGGAAGAAAAGAAACTCTTTGAAAAGAACATAATTTAACTTAAATTGTAAAAGTGATGAGAATACATTATTCTTGCATTTCTGTTATAATTATACACATGTTTTTCTACACCTAATTCCACCTTAAATTATTTAAATGTGAGATACGAAGCTTTAGTTCTTTAGAAAAGTGGAATGTTACAAATGTTACTAAATGTTACTTAATGTTAGCTTTTAAAAACATAAACATTTATACAATATTAATTCAAAATGAATTCTATATATTAATTCATCATGAGTAATTTATATTAATTCATGATGAATAGTATATATTAATTAGACAATGAATAATAGTACCATCTGGCTTCAACTGGTAGAATTTTAATGTTTGTTATATTGAAATTTTTCACTGTATAGAGGAAATTATGATAAAATTTCGATGTACACAATTAGAAGTTAGACGGTCCTGAATATAAAATGTCAACTTTCTACGCTTAATCATTCTTTTAATTATGCGATATACGTTTATATGCATATAGTACCACGTACGTAAGTACAGACGTCATGACATAACTATACTTAACCCCTTCCGGTAAAATGACGAGTCTAGCTCGTCATTGGTTTTTCATTCCATACCGCACAATGACGAGCTACACTCGTCATGCCACTAAAGTTAATGTTAAATATGATAATTAATTTAGTTTATAATTTCTAGTATACTGAATTTAGCAAGACTTTTGTTACTTGTGGAAATACCAGGTCACTATTACATATTGTTTATTTAGAATTTCTTGGTACAAGTCACTGCCAAATTGATGAGTCAGAATAAAAGGAAACCTACTAAGAAATGCCGTGTGTGTTACAAGAATCAAATTAGAAGTGAGACTCCCTAGCGGTGTAAACAATTTCGTATTCCTTTGCACTTTGTTTTTGAAAAGTACCACTATCTTGAAGACTATTATCTATATACCTTATTAATGTTTTGCTTTGATAATTTCTTAATTATACCTTTTCGGATATTATTTAACACTATGTAAAAAGTGTATTTTAATTAGGAATATGTAAGAATTGTAAAATGAAACAAGTTTTTTAAATAAAAAATAAATGGTTACTTCACGCACAGTTTTTCATTATTAAATCGTACCGGAAGGGGTTAATCCGTTAAACGGTTTGCCCGTTCAGTGTACGCGCTACCCAAAATTGGCCTCAATTGGTTTGCCCATAACGCCTACGTGCATCGATATTCCCTTTTCTGGTTTTTCCGTATTTTTCATTATTGTAAAAAGACTAATTAGTATTAATATTTTTCGACATTGCTGTATGGAAATCATATGTTGTCTACGAAAGAAACAGAGGAAAAACACGCAATTAGAATTTAGAAATGATTTCGTTGTCACTTAAATTATAAAAGTGATGAGGATACATTATTCTTGCATTCTGTTATAATTATACACATGTTTTGCTGCACCTAATTTCAACTTAAATTATTTAAATATGAGATACGAAGCTTCAGTTCTTAAGAAAAGTGGATAGTTACACATTACTAAATGTTAGCTTTTAATAACATAAACATTCATACAATATTAATTCAAAATGAGTTCTACATCCAGAAAGTAAGTTTCCCAATGTTTTCCCCTTTTAAAGTAAAAGTAATTAGCTGTGCCAGTTGCTCGTGTGTAACAGATCTATGACGTATTAATCATATGCCAGCTGGATAAGTCCTGATTCGTGCCAGTAGCGGGGTAACAGTGGTCCGAAATGGAAACTCTAATTCCTTCTCCCGCCGCCTGCAAGGTTCGGTCGGTGATCTTGAATGCACAAAGCATTGCGCCAGTTGAAATTCATCGTCAGCTCTGCCAGGTCTATGAGCCGAAACTGACACCCGAACACAAAATTCAACGCTTAGGAGCAGCACTGACATTTCTGATACGGTATCACGATGACTGCGACAAATTCCTAGACATGATCATAACGGACAATGAGACTTGGATTTCGCACTTTACCTCGGAAACGAAGCAACTGTCATTGCGTTGGCGTCATAGTGGATCTTATGTCAGGACTAAATTCAAAAAGACTATGTTGGTGCAGAAAGGGATGTGCACGGTGTTCTGGGACAGGAAGGCTGGTTCCGTTCACAGGCGGCAGAATTCTACGACAGAGGGATACAAAAGTTGATCCTACAATACAAGTGTCTCAAGTCTGGTGGTGGCTATGTTGAAAAATAGCTGAAACATTGCTGTACTTGTTGCCAATAAATATGTCCTTGTAAGTGTGAATTCTTTTTTTCTTTTAAGTAGGGAAACTTACTTTCTGAATGCTCCTCGTATATATAAATTCATCATGAGTATTATGTATTAATTCATGATGATTAGTATATATTAATTAGACAATAAATAGTAGTGCCATCTGGCTTCGACTGGTAGAATTTTAGTATTTGTTATATCGCAATTTTTCGTTATATATAAAGGATATTACGATAAAATTTCGATGTACACAACTAGACGTTAGACGCTTCGGAATATAAAATGTCAACTCTCTACGTTTAATCATTTTTTTAAATATGCGATATACGTTTATACCCATATAGTACCACGAATGTAAATACAGACGTCATGACATAACTATACTTAACCCCTTAAACGGTTTGCCCTTACAGTGTACGTGCTACCCAAAATTGGCCCCAATTGGTTTAACTAGACTTAAACACGTTCAGGGAAGGTCAATATATTTAAGATTTCAAAGTTTTCTTGTACGTACTTACATATGTAACGTTAAATAGAATAGTCGGAAATTGTTGAAATTATCAAAGTGGATTCAACCAATCAAAATGTTTGTGTTTTATTAAAATCGAAATATAGAAAATTTTCGTGATTGTAATTCTTCCATTGCTACAATCTAAAAAGCGATTTTTAAGTAATAATCTGGCATGGACACCACATGTTGTATGCCTGTCAATGCTTCGTTCTGTTTTGGAGCTCCACATTCTACTGTTTTGCCACACTAGGGATAATGACCGTTATACACTTCTTAAAGCAGATTCCGAACTGACACCCATGTCAAATGCGGGATTCGAACACCGGTGTCGGAGAATAGCGCCTTACAATTCAGCTATCGTTCATCTGTTTGTCTGTTTGGATATACGCTTGTTTTAATTTGTATAGTGCGTTTTTAGAATTTTCATTTGTACATACGTTTAAATCTTCGGATTGTTTGGTTTCTCAACGTTTGGTTTTGGTGTCATTTGAGTACGTGTCTACTTTTTGAAACACGAGGGCTAATGAGACAGGGGACCTACTGCTTACAGCCGATTCCGAAAGGCTACGAACAGCCACGCCACATTGGTATTCGAACCCGCCAACACCGGTACCGAAGGAAAGCACCCTAACCATTTGTACAGCGCTCGGCCAAGGTTTCTCAACGTAAGAGGTGCTATATAAGAATATCTGAAATATTGTCATGTGCCATCGCTAGTTTTATTCTAAGATATTTCATGAATACCGAAATTTTTCTCTGTAACAATACCTCCTCTACTCTACAAGGAATTAAAAAACGTAAATATTCAAAATTATTCTGTGCATATAAAATTTTATTTTGATATTTTTAATTAATTTATCTTTTGCAATTAACAGTATTGTTTCAACTCAGTGTGAATACTCGATATATTTACTTGTACTGATATAGATCTGAATTACTACCGCACTGCAATAATCTGCAGTATTAATATCCTCTATATTTAGAATTTTTTGATATAGAGTGTACAATTATGAAGCCGAGACAGGGGGGAAAGAAATCAATGGATAAATAGATGGTGTATTAAAAAAAAGAGGAAGGAGTCTAACTTGACGTTACAACACTCCTACTTAAATACAAAATTTAAGCCTAATTGTTTTGGCGAGATACGCAAGCAGGCTTGCAGATATTCGGATGAAAATTGATAAAACTGATATTTCCGTTTAAATATGAAAACAAAAAATTTTTTGGGCTTACAGTACAATATTGAAACGAGTAAATAACAATCTTTGATATTTTCTGTGACCTAAATATATGAACGATAGGTATTCAGTTGCGTTATATTATGTTTTGCAAAATTCATGTGCGAATTAATCTTTGGAAAACAAACATTCACACTCGGGGGTCATGTCAGTTTTATTAAAAAGAAAAGCTATTCAGATTTTAAAAAGAAAGTGCTGTGTAAGCAAAAGTGGGAAACTAACATTTATAAAGAAATTTCAAGGGGTTTCAGAAAATACTGCAAAGTTAATAACATTAGGGGAAGTGAAAGGTTAAAATTTATCCCTCGTTGCAATCTGTTCCATGTTTACTTTTTCTTTAATACAAGCGATAATTAAGGGAGGCTTTAAGTATCAAATTTAGAAAAACTTCCCGGGGGTCATTAAAGGTTGTAACCAAACACCATGAAGTAAATAAAGCTATAAAAAGAAGAAAAGTGATATTTATGCAAGATTTTTAATAGAAATTTTTGTAATCTTAAAAGTTCAACAAACGTGCTAGAGTGTTTATGGAAGAATAAATATTATTTTTAAAAAATCACGCTTGAATATCGAACTGAATATTTAAAATATTAACAGTACGTCCAGAGTAATAGATGTCAATTTCACAACAACATTGTTTTAATTCTGAGATGAAAACATATGAATATATTTGACTAATCAAAACCCAGAGCAACTTTAAAAATTACATTTTTTAAACCAGATAAGCCGTACGACACCTTTAATGTTGTTGTTACTCACCTCCTGCTGAAGGAAAACTGAAACTATGTAAAATAGACCCCGTCTTAATTTACGACTGGCCAATAGCTAAGGATAGTATGCAGCTTCACATAAGCGAGGAACCACGAAAGCTGAAAACTGACTAAACCTTAAGAAGTACGCATATCGTTTGATGAACCTATGTTCCTACTTTGTTCTTTGTTGTCCTAAATGGCTTCTCGTAATATAAAAACGTAGCAGAACACACTGTAAGGCTTGTCCTGACACCAATAGTTATCGTTTGGGAACTTGGGTTTGGGTTTGGTTTGGTTTTGGAGTGCTACGCACTACTTTTTGAAACACTAGGGCTAATGAGATCGGAACCTACAGCTTAAAGCCGATACCGAACGGCTACGAACATCCTTGCCACTGTGGGATTTGAACCCAACGAACTCCGCAACTTGGATTTGCGATCACAAACGTAATTTAAGTGCCGTCTTCTAAGACCATTGTTGATTTTTGGACGGCTCAAACATTGATTCCCGCTAACTTTCAGATACACGAATGCTACTTTTGATTACTAACATTTATGAAGAAATTTCAAGGGTTTTCAGAAAATACTGCAAAGTTAATAACATTAGGGGAAGTTACTTTTGATTGTTGCAATAAAAAATAAAAGTGCAGTACTCGATATTACAACAGCCTTAATACGTCGACGGACACTTTCGTCTATAGCCGTCAAAGAGAAGTTCACTCTGTGGCATGTCGGCAATAGCCGTCCAAAACGAAACGGTCGTTTTCTGACACTACGGTTAAACAGGCACAAATGTGCATTTACCGGCGTACAAGTAGAAGCCTAGTGTCATGTTTTGGAAAAAATTTTTAGGCTGAATTTTATTTCACACCTGTTCATTTTCCACACCGAAAATAGTGTGTAATAATTATAAAATTATAGTACTTGTTTTGTCATTTATTTATTTTTGTTTGATTATACTGTTATACCCGCCATCGTCCCATTATTTAGTGTCTAGAGTCCGCTGGCGCCATGACGGTTATAGCCGCAACCTAATTAAAGGTTCTGAATTAATCAAAATTAATTATTTAAGCAGAAAGAGTAAAACTATACTTCTAATATTTTAGATATCTAATATATTAGATTTTTTTTAATACAAAAACGTATAGTGTTAATTTTCGAATTTCACTTGTTCCTTCTGTCAATGTGCTAAATATAAAATTTTTAAATTTAATTTCGTATATCTTTCACATAACAGCATTATGTATATTCATAATATAAATATAGTTAAAAATGAAAATTTTTTAAAAGTCGTCTTTAATGTTTCATTCAAATAATTATCATAACAAGACAACTCTATTTTCCACCAAACAAATCATTATTTCAGATTCAGCTTAAAATAAGTAGATATAATCGATTTAAAGTAAAGTTTTTGTGTGCACCTTAATAAGATTCAAAGCTTTAAAATGTTTTATTTAAAACATTTCAATATAGTTTTTAAACTTAAAATATGTACACTAAATTAAAAAAAGAAAATACCACAAAATAAATTTTAAATTTTAAATATTAGGAACAAAATTGTTATATTAAATTATTGTTATATAAGTAAAGTTAAATCGCTTTTTTTAAACTCTGAGATTTAGTTATATTGTAACGGCGTGATTTAGCGTATCGTCATCAAAGAACTTTGCTTTGAAAGGTAGACTTGTGTGGATACAAAATGATTGTTTTCTAAGGCACCATGAAGTCTACACGGCCATGCACTAGAGTAAAGGAACAATATGCCAGACGACACAGCACCGTCACTGACAGCTAAAAAAATGATCGCCGGAACGATTCGCGGGAAGGATTTGCCGCTTCTCAGATGTAGCCGCTAAGAATTCCAGCGACCCCTGGCTTTGTGGCAGATGATTGCTTAACCCGGATCAATCCAGTTGGTCGAAGGTGAGGTCATCGCTAGGTGACCCAATAGTAAAATTGTGGGTGAGGTCCCTCTCTTAGAGACCCTCCCCTAGAAAGAGACGAAGAAAATTTTGTTTCTTTGGAGAGAAGTTAGTTAGCTAGCAGCCAGCTAATTCAGAGGTCGCCTTGAACAGTCTCTCTACCGGAGTTTTTTTTTTTTTAATTTTTTCCCGCTATAATCCCACCTTGGAATCTTTTCCTTAAGGAGAAGCCCGCATCGCCTAACTCGTAAGTCGTCTCGACCAGTCTCTCCATCGGAAAGTTTCATTTAGCGAAATCCCGTCTTGTGATACATCTCTTGCTGAGATTGAAGCGATACCCTGTGCTTTGGGTTTCCGTATTCTAATAGAATCGGCCTCAAGATTGTTGCTGTTTCTTCAGAACTAACTGTGCTAGATCTTCTACCTGTACTTCAGCGAACTATCGAGGGAGCTACGAAATTTTTCTTCCGTCTAATCACCCATATTTCGGCAGAGACTGAATTTAGTTTAGGTACCAATCTCTACTCAGGCCTACGTGTACTAATCACTTACCTGTGATCAGAGTGTTTTTTTTTTTTTAGTTGTGAAATGATGTATGTAGCCGAAGTGTAAATAAAGCCATTAATCAAGATACATCTGATTCTTCCTTGTGTCTCCTGAAACAGGGACCGGATACGTTACAATATCAATACGAGTAATCTAAATACTAAACCATTTTCTGATTTTCTTTTTATTATCAGTTTATAATACTTTTATTAAATTTTGGTTTAGAGAATAAAATCGGATAAACAGCTACTGTTTGATATATAAATTTCTAATTTTTATCTTCAAAAGTCATCTTGGTATATTAACATATTGTGTGCGGGTACATTTCGCACGGAATTGTAAAAAGAGCGGACGTTTTGAGCATAAATTTAGTTATTCAGTTAAATCTTAGTAGATCGAAAATTATTTAATTTTATAACCAAATTTTCGTATTTTATATTGAAATATATAAACAAATATATAATTACTATTTCAAGAAACATCTGATAATGCGTCAGCGAAGATTTCATCATATTTATCTTCGTTAAATTCACTAATTTTCGCAAGGATAAATAAAAAGTTAATTTTAAATCTTAATTGATTTTTTAATCAATTACCCCGTTCTGGGGTTCCGTATCGACTGATCTAAAAACTAGTTTTTACTTGTCTAAATTTTTCCAGAATCTATGTAGTAGACAAGAACATTCGGCTTCGTTTTCCTGTATATACCGTTATTTTTGTACCCACACACAAACCATGTTGTTACACTAACCCGTACTAGTACGTGGCCCGCACTTAAGTATGAATCGTCAGAAAACGTACTAGTACGTGTCCCGCATACAATGTATTAAATTCAATTAATTTCGCTTTCGTGCTTATGTTTTATGTTTTCTTAAAATATGCTTTAATATATCACTTTAAATGATATTTTGTCAAAGTCTAATTAAACTATTTTTAAACGAACATAGCTTTTTTTATAATGAATCAAAAAAAATTTCTAAAAAAGTTTTTAACTGGAATGAATATTATGCTTTCTTAAAAATGCAAAAATCTTATATTTGATTAATCTCTCCATAAAACGTACATATTAAATAAGATTGTCTACTATTCCATAAAGCACCAGCAGCAGACTTTTATTACTTTTTTATTACTTTTATTATTATTTCTTCCATTGAAATGCGTTGCATTGCAATATTATTTTTAAGAAGTCGTCTTTGAGCAAGAATCAAAAGAAATTAATAGCTGTTTATTTAAATGTTTTAAAAGCTTTTAAATAAGTATATTTTCCTGAGACAATCCCATATAGTTTTATGGAAAAATATTCTTGAAAAAAGTCACTTTTACTTTTTTTGATTGATTTGAACAAAATATACTTGCTTAATATGCCGCACGATGGCCGATTGGTTAGGGTGCTGGCCTTCGGAACCAGAGTTCGTGGGTTCGAATCCCACTGAGGTATGGATGTTCGTAGCCGTTCGGAATCGGCATTAAACTGTAGGTCCCGGTATCATTAGCCCTCGTGTTGCAAAAAGTAGACCGTAGCACTCCAAATCAAACTTGCTTAATACATTCGGAATTGAATTTGTTTTGTCAGTATTTCCCGATGCTTCTGATCTTTTTTGGGAATTAAAGCTTCTTTAAGTATAAGAAAAGTACTTTTTTTAGTTCCAATGAATTTTAAAAGCCTTAATTTTCTGAATACAACTAAATTTTCTTTTATTAAGAGACATGCATTCAGACCTAAAAATATGTAATTTGAGTAAAGTAGTTTTTTAAGGTTTCGGAATAATACCTTTCCTAATAAAACAGTTTAAAAGTAACTTTAAACAAAAAAAAATAAATATCTGTAAAGATGATATATTCAAGATATACCTAAATATATATTAAGGCAATTATATAATCTCTACTAAGGAAAGCAAATATGGCGTAATACTCAAATTTCAGTTTAGAAGAACTCACCTGATAGCTAAAAATTTCAAGGTCCTCACAGTAATAAAAAAAACAACATGTTAAAATGAAAAATAAAACTATAGAAAATATCCAAATTAAGGACGAATTATCGCATAATAAAATTTTCTAATACCTGGTCAAATTTCTACTTAAGGAAAACTTGTAAATTGAAAATTAAATTCTTAGCTCTTTTGTATATCGAACAAAATTTTTTGAATAATACTAAAATAAATTATAAGTTTTCTAAATTAAAACTTAAAAAATAGAATTTTTAAAGATAATTCATATTTTGATACTTCTATTATGATTTAATAAAATAATTTTAGTTTTTAATTTATAAACTATTCAAACATTTAAAAAAATAAAATTTATTGCTGTGTATTAAATATTATTTCATTAATGGAAATTTTTAATTTTTTAAATTTTACCTATTATTTATTTTTATTTTATTTATTGTTTTATAGTTTTGTGTGCTCTATTTATTATGGGAGAGGGAGGAGGTCTGGCAAGAAGAAAATATATACGACCCTACCATCTATTACCTGGTCAAATTTCCACTTAAGGAAAACTTGTAAATTGAAAATTAAAGTATTATCTCTTTTTCATGTAGAACAAAATTGTTTGAATAATACTAAGATAAAATAATTGATAATTTTGCTAAATTAAAACTTAAAAAATAGAATTTTTAAAGCTAATTCTTATTTACATATTTCTGTTATGATATAATAAAATAAATTTTAGTTTTAATTTATAAACTATTCAAACATTTAGAAAACTAAAATGTATTGCTGTGTATTAAATATTATTTCATTAATGAAAATTTTTAATTTTTTAAATTTAACTCATCATTTATTTTTATTTCATTTATTGTTTTATAGTTTTATGTGCTCTATTTCTTGTGTGAGAGGGAGGAGGTCTGGCAAGAAAAAAATATATATATACACTACGATCTATTACCTGGTCAAATTTCCACTTAAGGAAAATTTGTAAATTGAAAATTAAAGTCTTATTTCTTTTGTATATCGAACAAAATTTTTAAATTTTGTCAAAATTGTTAAGTTAATTCATATTTATATGCTTCTGTTGTGATTTAATAAAATAATTTTAGTTTTAATTTATAAACTATTTAAACTTTTAGAAACTAAAATATATTGCTGTGTATTAAATATTATTTCAATAATGAAAATTTTAAATTTTTTAAGTTTTACCTATTATATATTTTTATTTTATTTATTGTTTTAAATCTTTGTGTGCTCTATTTCTTGTGGGAGAGGGAGGCGGTCTGGTAAGAAAAAAATATATGCGACCCTACCATCTATTACCTGGTCAAATTTCCACTTAAGGAAAACTTGTAAATTGAAAATTAAAGTCTTATCTCTTTTGCATGTCGAACAAAATTCTTTGAATATTACTAAGATAAAATAATTGATAATTTTTCTAAATTAAAACTTATAAAATAGAAATTTTAAAGCTAATTCATATTTATATATTTCTGTTATGATATAATAAAATACATTTCAGTTTTTAATTTAAACTATTATAAACTACTATTTAACTATTTAAAATTTTAGAAACTAAATTGCATTGCTGTGTATTGAATATTATTTCATTAATGAAAATTTTTAATTTTATTAATTTTCCGCATTATTTATTTTAATTTTATTTATTGTTTTATAGTTTGTGTGCTCTATTTATTATGGGAGAGGGAGGAGGTCTGGCAAGAAAAAAATATATACGACCCTACGATCTATTACCTGGTCAAATTTCCACTTAAGGAAAACTTGTAAATTGAAAATTAAAGTCTTATTTCTTTTGCATGTAGAACAGAATTCTTTGAATAATATTAAGATAAAATAAATGATAATTTTACTAAATTAAAACTTCAAAAATAGAATTTTTAAAGCTTATTCATATTTATATACTTCTGTTACGATTTAATAAAATTAATTTTATTTTTTAATTTATATACTATTTAAACTTTTAGAAACTAAAATGTATTGCTATGTATTAAATATTATTTCATTAATTAAAATTTTTAATTTTTTTAATTTTACCCATCATTCATATTTATTTCTTTTATTGTTTTATAGATTTATGTGCTCTATTTTTTGTGGGAGAGCGAGGAGGCCTGGTAAGAAGAAAATATATACGACCCTACGATCTATTACCTGGCCAAATTTCCACTTAAGGAAAACTTGTAAATTGAAAATTAAAGTCTTAGCTATTTTGTATATCGAACAAAATTGTTTGAATAATACTAAGATAAAATAATTGATAATTTTGCCAAATTAAAACTAAAAAAATAGAATTTTTAAAGCTAATTGACATTTATATATTTCCGTTATGATTTAATAAAATAAATTTTAGTTTTTAATTTATAAACTATTTAAACTTTTAGAAACTAAAATGTATTGCTGTGTATTAAATATTATTTCATTAATAATTTTTTTTTTAATTTAACTCATCATTTATGTTTATTTCATTTATTGTTTTACAATTTTGTGTGCTCTATTTCATGTGGGAGAGGAAAGAGGTCTGATATCTAGGACCGTCAAAGTGGTTTAATTCGGTCCTTGGAATAGAAAGAAGAATGTGATAGACGATCGATATTACAGAAATGCAAACGTGTTCTCAAAAGACAAAGATAAGGAGACGAAGAGCCCACTCTCGAATTTCAACCCTTGAAGATCCGGAGGTTTATACTGAAATACTGCAAGCGTTCCAAGTAATGCTGACGTGACTTTCGAGAAATTGTGCACCTTGGTACAGCACGTTATCTCTATTTTATCCAGGTGTACTATTGTAGGCTGATGTTGGATGGATTACGAGACTAACCGTTGTTCTCATTGTGGAGGCGTGAATTCAGCCTCCGAAGGGGTATGAATCAGGTATCGTGGTAGGGGGAAATGCTATTGTCAGTTCTAGTTATCGCAAGCATGACTTGGGGCATTCAAACAGAGCACGTTGGCCCATTCCTTACGAGCGTAAGAGGATCCACATCAGGCGATCCCCACATTGCGATCCCCACATAGCCGTTTGGGGTTTTCAAATTCGGGGTCTGCTTACCAACGTTGATACAAAAGGACGATGATATTGCGATAGAATTATTAGTTTCTCTCTTATTGTGGGTGTAGATCTTGACCCCATTCATGTGCCTGATAGCTAGATAGAATCAGTTTTGAATCTAGATAGGATTGATGGTTCATGCATCGGTAGTCGTGCGAATAATGCCATCCACATTGTTCGCATTTTTGTATTCCAGGTGTATAAGAGCTGGTGTTTTGTATTTAATCCATTCATTCTTCCTCTTCGCTTTATTGATGCCTTATACGTCATTGGACGAATGAGAAAATCATCTTATTAGAAAAAAAATGAGGTTTAGGTAGCACATTAGATAAAAAAAAATTATACTCGATGTTTTGATTTGTAAGTTATTCAGTTTCTAACCCCAAATATTTACCTAGAATAATTTATTATCTAAAAATTTCGTTCAAATTTCATACATGTTTTAGGAGTATTTTCGTTTTATACAAAATTTGCTGACTTGTATTTCAAATTATGTAATTTTCATTGCAACAATTGATGATTAAATTTAAAATTATCACATATACACTCAATCTATTATTTAAGCCAAATATAAAAGAAAATTATTTACGTAATATGTCTAAGTTCAGCGATAAAACGTATAAAAAGAACACAGATGATATTTAAATAATCTGAAATTTAAAAAAAAATGATTAAATGAGATGATTAAAAGAATTTCGTCATAATGCTAGAAAAAATGTTATTTCTAAACTATTTATTGTGTGATTAACCTCTAAGCGGTTTGCACGTACAATTCCGCCAAACCGATTATGTCTTCAAAGCGGTTGTCCCGTACAATTTTCGACCTCCAAAAACGTTCCGAAAATGGATGTAATGTACATTTCTTCCAGAGTTTTTTCTGCCAGTGTTTGAGGTAGGAGGGTCAGGTCGATTGTTTAGAAACTGCATCCCTCTTTGACTGACATTTATTGAGGGATACACCCCTACTCCCTGAGGCACAAAGACGCTGATAACTTTTCATGGCTTTGTAAATCTCTATTTCGAAGTATTTCGTTTTCGGTAACAGATGTATCTCTCATTGCACCACTTATATATCTTGGATGACTTTCGTAAAAAAATATAAACAATTCTCCTAAAGAATATTTTTATTTTTACCTTTAGAATATATTTTCTTATGGGATGATCTTCCAGACTTGACTAGCTTTATGTATGTTAAAAATTAACAATCTATAATAACTATTTATATATCTATTTATAACCGGAAGTAAAGGGGCAATAACGAGGGTGGGTTTCCCGTATTCCATTCTAGTCGACAAAGGGTGAAGTAAAAAAATCATAGAACGCTTTGGCCATTGACACAATAAACCTTTAGCGTATTTTTGGAGACTTTTTTTAATGGGTGTGTTACACTCGGAGGGTTAATTGATAAATTGAATCGCCTGTTCTTAACCGGAGAAAATAGGGCTGGAAATAACGGCATTAAAAGCTCGAAAAGGGGCGAAGGGGGTGGATTTTGAACGTTTTAAAGACTTGCTTTGAATTTTCCTAACCCTAACTCTATCAACACTCCAATATGGATGCCTCTATCCATTCCAGGTCCAACCGCTTCATAAATTCGAGGGCAGACGAACAGAAATTTAGGCTATAATTATATAGGGGATAACAATTATAAATAAATTTCATATTTTTAAAAGAACTAAAAATTCAAAACAGAAAAGTGGAAAAGTACATAAAATTAAATTTAAAGCTCATTGAGTGTCCAACAATTAGATACTTCCATTCAACTGTACTATTCGATGGTCTTATCTGATCGCGAGATCAAAAATATTCCAGATGATGTATCTACATTCAGTTGTTTACCTATCTCGACGCCTCCCCACCCCCTAATTGGATCTTAAAGCAACACAGAGCATGCAAGAT
>CM063506.1:18847300-18922300 GCA_032207245.1 Pardosa pseudoannulata
ATGAAAAGATCAAAAATAGAACGAGACATCGCGACCTCCTGGCGAATTTTTCCATTGGCGACCAAAAATTTGTTCGCTCATGCAGAAATGAAATCATATTTATACGTTAAAAATGATGACACTGAGGAGTTCTCGGAAAAATCACACATGTCACATGTCAGGTTTGCAACATTAAAATTACAAAAGAGCTCGAAAATATAAAAAGACGCCGAGGAGATCCCGTTGTGAAGTCAAACGTATCGAATAAGTAACAGATACTGATTCTCATCGATTTATCAATAACCACATATAGTTGTTCAGAATAATATTATGAATTTGAAATATTGGGGAAACTGATTTAGTCGATTGTAATTAAGGAAGGTGTTGTTTAAAAAACCAGTACAACTTAAGTATAGGAATCTATTGGCGTTTTTTTTTTACATTTGATACATTTCTACATTTATTGCTGAATATTATAAAAGATTTAAATTAATCATGATTCAAAATTGAGTTTTATTTATAATTGTTTATAATTTTCTAGATCTAAAAATGTAACTATATTTTCCATATTGCATTATATTTTTGTGTGTTTTAAAAATGTATGTTTTAAAAAATTAAATTTCTTCGTAATTCATGCGACCTGACCAATACATTGTTTGTCAAGGTGATATAAATGTCCCCAATTCAAAATATCGCCATTAGGGCCTTAGACTATTCGAGTCGTTTTCTTTGAATATCGTGTAAGTGTATTTTATTTTATAGGGAGATAGCAAAAGCTTTAGAACTACTTTGATATACCTCCCAAATCGGAAATTTGGCGACTTTTTTTTCTCGCCAAGCAAAATACCTGTTTTTGGCGCCTTTTTTTCTCGCCAAGATGGATTCTCGCTAAATACAAATAATTAATACATAAAAAATACGGAATCATTAAATACAAAAAAAAGAATACCTAAAAAATACAATAAATACATAAAAAATACAAATAAATGACACTGAATAACATATATGCAATTTACACAAAACTTTTAACAAATACAATTAAAAATACGTGTCGGCAATCTAATAAAAAGAATTATTTATACAGAAATTTTGAATTTCTCCCAATTTACCCCAGCAGCAATTTCAATAAATTTATTGAAACAATCAACATTAGCCGCTAAACATGATTTACGAAACATATTGAAAGCTAAAAGATAAAAATAATTAATAGAAAAAATATAATTGGAAAATACAACCAGATTTGCAGCAAAATACAGAAAGTCAGAAATTCGCTTGATCACTTCACAAAGAAATGGCGAATGAATGAAATGGCGGGAAAACATATATGAAATCCAAAAATTGTTCCCACAAAACTTTTAAAAAAAACTCAAAAAATGGTACAAAATACAAGAAAATACTAAATTTGACAACAGCAAAAACCTAAAAGCTGAGAAAAAACCTAAATTGGCAACACCAAAATAAGAAACAGCAACCCTAAAAAGTCTGTAGGAAGTGCCAGGTTTGGAGCGTAATTTTTTGGGGGGGGCATATATCAAAGTTGTACCAAGCTTTACACTTGAATAATTTGAAAAATATAGATGTGTTATTATATTAGTTCTATATTTTTATATAAAACTAGTAATTTTATATAAAACTTATTTTTATATAAACTTTATAGTAAATTATATTCATTTTTATCATTAACTAAGTTTTTGCCAAAATTGGTTTACACCGTTTTCATCAAAGAAAACATCTGATATAATTCTTTTAAAAATTTCACCTGATAATTTTTAATGACTTGGCGGAAAAGCGCTAAGTTAGTTTCTATAGCGATGGAGCTGCCCCTTAAATTCACTTTTACCGCTAAATTTCTTTCTTGGTATTTTCACGCAATACAGTTGTTTACCACGTAATACCACTATTATAATGTTAGGTACAAAATTAATTTATAATGATGTTATTATAGCTACTTTACCACGTGACTTTTACTTCTAACTGTGGTATAGATGTGATATAGTCGCCTCTTCGTGTCTTTTCATATTTCCACGCTCTTTGCCACAAACAAAGTCAAATAAATTTGAAAGTACACTGTTCTCTTAAAATCAAAAATCGAGAGTAAAATGTTTTGTGTACGAGTTTTATATTAAATGACTGTATATTTATAAAAGGCGGTAAACGAATTATATGCAAGCTGGCAGACCTGCCAAATGCTACGAAAAGATTGTAGTTTCTATGAATTTAGCAAATAATTACGATCCTATGAAAATCGATCAAAAAATGCGATTTTTCGTCAAAAATATATACAGGAATAAAAAATTACTTCCCATCCGGAAAATCAAAATGAATGAATATATTTCACAAGAGATATAAGGAAATCCGTAAAAAACTTTTCCGATCAATTTTCGTGTAACTAGGTGAGATACCATACTCTGTCGAAGGTAGAAATTTTTGTATTAAAAATTAGATTTTTTTGTCTGATAATACTAGCTATAATGTATATATTTCTGTGTTCTTCCCTCAGTATAGTTCTGAGAATTTTTAAGAATTATTATTTCTTACTGTAAAAATGTTAAGGTGTGAAATAACATTTAAACACAACCAAACTAAATATAAATAAAATACTTCATCTCATTTTTATGGGGCGTTTTCAGTTCATAAATGTATATAAATGTATATGATATTTTAATAATGAAATATTTTCTATTTGAAATTTTATATGGGGGTTTTAGATACTGTAGTAGAATTGATTGTTTTGTTTGAGCAGTAAACATACACACAATGATTTAGTATGTGCATTGTGTTATGGCACTTGTGCCATAGCCCAGGATATATTGTATAAAAACTCGCCATTCAACCTACCTTGAAAATTAGTGTGCTGCAATTTTTGATTTCAAAAGTTGTCCAGTGATACTATTTTCAATATTCAAAAGTTAACAGGTCTGGCAAGCAAGCCACATTTTTAAACAGTAATTTCGGACAAATCATTATGGTGTCCATGAATCCAAAAATAATTTGGAGATTAGGAAATATGTTTCGATTTATATTCGATGAAATAACCTATTAATGATATATACATACTTTAAAATCTTACTTAAATAATAAAAATAATAAATTAGCTTTAATACATTTTTTCCATAATATTAAACTATAAAATAGGAAAACACTTTATCCCGTTTCCGTAAAATTGTAAGTTTATTATATTTTTCCATTAATATGTGGACCAAGAGATTATTAAATATAAAGTTCCTTACCAATAAAAATTGTTTTAATTTAAAATATATTTTGGAAATAATATAAACAAAACAGCAGTAAAATAATCTCCAGATTTCCCTTTTCCAAAGTCGCTTGTTGCCCTCCAGAAATTCTTTCCCATATTAATAATGTAAACAATATTAAAGTGCAGTTCAGTTAGAATTATTAAGCTTTGAAGAGGATAACAAATTGTAATTCCAATCACTAACCAAATAAAAATATTTTTACAAAATATAAGGGATACATTTTTCCATAATTACTATATACACACTAGCATGTAGCCCGTCATATGACGGGATAAGTAAAATTTTAATTTTCTAGAATTGTAAAGTACCCTATGAGGCAGGTAAAAAAATGGTTTGTTTTTTGGCTGATAATTATCTGGTACAAGCTCAATAATTTATCTCTACTGACCGCCTGTTAGTTGCTAACTTTAATTTATCTTGGCATATTACATGATAAGAAGGACAGCAGATATTTTAATATTGACAGAGATTATTTGGCGGTATATATGAGTGATGTCCAGAATTGAGCGAAACGATTGCAAACCGTGTGGTTATGTATAAAAAACGAACACACGGACGTACAAACTTCTTAATTTTCAAAGATATATAACTTAAACGTTAGATATTTATTAGTCAGTGAAACAGAATCCTAGACTTTGTTATTAGATACCGGTGATAAAATTTTCATTGCAATAAAATATAATCGAGAATTAAATTTAAAAATATCGCATATGTACTTAATCTATTATTTAGGACAAAAATAAAAGAAAATTATTGATGTAAGTTCAGTGATAAAACGTATGAAAATAATGCAGACTGTATTCAAAACATTTAAAATAAGATAACATTAAATGAGATGGTTAAAGAATAATGATAATATATTGTTATTCGATTCACTAACTAGATTAAAAGATTTTTATAAACTATGGAGGACACATATTTCCATAATTACTATATATACATATTTCTTCAGTTAATTGCCTGCTTTATATTGCTATACTTGTAATAGATGAATCAATAAATAAATATCGTAAGGCCTTTTTAACGTTTAAGATGAGGTCAAACTGGAACACATATCATGGATTCTAACATCGATACAGCTGAACGAAATGGTAGAGTGCTCTTCGGTACCAGAGTTCACGTGTTCGAATCCAACTTCTGGCATAATGATAGTAGCAGTTCGGAATGGTCTTTGAGCAGTAAGTCACGATCTCATTAGTCCTCGTCAACAAAAAAGTACAGTGTAGTGCTCAAAACCAAACAAATTGACATAGTTATAAGGAGATTGTATTGCTATTTATCTAATGACACAATTTGCATGTGAAAATATATTAAAATACTGGATTATAGCTTTAATTAAGTGGTTTATTAGATCCTGGATAAATTTTTAAATTTAGGGGCTTTTCCCGTCCCCAAGTAATTAAAGTATTCTAGGGAACAAAATTTTAAAATAATCTAAATTCGGGTACTGACCCCGAAATTCGAGTATGTATGGTCCTTTTAATTATATATGAAAATAGTGCTAAATAAAATCTTTAAATGATAATAATATAAAACAACCTTTATGAGTTGTAATTATTCAATATTCAAAAGTTAACAGGTCTGGCAAGCAAGCCACATTTTTAAACAGTAATTTCGGACAAATCATTATGGTGTCCATGAATCCAAAAATAATTTGGAGATTAGGAAATATGTTTCGATTTATATTCGATGAAATAACCTATTAATGATATATACATACTTTAAAATCTTACTTAAATAATAAAAATAATAAATTAGCTTTAATACATTTTTTCCATAATATTAAACTATAAAATAGGAAAACACTTTATCCCGTTTCCGTAAAATTGTAAATTTATTATATTTTTTCCATACCAATAAAAGTTCCTTACCAATAAAAATTGTTTTAATTTAAAATATATTTTGGAAATAATATAAACAAAACAGCAGTAAAATAATCTCCAGATTTCCCTTTTCCAAAGTCGCTTGTTGCCCTCCAGAAATTCTTTCCCATATTAATAATGTAAACAATATTAAAGTGCAGTTCAGTTAGAATTATTAAGCTTTGAAGAGGATAACAAATTGTAATTCCAATCACTAACCAAATAAAAATATTTTTACAAAATATAAGGGATACATTTTTCCATAATTACTATATACACACTAGCATGTAGCCCGTCATATGACGGGATTATTAAAATTTTAATTTTCTAGAATTGTAAAGTACCCTATAATGGCAGGTAAAAAAAATGGTTTGTTTTTTGGCTGAAAATTATCTGGTACAAGCTCAATAATTTATCTCTACTGACCGCCTGTTAGTTGCTAACTTTAATTTATCTTGGCATATTACATGATAAGAAGGACAGCAGATATTTTAATATTGACAGAGATTATTTGGCGGTATATATGAGTGATGTCCAGAATTGAGCGAAACGATTGCAAACCGTGTGGTTATGTATAAAAAACAAACACACAAACGAACAAACTTCTTAATTTTCAAAGATATATAACTTAAACGTTAGATATTTATTAGTCCGTGAATTAGATTCCTAGACTTTGTTATTAATACCGGTGATAAAATTTTCATTGCAATAAAATATAATCGAGAATTAAATTTAAAAATATCGCATATGTACTTAATCTATTATTTAGGACAAAAATAAAAGAAAATTATTGATGTAAGTTCAGTGATAAAACGTATGAAAATAATGCAGACTGTATTCAAAACATTTAAAATAAGATAACATTAAATGAGATGGTTAAAGAATAATGATAATATATTGTTATTCGATTCACTAACTAGATTAAAAGATTTTTATAAACTATGGAGGACACATATTTCCATAATTACTATATATACATATTTCTTCAGTTAATTGCCTGCTTTATATTGCTATACTTGTAATAGATGAATCAATAAATAAATATCGTAAGGCCTTTTTAACGTTTAAGATGAGGTCAAACGGAACACATATCATAGATTCTAACATCGATACAGCTGAACGATTTCCAAATGGTAGAGTGCTGCTCTTCGGTACCAGAGTTCACGTGTTCGAATCCAACTTCTGGCATAATGATAGTAGCCGTTCGGAATGGTCTTTGAGCAGTAAGTCCCGATCTCATTAGTCCTCGTCAACAAAAAAGTACAGTGTAGCGCTCAAAACCAAACAAATTGACATAGTTATAAGGAGATTGTATTGCTATTTATCTAATGACACAATTTGCATGTGAAAATATATTAAAATACTGGATTATAGCTTTAATTAAGTGGTTTATTAGATCCTGGATAAATTTTTAAATTTAGGGGCTTTTCCCGTCCCCAAGTAATTAAAGTATTCTAGGGAACAAAATTTTAAAATAATCTAAATTCGGGTACTGACCCCGAAATTCGAGTACGTATGGTCCTTTTAATTATATATGAAAATAGTGCTAAATAAAATCTTTAAATGATAATAATATAAAACAACCTTTATGAGTTGTAATTATATTCATGCAATATTTTCTGACTTCGAATAAATTACAGTTTCTTAAAATTATTTTTATCGGTGAAAATCAATTTCGGAGTATTATTTAACATCTCTAGAGAGTTGGAGGAAATTGTTTAGCTGCAATTCTAATATGGAAATCCATTGAATTATTTGAACGCATTGAAAAATACAATAATGTATTGAAGATGACAGAAATTAAATTTACCATAAATCATAAAACGGCACGGTTTGTAATATATTTAAATTTTAACTAAACTCCTAAGTATTACGAATTAAAAAATGTCATTGAAAATAATATTTAGTGAATGCAATTCATTCATTTTAGAGGCTTGTTATCGTTAAACTGTTGCAAAATTTCACTTCATTTTAAAATTTCTATAATTAAATATCTATAATTAAATTATTATTTTTGAGAAAAAGTTAAATTTTTCGGAAGAATAATCTACTTTTGTTATACACTTTTAATTAACGCGCATTTTATGCCTGTGTAAGTCTAAATCTTATAATCAATTTTCGATAGCTTACCAATCTCCGATTGAGGTGAAATTATGCACATTAAAATACCTTTAAAGACAAATGTGGAATCATCATAAAATTTCAATGGCTATATGTGATTAATTTATCAAATATTTATTTCTTTTTGATGAAGTCAGTATCTCCTAGAGGGAAGACTTGAAATGGCGAATTGGGGCAAAGCTCCTTCATTTGAAAGGAAAGGAAACACCTAGCCCAAAACTGTCCTGGATGCAGTTCTATAAGGATAGTAAAGCCTTACTGAATATCTTTATCGACACCTATTTGCCAATGGACTAGATAGAAAGGCACATGTACTTTTCAATGGTTACTTACACATACATGAATGACGGAAAAGAAGCAGCAGATGAACTGGTCATAGAGCTAAGAAAAATAAGAAGCAACAAATGAAATATTTTCACCCTAGAAGACTCAGATGCTAAATATAGATTAAAAGTAAATACACATCTTTTTTGAGGTCACACATTAGGCATATGTAAATAGAAAAATCACCAAAACTATAGCTAGAGTAAGACCTCGTGACTGTATTGAAATGAAAATTAATAAAGACAATACCAGGACATATAGAAACGGTCACACTGGCTTGAAACCAAAAAACTAACACAGGTACAAGGAGAATGTATTGTTATTTATCTAATGACATAATTGACATGTGGAAGTATATTGAAACACTGGATTATAGCTTTAATTAATTGATTTATTACATCCAGGATAAATCTTTAAATTTTGGGACCTTTCCCGTCCTCAAACAATTAAAGTATTATGGGGGACAAAAAAATCTAAATTCGGGTACTAACCTCAAATTTCGAGGACGTATGGTCATCTTAATTATATGTGAAAATAGTGCTAAGTAATGTATTTAAATGATAACAATATAAAAAGTCCTTTATGAGTTGTAATTATATTCACACAATGTCTTCTGATCTAGAATAAATTACAGTTTCTCAAAAATATTTTTATCGATGAAAATCAATTTCGGAGTATTATTTAACATCTCTAGAGAGTTGGAGGAAATTGTTTAGCTGTGACTCTAAAATGGAAAACCATTGAATTATTTGAACTCATTGAAAAACGCAATAATGAATTGAAGATGACAGAAATTAAGTTTACCATAAATCATAAAACTGCTCGGTTTGTAATATATTTAAATTTTAATTAAAATTCTAAGTATTATGAATTAAGAAAGGCGATTGAAGATAATATTTAGTGAAGTACGATTCATTCATTTTAGAGGTTTGGTACCTTTAAACTGTTGTAAAACTTACTTCATTTTAAAATTTCTATAATTAAATATCTATAATTAAATTAATATTTTTGAGAAAAAGTAAAATTATTTAGGAAGAATAACCTACTTTTTAACACTCATTTTATTCATGTGTAAGTCTAAATCTTACAATCAATTTTCAGTAACTTCCCGATCTCATTGAGCTAAAATTATGGACACTAAAATACCTTCAAAGGCAAATGTGGAATCTTCATAAAATTTAAATGACTATACAGGATTAATTTATCAAATATTTATTTCTCCTCCTTGGAGTCAGTATCTCCTAGAGGGGAGACTTGAGATGGAGGATAGGGGCAAGGCTTCTTCAATTGGAAGGAAGAAAAGGAAACACGCAGCCCCAAACTCTCCTTGATGCAGTTCTACAAGGATGATGAAGCTTTACTGAATATCTTTACCGACACCTAGTTACCAATGGACTAGATGGGAAGGAACATATACTTTGCAATGGATACCTACCCAGGTAGGGATGACGAAAAAGAAGCAGCAGATGAACTGGTCATAGAGGTCACAAAGAATAAGAAGCAACAACTGAAATCTTTTCAACCAAGAAGACTCAAATGCTAGATATAGACTAAAAGTAAAGACATATTTTTATTGAGGGGACACATTAGACATGTGCAAATAGTGAAATAAAAATGACTATAACTATACTAAAAACTCGTGACTTTATTTGCCATGAAAGTTAATAAAGACAATACCAGGATATATAGAAACGGTCACAGTGGTCAAGTGGTTAATGCTTAGATCTCGATCTGGAAGAATTGAGAGTTTGAATTTCGGAATGAAGAATATAGATTCACTTGATTTTCAGACGCAGTTGACACTTAATCTTCCAAATTTGGGTTTTTTGACCATTCTTCTTTTAACCATATACATGTAATATTAAAATTCCTTATTTCCGTATTTTAATATTAATTTAATATTAATTTAACATTTGTTCATAAAGTAAGTTTGGGGTTTGCGCGGTAATTCTGATTTTTCCTTCCAGACAGGTTATAGACTTAATTCAGCCTCTGCCTGTATTACTTAAGCCAATAGTTAGCGCGTTCTCTTTAAACATGGATGCTTTTTTTATCACTTGATCAATTGTTCTTAGGGATTATTCGTAGTCTTTTTACCTGAGAAATCCCCATTTGAAAGTATGTGTGTGTGCAGGATCACATTGTCTATGTGCCCGATGTTGTAAAAGTGCTTGACTGTTGTATGTATTTCATGTATCTCACCAGAAATAAACTGTGTTGTGATTTTGAATGAGTCTCGCCCATATTACATACATATACTATCGTAGATCTATGGTAAAATGCTAGGGTTTACCGATAGTGATTTGAGTTCGATATCCCGTAAATAAATGAGCGGATTATTTTAAAGTTTCAAACTATCATTAGCTTAATGCTAATGATAGTTTGAAACTTTAATATGTAATATGTATTTAATGTTTAAGTACAGCATGTACTACTGGATAAATTGGTATTCCTTCATTTCAAAGCCGTATTATATTACTTTAATTTTCACTATAATAATCATGTATATTCACAAACACATATCTGAACTAATGCTCTTAATTCGATAGCTGAAAAAATTAATAATAATTGAGAACTTGATTTTTTTAAGAATTTTCTTTTGAATTTGATATTTTGTTAGAACACTGCATAGCAGTCAGTGAAGATATAATTTTTAAAATTAAATAACTTTTAAGTTATAAAGATTTAAACTAAGGTATATTTTCTGCCAAAGGTTCCAAATCTTTTAAAGGCAACTCTTTCTAAATAAGAAAGTAATACTGTACACCCCAGAGTATCCAGCCTAATGGGGCGAATGGACAGACTGGATAACAAAAAAGCCAGATAGGTTCGAATTTTATGGACTCATTTCAACTCAGTGAAAACTCACTATTATAGTGCGCGTATTCTTACTTCTTTTTGAGTACTAAGACCTCCTTTTATTTCAAACCACGCAGAATGTGAACAGAGTCGCAGCCCGGGAATCATAGAAGCAGTTGCCAGTAACGTGTCGAATTAAAATAGAAGGATCTGTACTGGTAGTTTATATATTTTTATATGCTGCACTGCATATTTCAAGAATTTAGAAAAAAGTATTTATTAGAGAAAAAGTAAGTTAAAGAATATAAACTGCTCACAAATTCTGTAATCCTTAACTTAAATGCAGGAAACGTAAACAAAACATAAACGTAAAACTTAAATATAATTTAAACCTTGTTCTTGCCAAATTGTTGTTTTTCACATGTTTTTCTAATGTTGTTACGAATTCATTTTGGAACCAGGTTTAAAAAATTACGGAAATTAACCAGGCTTTTTTTATCTGTATAATAAGTGGTTAGTGATTCCAGTTTTCTTTCTTTTCTTTTCCTAAAAAACCTTTTTTAAACCTTTTTTTTTAAAGAAAAAGGTCTAGATTTTTTTTTATTTTTCTATTAAAGTCATCTTAAGGTTCTGACTGCCGGTTGAATTGCAACAAGCCAAAATGGCGACTCGTTCCTTGCTTTTTTTTGTATGCTAGTGAAGATTCTTTTATATTTTTCGAGGTAAGTGTTTTTGCAGAGTGCATTAAAAATTAACTATAAATGCACAATAATTAAGCTCACTTTTTCTATGGAGAGACCGCTACGTGTTTCTGCTTTAAGAAGGAACAGTGCACCTGTCGGGTCAAAGCTTATAGCACGGGCTTAAGGGTCAATGCGCATGCTTAACACTAGATTTATGGATGTTGATCACATACCTATTTTTACTGAGGTGAGCCGATCAGACTCATACAAGAAAATTGAAGTTTTTGCAAAGAAAATAGTTCCAAATTCATTTAAATAAAATTTTTATTATAATAAAATTATTGGAAAATATTTTTTGCACATAAAATCTGTTTTTGAAACCCATTTTCCGCACACATTTCTATTACATTTAGCACAATGGTTTTTACATCTGTTTGGTATTTCCGTTGAAATCCGAATACCGAAAGTTTTCGCGGTTACATTACTTCCACAAATTTAGTGCAAAAAGTATTAACGTATTTATTTCCTTTATATAAGTTAAAACAGTTTAATAGCTATTATTTTAGAAGATATTAAATTGAATTTAGAAAGAGTTTAGCAAATAATTTATTACTAACAATTTACTAGATTTATGCTAAATAAACAATAATAGAGAGCCACTTTTTTTTCAATTTGTCCTAAAAATAACTATAAGAATTAGAGCAGAAGTCATTATTATACCCTTCGTAAGGATTCGAAAAAGAGGTTAAAATGAAACATGCTAATTTAATGTGAGCAAAGAATAAATCAAACAATGACGATCTCTTCGCGCATTTAAAGTGAAATTACTGATACTTGAAGGAAGCTAAAAAACAAGAGTGAAAAATCTCTTGGCATCGTTCCAGACACAGTAAGTGATTAAAAACTGCCATCCGATTGTAAAATTTACACCCTCGCCAGAATTCCTATTGCTGCATAATCACTCATTTCATTTATGACCCGTGATAAATTAGAGCGGGAAAACAGCAAGTCCGTTTTCGAAAAATTCAGAGAAGCCATAAAATGACTGAAAAACAAAATGGCCTAAGGAATATAAAAGTTTGAGGTCGACGTAGAATGGATTTCATAAAGCATATAAATAATGGCTTTTATTTTTGTGTTACTGCGAAGTAACTCAGAACTGCAGTACACGGTACTTTAGAAATTGGTAATATTTTACTGTAGTGTTGTTTATCCATTTGCAGTTATTTTAATGGAATGTAAAAAAAAATCATTAACGAGTAAAAAAAATAATACTGTAGTTCAAAAGTTTAAAATAGTTTACATTTGATGTTTCAGATGATAGTACAGATTTCTTTAAGGTATCCGTCTACGTTTTTCTTTAAACGTAGAAACTACTTCATGTTTTGGCATTTTAAATTTATTATTTATATTATCATAGAGAATTGCACTTGAAAATTTTATTCCTGGAGAAGTTTTTGTAAAATTTCTGATAAATAAAGAAAATTTAGTAAAAAAAATCTGGAGTTTTCAAAAGGTTTAATTTTTTGAATAAATTAAATTATTTCAATATTTTTTGATGCAACATATTTCTTATACTGGAATAGTGATTCACCTAAAAACTTTGCTTAATTTACATTTGTTAAGAAATTTTGGTCTTTCAAAATCATACATATTGAATTTTTAACGAATTTTCATTACCTTTCTATCTAACTATGAGTGTAACATCATTAAAAATTATCCAAATGTAAAGCTTTTAGATCATTTACTAGTAAATACTGTCAAAAGTATTCATAATAATTTTCAACATAATAGTTTAAGAACTTTTTGAGAAATCATATTTCAAGTTCCAACATTTAATTAAAAATACCGTTCTGAGAAAAAATTTGAAGTTTATGAAAGCAACTTTCACTATTAAAAAATTAAAGAAGCATGTTTAAAATTCCCCAAACTTTCTTGCTTCATAGCTTTCTAATTGTCAAGTTGCTGATTATTAAAAATACTAGAAAAATGTTTAAACTAGTCTTAATGAAAATTTAAAAAGTTTTGTCCAAAAAAAAAATGCTTTTTAAAAGAATTTAAATTCACAGCTTCCGGTTCCGAAGTCGGTACTTCCGTTTTGGTTTCACAGCTGTCACTGATATTTAAACAGCTGTAACTTTTCTTTAAAATGTCGTAGAGACAAAACAAAAACAGATTTAAAAGATTAAAAGTTGAAATTTTACAATAGAGAAATTTAAAAAAAAATTATGATTTTTTGCAAAAAATGACTTTTTCAGCATAGACGGATACCTTAATTTTAAAAACTAAATTTAATATATATATATATATATATATATATATATATATATATATATATATATATATATATATATATATATATATGTTACGGTGAAAAACTGAAATCTGGGGAATGTCGACTTTCACCGGTCAATGTCAACATTCACGTAGTCGTTTGGTGTATGTCCGAAATATTTTCTAAATATCCTTATTTCTGATTTACACAGATGAATGTTGATATTCACCATGCATTAATGGTGAATGTTGAATATGTCGGATATTTATATTTTCTTCTCCGTAATTCAGTCAAATCTATAGTAGTAGCACATGTAACTGTTGAACTTAAAACAGACAGAAAACTCTTAGAACAGAAAATCATATCAATAATTAACTTAATTATCTGATTGATGTTATGCTATCTTATTTGTTGCAACAACTTAAACTGTTATAGCAGTTTGAATTGCACAAGATTCCCTTAAATTTAAAATGACATTTAGTAATGAAACATTTCTTTTTGCAATGCGTTTGTAGACATGCCCTCCACTTCTAGAATTAGATGCAGCGGCTTCTCTCAGCGACATTGCTTGAGAAAAAATCTCATCTATGGAGAGTAACTTTTTTTACAAAATATAAACTGATTACTGGTATAAAGCTGCTTCAGTATACCATTTTTTTGTTTACTAATTTATAAAATTCGGAATCTTCTATTTCAATAACAACCGCTAATACATTTCGGGAATATGTACGACTACGGTCGACATCAGGGACTGATATTCGCACAGTGTCACAAATTTGAGCAGGAGGAAGTTTTCTTTTTGAGGTTTGCAACATTTTCTTTGCATTAGAAGATTATCTTTTGCGACCGTTTTTTTAATAAAAATAAATTTCTGCTGTTTATTCAGGGCTTGATAGAATGTGTAATAGGTTGAAGCTCGTCTTTGATATTTTCATTTGGAATGGACACAGGGACTTTGGTATGTGCTATTTTGACATGTATCGTTATACTTTTTAATAATAAAGTATGATTTAAAAACGTAACAAAAATATTTTTTTATCATTTACCATCAGTGCAGGGGGATTGTCGACATACACCGGTGATAGTCCGAATATATAAGAATATAATAAAATATTCGGTCTTTTACCGAAGTATTTGGCGTATGTCGACTTTCTTCTATTTCGGGGTTTCCCTGTAAGATACACATAGATATTTATAGAGAGATATACTCCGTTCCATGATACGGTGGAATACAAACCTTATTCCTCACACCAGATCTTTTCTTTCTATACCCTGTATAGAAAAGATGGCTTTAAGGCGACAGTGGACCTTTAGAGCAAACTTTTTTCTTTTAAATGAATTTCCTTGAATATTGATTATGTTATTAGTACTATTGATATATAAATATTTTAAAAATTTGAAGGCAAAATATTAATTAGTTTCGGAGTTATTAATTATTAATTGTTTCATAATTAAATTAATAAAAAATGTTCCAGGCGCATCAGCTTTGCATAAAATACTATAAAAAAAATTTAAGTATACCTTATATACTTTACAAGAAAATGTAGTTGTTTCCATAAACATTCATAGAAAATATAAAAAGAAAAAAATTAATTATGGTGATGATACCCATATTTTGCAGAATAAGCAGCTGTAGCGGTTAATTAAAAGGCATAACTAACCTATTATATGCTTCAAAATATACCCATTTCAACTAGACTTTATTTTATAAACTCTAAAGTAAATAATACAAGACAATGATCTATTTTCCATGCGCCTAGAGTACTTTAAACATTTCTTAATACATGAAACTTTTACTTCTGAGTAAACAGCATTTGAAGTTATTATTGCTATACCTATAAGTAATGATAAGTTTATTATACTAATAAGTAATGATAAAATGATGGGAATATGAAAAAATTCTTTTTGCTCCGTATTCCTCATGATATATTCTTTCACTATTCAATAAAATCGAAAATTCGAATTTTCGGTCGATTTTAGCCAATTTGAAAGTTTACCATCGCCTTCGAATATAACCGTTTAAAAAGTGAATTAAAAAAATAAACATAAATCTGTACGGATATGCATTTTTCATTCTTTTTTCTTTACACTACAATTATTTCATCAACAGGAAAGTAAATTTGGAGGCTTAATTTTGCTGACAAATTTGGTAATTTAGTAACAAAGTTTGCCACTACCAGGTCACGTAACATTTACTTCCAGAAAACTCTCCCTTTACAAATTTCCATTGCACAATTTTCCTAAAGCATGTAAACGTTACACTACATTTATTTCATACATTAAATTTATTTCATCAACAGGCCAATTAATTCAGCCGCTCAATTTTGTTGCCAAATCTGGCGACTTTGTGACATTATTCGCCACTACTAAGTCAAGTAAAATTTACGGCAGCGAAAAACTTCCTTTACAAATTTTCATTGCACAGTTTTCCTAAAGCAAATTACTTAAAAGGGAGTCATTAATATGTATACTCAATCGAAGGAATCGCTTGAGTTTATTTTAAAAAGATGTTTTAAAAACAGGTAAGCATTATGAATGAACTGATTTCTTTATTATTTACATTTTTAGTAACTAATTCGTAATTCAATAAATTGTATTTAAAAAGATAATGGGAACAGTGAGAAATAGAAATCGTGCTGGCTTAGGAAAAGTAATTATTTGTGCAATATGAAAATTACTAATAAAGTCTGTGAACTATATTTGAAGTATTCAAAAATTCATTTAACTTGAAACAAATGCAACCCAATAGTAAACGATATTTAATCAAAACAATTATTTAGAATATTAAACTAACAGTATACTTTGGGGTGAAAGAAATTTCGGTACAGACACTAACTTTCTATGACTTTGAATTGTTAAATATACCTAATAATGAGAACAAATTAAGGTTATTTATATTAATCATCTTATAATGGATGTTATTACCATAACATATATCTCTTGCGAGTAATAATTTTCATCGTTTTTAACACGTTGTATGTGGGACACGTACTAGTACGTTTTCGGACGATTGATATTGTCAAATAACTTTAAAATATAATTTACAGAATACAAGTGATATTTTACTTTCAACGAGCGTAAAAGTTTAGTTTCTAAAATTCCAAAAGTTATCTTGTGGGTAAAGATTTTCATGTTTTTATTAAATGAAATTTTTATGTAAGTTTTAAAAAGCATGTGAATGTCGTGTAGTCCTCGTTTTTTATTTGAGTAGTAACCTGTGATCAAATGTATAGTGGGATTTTATTTTGATTGCGTTGTGTAAAAGTATTTTAGAACTAAATTTAACCATAGGTTCTGAGAAACTACAGACATAAGATATAAAAACAAACTCAAAGCTAAATTAACAGCATCCGAAACTAGCTTAATATAAAAAAAGGTAAATTTATTATAATATATATACATCTATGTACATACAAAACTGATGCTAATTTTCATAAAATATGCTTTATCAACATCTTCTAAATTAGTTCTGACAATAATTTTTATTACTTAAACAATTATGTAAATATAAGAGAGAGGACCTAATCTCAATTTCAAAATGTATGTAAAAGGGAGTACCTTTGGGGAGTTAAAATGGTGTGCCCGGAACACTGCTGGTGGATGGGTATCTATGGATCTATCGTCGGTCTGGTCCTCCTGGCTTCCTCCTGAGTTTTTAGGGTGCGGCCGTGCTATTTGATACAGGAACACTTCCTGTCGGACTTGACTGGACTCTCGAACTCGTTCCGTCGGACTTCTCTCTTCGTCTGGACTACCGAACACCTTCCGTCGGACTTGTCTAGTCTATTCGACTCCCGAACCTCTTCTGTCGGACTTTCTCCTCGTCTCGAATATCGAACATGTTCACCTTTTTTATATTTCTTATTTTATTAATTTCATCCTTGTCCCCTCTTCCTTCCAATCGGAATAGTTGTAAGAATCTAATTGGACTGCTTAAACCCCGCCTTGAGACCGCCAACATGGAAAACCTTACTCCTTCTAATTGGGCATTGTCCCTTGGGGACTCATAAATACTCCACAAAGGTACATTCTTATTTAATGTCAAGTACGGAGACGGTATTCTAATCTGGGACTGGGATCAGAACCCCGCTTGAGACCACCGTACAAGACAACAATATCGGTTGAATATAAATTTATGGTCCTCTGTCTTTTAGAAAGATGTGATGAGGTCAGATTTAGATCCCAAGCATTTTACTTCTTGTATGAGTGAATCAATTATATAACTGATCTAAATCGCCTCATCGCAGTGAAATCACAAAAAGGAAAATGATTTTTAAAGGTAGTGCTTTAATTGAAATCGTGTACAATGTTCATTCCAAATGAAGTAGAACTTTAATTTGATAATGCTTAAGCAAAATTAAATTATAATGAAGACTTTAATTTTCCAAAAGTATTATGTCTACTTAATTTAATGGTATTTCTATAAATTTTAAATAAATTTAAACAAATGGTATGGATTGTTCTTATATATTAAATCTGTGTAGCTGCCTACAGTTACCTTAGCGTGTATAAAACAAGAATTTATGTCGGTGGCTAACATTATCTCCAGATAACAGTAATTGCTGGTGCCTACCAGCACAACCATTACTATTTTAATTCTATTCAAACAACTTATTTATAGGAAAAATCGTTTTTAACATATATAAGGTACCTATTAGGACGAGTCGCAATATCTCAATCGTCACAGGACTGGACCTATTAACTGGAGGGTTATAGGATCAATGTTCGACACATTCAAAGATCCGTCTTCTGTATGAATGGCGGCTGGAGCGCGTAAAAGAGGTTCGTGTTCGCAATATTCTCCAAGTTCCAAGTTCCCAAACGATACCTCTGAAGGTGGCAGGCCAAGCTTGTGGCTGTTTTGCTTGGTTCCTGCTTCTAAATTTCCCTTTCATCCACTTGAGGTTTAGTCAGTCTTCAGCCGTCGTGGTTCCTCCCTCAAGTTAAACCGCTTACTACCATTAGGCAATGACCAGTCGTATATCGGACCTAGTGATAGGCTTTCCTACACCAGGTGGAAGAGTAATAACACAACAACCCACAAGAATGAAATATCTGAACACATTTATGCAGAATACGATATACACGACTTTGGATCACATCTGTAGAGCTATATTTTGATTCTTTTGGTAAAACAAATGCAAACACATCCCATTTACACTGGTGTACAAAACTTAAACAACAGTTGGGTTTTTTTTCCATAACTCCACGAGTAATGATCTGATAGACATGAAATTCAGAAAAGAGGGAGAGTATTATGTACGTAATGTAGGACGTAAAGTTAACTCCACTCATTTAAATCCCATCGAACATGTGTGAGATGCTTTGGGGAGATGCATTACAGCACGTTTACATCCTCCGAAGAACACCCAACAACTCAAATAGATGCTGATTGCGGAATGGGCACTTCTACAGCAAGAAATATTGGACCAGCTGGTTCTGATTCTGCAGAGAAGGTGCGAAGCAACCATTGCAGTTAGGGGAGGGCATATTCCATATTATGGAACATCTGCTTGTTGTTTTTCCTCTTGGATAGACAATCATGAGTCAAGATACTATGCGTTCAATAAAGCTTGTTTTTGTTTGATTCCATCCCGTAAGCATTGTATTCTTTTTCAGCGGCGATGCTTTCGGCATCTATTACGTACATAATACTCTCCCTCATTTCTGAATTCCATGTCTCTCAGATGATTTCTTGTTGGGTTATGGCAAAAAACCCATCTGTTGCTTAAAGTTTGCACACCAGTGTACTACATTCGATAATGTAAGAATTTGTGTACCCAGTTGTATTAAGTAATAAAATAACTATAGGGAAATTTTAAACTCTACTGACCAATTTCTTTTATTTTTACTATTATTATACTACTATCACCTACATAATTAAACTAACTTCTACTTACACATACGTTCAGAGGAAAATTTAGGGTTCATAAAAAAGATCATATAGTTCCAAAAATGCATAAAAGTTTTAATCTCAAAAATTTTCATCAAAATATTTCAATTTAATCTCATTCTTATTATCTCAGGATTTATTTATCTTGACTCGGAAAGAAAATAAATAGTAAGCGTGCTTCACAAAAATGTTAAATGTAACGGAAATATTAATTGCTCCTCATTTCTTTAAATTAAGCAGTTTTAATGGATGAATACAAATTAAAAAATACTAATTAATACTAATTTATTGTCAAGATCATGTTTAGGAAAAGCAATTTGCTATAAATAATGATACAGAATCAAAGAAAACGAGTTAACTAGTAAATAATGTCATTTAATGCCTTTGTTATGATTCGAGAGATGGAAAAGAGGGAAAACTTCGGTAATTACCATTGGGAATTTCCTTATTTATTTACTTTTTTTTCATATCAATATTTTCATGCAGCGAGAAAACATGAGTCGATTATGTACTTCTCAATCCCAAAGGCTTTCATAATAGTTTTCTCGCATGATAATAAAAAAAATGGAGGCTTGCAATCGAATATCTATCGAAGCGAACAAATTGTTTTCAGATGTAATTAATGTCGAACTTCGATATTTCATGTTAGTGATACCATAGAGTATTATTTAGAGATTTCTTATCTTTGATTATGTATTTAATGGTATACAGTTGGATACGTAATCTTTCTGGTCATTTTCAACATATAATTACGGATAATGTTTATGCTGAAACAAATAAGTATTTATTTTGGTATAAGCTTATTAAATATAATTATATCTTAGCAAAATATTAGAAGATTTAGAACTGACACCAATTAGTTTTTATTTGGTATAACTCTTATTTTGTCAAACAAGTTCATTATTTAAACATTCAAAAGTCATTTTACTAATTTTATCTTCTTCATTTTATTTGCATTTAATGTTCTTGCAGTAAGTTTATCTAGGCAGATTAACCCTTCCAAAAGAAAAAAAATCTCCGCAGTATGTGATGACTGTTAAGAAGATTTGAGAATACAGAAGGAATGACTTAATTCATAGACTCCCGACAAGTTGATGAGTGATACGTTAAGATACAGTGTACAGGGGTCACGTACATCCAAAAGGTCAGCACCTGTGGCCACCTTGAACTTGAAGAAATTTCCATGATAAATTAATGTAGGACTCTGGGACACATATAAAGGAGATTACAGAATGCTCACACTAAGTAAATAGCAAAAGGGTTACACCCAATATTTATTACTATGGACAAATCACATTCTATTTGGATAACGAAATTCTGCAAGGAAATGAAAAAGAGACAAGATTTTATGGTAAAAGTGAGAGATGAATGATAACAAGGAGATTCCTAGAGGGGACGACCCAGCCGACTTGCCTGATTTTTGGTGGAGAGGTTCCTGAACGGCGACTTATTTTTAACTTTATGCGATTTGTTCCTCTACAAACACCTGATCTATTCCGCGTCTTATACTGGCTTGTCACACTCAGATGTGCACCCAGTTGTCTTCACTGTGCCTCACCTCTCAACTTTGTCTGAGCAAGTCATGAATTTAATGCCTTTTACCACTGAAGTCACTACCTCTCATACTTAGAAAGTTTAATCATTGATTGTTGTTGCCATACAATTATCCTGATTAGATGAGTTGTTTTGGTTGGTTAAATTTAACTAATTCCTGAAAAGACAAACTGCGCCAACAAGACGAAATTAAAAAACAAAGTAACAGATAAATAAAAGGCTATACAGGAGAAAATGTTTGAGGGTGTGTAGGCGGAACAATAAATTAACAGTTAAAAGTACATAAAAATCAAACAAAGAGATAGAAAAAAAAATAGCAAATATATACAAGATAGATTATTACATTATAAGAAAATTGAAACAAAATTGAAAATTGAGAAATTGAAAATCAAAAAATTTTTAAATTGAGAATCAAAAAATTCTTAAATTAAAAAATCAAAAAACTTGTTAAGTTGAAATAAAGATTCATACGAAAAATCACACAATTCAGATTTCATAATAAAACCTGTACAGCGAAGAAAGGGAAACAAGCCTGGATGTGGCGTTTCAGCGATGATTGTGTCAAGATTCGGCAATAATTTTTTTAAAGAATTTTATATACACTGATTTCAGACAACAACACGATGACAAAATGTGTGCAACTGTGTTGTAATTATCCTGATTAGATGAGACATCTAAATTGTAAATAATATATGTAAATATTAAAATGTTAACTTTTATCCGAAAATTTTAATTATTATTTTTGTCCAGGGATGCAGTTTGGGTTAGAGCTATACATAGTTCAATGTTATGAGTGTGTGTCACAAAACTACATATTGTAACAGTTCTTATCGAACAAGCTCGTGATTTGTAGGGAAGAACATAAAATATTAAGATAAAATTCACAGTTTTTAATTAATATATTAGTTTATTCTTATGGAATACAATTCTGAAATACAGTAATGAAACAAATTGCTTGAATTTTTGCAACAGCACGGGGCAGAAACTACTCACACCAACTCTCTCTCTCTCTCTTCCCTCTGGAACATCAACGCAAACTTTCCACCGCGAGAAATTTTGGTTTCCAGCCAACGGAGACAATTTTCTCTGCTCCTCATGAAAAGTTCACTGTGGCTACACCATGAGTGTTCATTATTTTCTTTTAGCCACCCTCAGTTTAGTGATGCTCCAATGACCAAAAATGCATTTGTAATTTTAATTACATGGAAAAGCCTGTAGAATGTTGGCACCACTTCATTGACCACAAGAAACTCTCCTTGATGAATCTTGAAATTACTGGCAGTATAAAATTGGTTGATTTTTTTCCATAGAAAATGAGAGCTGGGTTCTATGGACTTGTGCCCTGCCCTTTGAACAAACTCTTGGATGCTGCATAACATGTTTTCATGAGTTCAGATTATTTTTTAAATTGAAAATTATTTGTGTTTTAAAACAAATCTTAATGTTTAACAGCCAGTTGGAAATCGCTAGTTTAAAACATAAAGGCGTTATTTTAATAGAAGATTATGATATTTTAAATGTGTTGCTTTTCACTAAGAATGAATTATATTTAGCATCCGTAGAATTTTTCTGCCTGAGAGATAGAAAAAAATATTAGAAATATACATTTCTTTCACAAACGAAATTTGTTAAAATAATTACTAAAGGAATTTTAATTTTAAATACGATGATTTCAATAGAAATTAACTTATTTTATTTAAAGGTGGCTATTATCCTATTTATGGCTATTGTTATATAAAAATATAATTCTATGGACAACAGTATTCAGATTGTTTTTAACCGTTTGAGTGCTACGAGACGCTATCACTCTTATCTTGTCCTGTGTCAAAAATGCATAGAATTCTGATCACACTGCTGTATTTTACTATAATGTTCACAGTAGAGATTAAGTCTTATTTTTCTCTCTATTAATGGGAAAATTATAGTAACATACAGTACCACGATTGCACCTCCACGCATTTTTGACAGAATATATAAGAAGAGTGATAGCTATTCGCCGCACTTGAATGGTTAAATACTGTCTTGTACAAAAGATCAACAATAATATATAATCCAAATACCACTCACTGACTCATTGTTTACTATATCTGAAGAACCCAGCTTAAGAAATTTGAATTTAGTATAGAGAATCATCTTATAGCTCAAGTGAACAATAAAAGAGTGCTTCTCGAATTTTGGTTGGTTGGTTTATAAGGCATAATGGCACTGGATCCTAGAAGGACATAATGTTCCAGACATGAGGTATACAATTTAGAGTGAAACATTTAGTCATAAAATATTACGTGAAGGATAAATACCAACAACCACAAAAAATTAAACAACAGCAGCACTTTAGACACTGGTAAACTACAATAAAAATGACAATATTAAAAATATAGACGTCATAAAATTTAAAATTTACACAATCAAATGTGAGGATAAAAACCAATATCTTTTAAAATTGTAAAAACATTTGGATGCAGAACAAAATAAAAAATATCACTTAACTGTAGATTATTAAAATAAAAACTGTATAAACGCTGATTGGTGTACATAGGACATTCGACAAGTATATGCTTCATGGTCATAGGACCGTTACAATGTTGACAAATGGGCGCATACTCTCCTAAGATTATTTGACAGTGAGTGAAGCGGGTATGTCCAATGCGAAGACGGGTGAGAAATACATCCTGCTTTCTAGATGGATGAGCAGGCCAAGGGATAGTAATAGGTTTAATTGAACGAAGTTTATTATTTTCAATATGGTCCCATTTTTCTTACCATTGTTTATATAGAAGATTCACCACCTGGTGTTTTGCATCACAATATGGTAAGTCAAAGTGTAAATACTGACTACTGACTTGCAGTCTTGGCAGCTTTGTCTGCTACTTCATTCCCCTCAATTCCAACATGTGAAGGTACCCAGAAAAAATAAATGGAAAAACCAAAAGAGGTGAGATTTTTTTAGGGTACTTAAAACCTTAAAGACGAGAGGATTAATGTGAGGATTAGGTACGGGCTGGAATTTTGAAATTGGAAAGGTTTAAACGAGGGTGGAAAGAACACATACTTAGCTTCTGCAAATCTTAACCATTTCAATAAATAAAGTTGTCAAATGGTCTATTTAAATATCGAGTTGGTAGAAGTTTATTTATATACAAAAAAAAAACGAAACAGTTTGATGTATTTAAACGGGTCACTAACTTTCACAGGTGTTGGATGTTTATGATAACATACCTAATATTTCCTTCAACTTAATCATTCATTATTTCAATATAGTGAATTTTCTGAAATCTTATTCTCTCGACAATACCATGAAGGTAGATGCTTGTCGAATAAATACCTATGTTATTTTTTAGTATGTCAAAGAAATATGAAAAAAAACTAAAAAGGGAAATTCGTTTAAAAACTCAGAATCACAGTGGCAACTCACAGGAATACAGCTAGCATTTTTGTATAGATATACTTACTTAAATAATATCATTTATATAATACATAATTGCTTATATAATTATGCATGATATATGTAAATGTTTTAATAGCAAAGTAAAAATTCATTTATAACCAATTAAATGTAATAAATGAAAAATAAATTTATAAATGAATCTAGGTTTCTCTACTTTCATTAGAAGAACATTTCGCTTTTCCTACATTTAACGATTCGAGTATAATCACTTCCATACTAATGTTAATTTAAATGTTTTCCCCTAACATGATGGAAAGGTTATTCTGTTGACATATATTGACTAAAATTTACAGTCTACGACATCTGTGAAACTGCAAATTCAAACGTTACACAACTATCGCACTTTAATTAATGTAATTAAGTTAAAACTATCACTGATGATTTAAATTTTCTACTCTTTCAGAAAATTTAAATAAAAAAGTATTTTATGCTTAATTGTAAAACATCGCGTAATTTTAACTATTAATCTCAATTAGACAAACATTAAATCGTAAATCTAAAATAATTAATTTGGTAAAAACATTAGATTAAACAAATTAAATGTGAACAATCATGCGTAATGAATTAATTTCTTTGTCTCTTTATAGATAATTAAATTGTCAAACAGATTGCCGGTGTTGAAATTAGCAATAAATGAGAAAAAAAAACAAAGTAATTAAAACGTGATATTAAAATTTCTGTTTCACGTCACAAAATGTGATATCAATTAACTATGTAGGGCTAAAATATTTAACTTCTTATTTCATGAAAATTTTTAATAACCAGTGAGCTTTAAAAACCAAAGAGACACCTGTCACAGAAAATGGCTGCCATATCGCAAAATTCTTTATACAACTGTCATTTGAGTGTTTCTCTTTTCGCTTATTTAGGATTATGTCTGTCAAAAGCTGGTTACTTTTTGCAACAGAGAGGTAACATCTGTCATTATTTTCAACACCTATTTTAAATAATCAGTCGTATCTGTATAATTTTATGTGACCAAACTTTCACATTACTTTGAATCTTGTAGCATGTTTTCAACTTATTTTGTTTATAAATGTATGTAAGTTTTCTCTCTTTTAATATACTTCTATTTAATGTGTTGTTAACGAGTTATAATATATGTGATATTATACTTTAATTTCTGATTATTCTCTTACTTTCCAATTTTTATCTATTCTATTTTTTTCTATTTTGATTCTACACTTATTTCAAATTCCCGGAATAGATATCTTTGTGACCTTTTACAAAGGATTCAATGAATACAAGAATACGATTACCAGTAAAATGATGTAGAACTCTTGTGGTTATTTAAAATAACCAATCCGTTTCTAACAAATCAGAATAAGAAAAAAATAAAATCCAGAAAGCTTTACTCTTTATGAAAACTGGATATAGATTTTCTGTGCTTATCTATATGTAACAATCATTTATACGTATGTAATGTTTTGACTTTATATTCTTCATTGTTTTACGGTATTACATCCTATGTGATTTGACAAGTATTTTTGAATATTTATAAAGGCACAATTAGTTTTATGACAAATACATTGATAGATAATTGTCAGAAATTTGAGAGAGATGAAAAAAAAGGGATGAACCTAGAACATTTTTAGTTACTCAGTTGAAATAAAAAAGTAAATCTTTATGAAAATTACATTTAAATCGAGAAATAAATCTGTATGGATTTATATAAAATAAATAACCATTTAACTGAAAAAAATTATTAGTTTATGACGCGAATGCTTAGCTTGAATTTGTTTGAGAAAAAGAATGTCTAGTTGAAATCTCAATCTGGAGATCACTTATACCCATGAAAATGCACATAGCTTATAAAATTTAAAAGAAAAAGTTTTTCAAAATTTCATTTATCTTTAGGTTATTTTATTTCTTTATATGATACCAGAAAGTGCTTAACAGTACTCTCGAACATAAAAGTTTAAAAAAATTAAAAGTATATAGAGTCTACTGGCTCCATTCTGATCGATTTAAAAGTGATATAACTCGAAACCATAGTTTTTTCGTGTACTTTCTAAACCTTTATTATATCTATAAATGTAAAATTTGACACACGTGTTTCTCATTTACTGATAAGATTAATGATGAAATTTATTTTGAAAAATATTATTAAAATAATGATTTTGCTAAGAATATGAATTTTAAACTTAAAACTTAATAGAGAAATTATGCTAATTGTTCTTAGTTTTTCCCTCATTATTACAGTTATACGTAGGGTTGTCAAAAATATCTATAAATTACTTTGATTGAATTTAGTAAATTTTGTGCATGGGCAATTACCCTGATATCATTTAATAATACCAATCATAAATATGTTTTTTTTATTCTAAAAGCATTTAACAGTATAAATATGAAAATTCGGTATTAATTTATATACTGAAAAAATTGAAGCCTATTACTTTCATAGAAAAGATAAAAAAAAAGCTTTCATTTTCAGAGATGTACTTGAATGTTTAAAGGCTATGGCCTGCTTATTCATCAAGAGAGCACGACGTTATTCTGACCCGTTTTCGAATTGGACATACCCGTCATATTAATAAGTCATTTGCTTTTAGGCGAGAATGCACACACTTATGAATATTGTAAAATTATAATGACCATAAAGCATATCTTTACTGAGTACTCTCTCTCCTGTGAACACTAAATAGCATCTGTACCAATTTTATTAAAACAAACTGCTTTCAAATGATATTTTAAATTATACTTCGCATCGGAACACTTTTTATCGTTTAAAACAAATTGGTTTTTATCTTCACATTAAAATGTCTAAACTTAACTTAGTTATCGACATTTTTACATCTTTACCATTTTCTAAATTGGAGCTATTGTTTTTATTTCTAGTTCTTAATATATATTCATGTCTCTCCATTTATCTTAACTATCCAATATGAATGCCTCTATCTACTCCAGATCCAACCTCTTCACAAATTCGAGGACCAACGAACAGATAACTTAGGCTATTATTATATAGGGGATAATTAATATAAACTATACAATTTTATCATTATATCATTACAGTTGTCAGGAAATTTGCTGTTCTTTTCAATTTGGAGATTGTATTTTGTTTACTCATACAGTTTGAGAATCAATGACGTCATTGCAACAATTTTAAATCTATCTCAAAATGTGATGATGTTCTAATTATCATGAATTTCCCGTATTAAATTTTTTTACTTTATCGTCGATTATTAAGTTTTTTTTATGTATATGTAGATGTACAAGAAAAACTTTTCCTACTTTCAAAACACATTATGTATTATGAAAATCAACCACCTGCACTTGCTGAATATATATAGCGGATTAGCTCTGCTTCACTCAGCGGTTGCAGTTGGCTCCGGCTTTTCGCAATATTTACGGTACTGATCTTATTTAGGTTGATAATTTTACACTTTTTGCTAGGATATTCATTTTAATAAATTTTAAATAAATATGATTTATTCATTTTTTACATTTTTTTCCATTATTCAATTATATTGATCATCAATTTTATCATTAGTCAATTATATTTCATATAAATACAAAATTAAAATTGAATGCATTATTTTAAATTATGAATTTACTACGAATCTGCATAGGCAGGGGACGGCTGAATACTTATACCAAGCAAATACCCGACAACGGGCTCTATATATATTATATATATATATATATATATATATATATATATATATATATATATATATATATATATATATATATATATATATATATATATATATATATATATATATATATATATAACAGTAAAAAATTGAGGTTGGTGTAGGGAGTGGCGTCGTTGGGTTTCCGGTTTTGATGGTCAAGGGACAATGCGAGAGATGACGGAATGTGGTGTGTGGCGTACGGCCTACGTATTTTCGATTTGGAAATAAAAGTTATTAACTACGACTACCTTATGTGATTGGGATTATGACTTTATTATGGTGATTGTCGATGATCTCCTGAATATGTACGAACCGGAAGGTGTCAGAACGCCGTTTTTCTCTAAGGAATAGTAATGCCAAACTTCTGCGAGAGACGGCTAAAACACGTGTGTGTTTTTCTAACTTGGGAAAAATGCTGAGGCAACTATTTTAATTGCTTATAGAGAGTAACCTTTGACTAGAGCCATCTGTAAAGTGTGGCGTCTCAGAGGAGCATTACTGCTGATCGTTACAAATTTTCATGGGAAAGTTATAACTTAATAATTAAAATGCCAGCTATATCATTTTCTGTTTTGGGAATCATAGAAAGAATTTCGGGGTTACGCTGAAGGAATGAAAACATCCTCGTTTAAATTGGATGGCTGGGAAATATGGTTAATGTAAAGAGAAGAAATTAAGATTTAGAATGAATGGGGCAAAGGGATAACTTTGGATAGACTGGCTTAGATATTGATATTATTACACACACACACACACACACACACACACACACACACATATATATATATATATATATATATATATATATATAGAGAGAGAGAGAGAGAGAGAGAGAGAGAGAGAGAAAGAGAGAGAAAATAGTGTGAGGTAAAAATTATTTTTATTACAAATTTCCGTCAGAACAATGTAAACTCTAAAACAAACTTTGATAAAAAGAGAAAATATTGTCTTACACTTTTCAACATTATTGTGACTCATAAAGTCTGTCATAAATGTTTAAAAATATTTTGATAGAATTTAGTAAATTCTGCCGTTTCAGTATCCTCCATATCATTTACTAATACTTTACATTACTTCTCATCTCATAAAAATCATCTTTTACAGAACCTTACATTTAGCTCATACCTAACTCAAATTTATAATTACATCCCTCCTATTTATTATAGAATGAAAACTATTTTATCTGGTCTTAATTTTATCTATAGAAATATTATAGTTTCTAACTTTTATGAATGTTATCTTTTTGTTTGTTTGTTCGTTTTCGAGTGCTACCGTCTACTTATTTGCAACACGAGGGCTAAAGAGACCGGGACCTACAACTTAAAGCCGATTCCGAACTGCTACGAAAGCCGATGCAAAAATGGGATTTGAACCCGCGAACTCCGGTACCGAAGGCCAGCACCATAACCAATAATCAGTCATCGTTCGGCTGTTAACTTTTTTAAATACTTTTGTTGACAACGACAAAGCTTCTGCTCCAGACGTTATTTTAAAACATATATTTTACAATCACAAAGGTATAGTTTTTATTCTCCCATTTAGACTGACGGATTCAAAACGTATAATTTGGTTAGCTGTGGCTGACAAGAGGGTCTACAGTTTCCATTTGCATTTCTCTCTTGTATATTTTTTTTTGCTGAAACTTGGGCTATCTTAGAGTTGTCATGTTGGCCAGACACAATAAAAATATTATCTACACTGATTCTTTAAGCACTTAAAACTCACTGTTTAATCACGATAAAAATCCATTTACCTTTAGGGTTTTTAAATATTCTTAATAATCTCCTCTCCTCTGGTTTTTGCATATAATTTGGCTGGTGTAACAATAAGTTACTTTCGGTTCAGCTTTTTTTACCACTTCCCGTGAGTTACCGTCAAAAACATACCAGAATAGGACCGGTTTGAACTAGATAGGACTTCTTCCAACCAATAGAAGAGTCCGTTGGTTTGACTTTTTCTGACCCCTCCGTTCGGCAGTGGACCCCTGTTTTTTCTCCGCGGGGAAGCCGGATTTTTTTAGGTGACAAGGTTGTGTCCAGAAGAGAGTAGAAGGTGAACGCAGCTGGCATCCGCGGCTTGAGGGATAGACCTTTTGAGAAAAATCATCGCCATATTGTTTTTTAGGGCCGACGCCGACTCGAGAGCAGTCTTCGATATCTACAAATGATAAGTTCATTACAGTTGTATTCCTTAGGCATTTATATAATTGTATGAGTGCATTCAATCAAGACATATTTGTCCATGTGTTTATTTATGAGTATTAATATCTTCCTTTTCAAACACTACGCCAAAGTAACATTATTTTTACAGCTGGGTCATGTCACACTTTGGAAATGAGAGTAACGAACTTGCCGATAAAGCCAGTATTCGTTCTCAAAGGGGAAGCACAGTAAAATATACGCTCTGGAATTAAAGGAAAATGCCTAATATTCGAACCAAAACATTTATTATGTATAATATTTACAAATTAATACATCACTTTCTTAGTATTTAAAATATTTGGTTTTTCTATTCGTCAAATAGTCTTGAAAATGTATTACTTATCAAAAGATCACGAGACCAGGTAATAATTATGAATGTTATTAAGTTTACCTCCATTAGTTACAGGGGAGCAGCTGGGGCTGTCAACAGGCTGAATGTCGGTACTGCCGTTGCGGACGTTATTTTACGCTGGACGTTTCTGCTGGCGTATATCATAAACATGCGGGTCGGGGAATAGATTCCTGGACCGGGCTTGCTCACGGGATCTGGATGTCCAGCAACACTTGAATCCCGACATTGATTCCTTTTCCCACTTTTCACCTCGGTTCAAAGCCCCTTTTTTTCTCCTTGCCAATCACTTTTTGGTGTAATTTTCCCACATTTGCACTCCCTTCGGGTGTGCAGGTGGTCTCATTAAAAGTGCCCCTTTAGTGAAAGTTGACATTATTGCTTAGCTCCTGCCCCCATATCTCACGGCTACATCCCTGCCTGGGTTTAACAGTTACATTTGTGCCCTATAATCTATAACTCCTCCGCAGGGGTCCCCACTAAAACTCGAAGTCAACAGCTGCACCTAAATTCATCTTGGAAATTTATTCCGCAGCTGTGTTTGCACGTGTTGACCACCACCGTGGTAAAGTACAACTGTAAAAGTTCATTGATCTTAATGACCATAAAACATATCTTTGCTTAGTATCCTGTGTACTCTTATCAGTGTCTGTACCATTTTTTTTTTTTGGAACAAGCTTCTTTTAAGTGATATTTTAAATTATGTTTTCCCTCGGAACATTTTAATCGCTTTAAAACAAATTGGTTTTTATCTTCACATTAAAATGTCTAAACTTAACTTAGTTATCGACATTTTTACATCTTTACCATTTTCTAAATTGGGGCTATTGTTTTTATTTCTAGTTCTTAATAGATATTCATGTCTTGCCACTTATTTTGACTTATTCACCCTGTAAACTGATCTACTACTTCGTGTTTGGCCCAACACGATGCTCTTTAAGGATTCAGTGTCATAAAACCTCGTAAAATCAACAAACTATTTAATAGTACTAATTATAAATATGACTGTTTTGTCAAGTTATATTTTCATTTTAAAATATCTTGAGTTATAAAGTTTTGTAGTTTTTTTTTCTTTTTTTTAGTATATTACTTATATAGAAGAAATAAAGAAACTTTCATTTTCAGACATGTACTCGAATGTTTAAAGATTATGGCCTGCTTATCCATCAAGAGAGCACGACGTTATTCTGACCCGTCTTCGCATTGGACATACCCGTATTAATAAGTCATTTGCTTTTAGGTGAGAATGCACACACTTATGAATATTGTAAAATTATAATGACCATAATGACCATAAAGCATATCTTTACTGAGTACTCTCTCTCCTGTGTACACTAAATAGCATCTGTACCAATTTTATTAGAACAATCTGTTTGCAAGTGCTATTTTAAATTATGCTTCGCATCAGAACACTTTTTATCGTTTTAAAACAAATTGGTTTATATCTTCCCATTAAAATGTCTAAATTCAACTTAGTTATCGACATTTTTACATGTTGACCAATTTCTAAATTGGGGTTATTGTTTTTATTTCTAGTTCTTAATATATATTCATGTCTCTCCATTTATCTCTACTTTTTCAACCTTTAAACTGATCTACTTCGTGTTTGGCCCAACACGATGCTCTTTAAGGATTCTGTGTTATAAAGCCTCGTAAAATCGACAAACTAATAATACTAATTATAAATATGACTGTTTTGTCAAGTTATAGTTTCATTCTAAAATATCTTGATTGTATAAAGTTTTGAGGGGTTTTTTTTCTACAAAAAATTCAAGTATATTACTTATATAGAAAAAATAACGAATCTTTCATATTCAGACTTGTACTCGAAAGTTTAAAAGTTAATGCCCTTGGAGAAAAACTAGCATGAGGTAAAGATTCTTTCCTATGCAAATTTTTCCGTCAGAGCAATGCAAATATAACACAAAATTTAATTTAAAATGTGGCACTTAAGATAAAGTTAGGAAAGTTGCAACATATAGTTCAATAGTTACTTTGCTGTGTGACACGAAAGACAAGAAGAAAGTCTTAAATTAGAATTTATTTTAGTCTTAAAAACATCCGCTGTTGACTGAGTAAACAGGAAACTCATTTTGGTTTATATCTTCATATGTGTGTGACCATTATTAAAAAGGGGACTCTTTTAAGGGAATAAAGTAAATTTTGAGATTAAAAATCGTCATCGTAAAAGACATTTTACGATTCAACGTATAATACAATGTGTTCTTCTACAATGAATGTTTAAAAGTTCTTCAATAACTCTACCTTAAACGATTTATTTAGTTTTGTCATCTCAAAGTGTATTTTTTATACCCCCATCCCTACCAAAAGAACCCAATGAAAAAATTAAAATTACTTATCCACTAACTAATTAATTAACTTTTTTTAATTATATATATAAGAAAATAAAATTTTACACCCACTTGAAGTAAAATCTGTGTTTTATTCTGTAGACCAAAGCTATAGAGGTATCTAATGCTTTAAAATGAAGAAAGACATTTAAAATGATAATTGAAAATTTAAAATAAAATTAGCCTCTTTTATACTGTAAAATTAACTATATTGTTCGTATTATTACAATGAGGTTTAGTGAATAGCAGTCATAATTACCTTCTATTTGATATAAAAATCAGTTTTTAGTTTACAAATTGCAAGAGTTATAATGCGGGTAATGGATTTCTATTTCTTTCAATTGGTGCATAGATTTAGCTATTTTAAATATCTTGATTCATTTACAAAACTGCTGTGGTGGAGCAGTTTAGGTCATTAATATAATTGATATTTAATATAATTGCTATAAATGAAATGAGAAGTGAAATGCTTGGGATCTAAATCTGACCTCATCACATCTCTTGTAAAGGAGAGAGAACCTATAAAAAATAATTCAACGGATTCGTCGTGTGTGGGATTCTCGGGCGGGGTTCTGATTCCAGTGCCAGATTAGAATCCTGTCTCCGTTCATGACGTTAAATAAGAATGTACCTTTGTGGAGTTATTTATGAGTTCCTAAGGGACAGTTCCCAATTTTAAGGAGTAAGGTTTCCCCCATGTTTACGGTTTAAAGGTAGGAAAAGGGAGACCAATAGATATATACAGCTGTGCTGATTGGTCGAATAGAAGTAAGAAAGGACAGAGATGAAACTAACATAAAAAAGCCTAATTGAGGAGACCATGGTTGAAGAGATCAGAATTCGGGAATCGGAGAGCAGATTGCGGGGACCAAAGGAACAGTTGGGTTCAAGAGAGACTCCGAAAAACTAAGGAGGATGAAATCACGCAACGACCAATAGTGTTCCAGTGCATCCGCCTTTCAGAATCACCCCCATTTATTTAGAAGGCCCCAGACCAGTGGTGACACCGAAGTCAACATTGTCATCCCACCAATCAAAAGTACACGCAAAGAGGGCTATATCATTCCACCAACTCCAAGTCTGGAGAGCTCCCGACCAGATTATCGCCCTGGCACATCCCTTACAGATCCACAAAGGTACTCATTATAAATATTTGAATTTGGAATCAGGTCCTCTTTCTTCCTTTTTATATAAATGATTAGTATCTAATTAATTTTAAAATTTAAATAAGGTGACATCTAATAGAAAATTTGAAAAGGAATTTTTTTTTAATTTGAATCAATTTTCTGTACATAGACACATAAATAGTATAAAATAAATTTTCTTATTTTTATTTAAAACTATCAACCTTGTATGTGTTTATTTTAAGTGTGTAATATTTAGATTTAGTAACTCCTAATTACCTTATTAGTTTTTTAAAAAAGTCTGTAGTCTTTCAGAACCTGTGGTTAAATTTAAAACTTAAATAGCCACACAACGCAAGACAAATAAAATTTAGTCTTTGACTAACAAAATAATAACCACTATAAATAGATCACAGGTAAATAACCAAAATTTAATGAGAGCTACACCGCAACTGCATAACTTTTATTAACTTTTACTATACCTTTATTAATAGCCGAGGAAAAATCTTTTCTAAACAAAGCAGACTTTTTAATTTATATAAAATCCAAAATAGGGTATTTTAATGAAGACTACAGCTAGAGAGGTACTGTTGTTCCCCGAAAATTGTCTATACGTATTAACTTACAGTTTCAGGAAATATTAAATCAATAAAAAATATTTTATCTTTAAATGACGAAAATGAACTCAAGGACATGAGTACTCGGTAACTCATTTCGTAAATATAAAAAAAACTTTACCATAAGTTATCACAAAAAGTTTTACACCACATTTAAACACCGTGGTACAGTTTTAAATGGATATCTTAGTAGCAGAATTAAAGTAAAGTTTGTACGTTATAGATCATTCTCACTTAATAAAATGTCTTTACGTATTAACTTACAGTTTCAAAAAATATAAAATATCAATAAAAATATTTTATCTTTAAATGACGTAAATGAACTCAAGGACATGAGTACTCGGTAACTCATTTACAGCAAGAAAGGTACTGTTGGCCCCCGAAAAATGTCTTTACGTATTAACTTACGTATTAACTTAAAATCATAATATTTCTAATTTAGTACTAAATTGGGTATTTCTTTTGTCTTATAACATGTTCCAAATGTGTATATACATATCAATAGAGAATGTCACAATAATATTGACAGGTTTTACTTTATTCTTCAACCACAGCCATTCTTATTATTTTCCTTAAAAATATGAAAACGTCTTATTCCAACTTCTAAAGGAGGCCATAAACTTTTAATTACGGTGATTTAAGTGGGTTTTAATGCCTTTCGAGCAATTGTATAATAGTAGCCACAAGTGATTCTTATAGCACGTTAAATTTACTTTTAAAACTAAATATGTAATAAAATTAAAATATATGACAAGTGATGTTTTTTTTACAGTTGCCAGTGCGGAAGATAAAAAAAAACTGCAATCCTCCCAAATGGCGAGACTAAATAAATCATAGTTTAATGGGACGGGAATAAAAAATATTCTTAATATTTTTCTTATCGAATTTGATATACGTAAGATTGTATTTCTTATTCATAGGATGTGCATAAGTTATTGAACACATTTCACAATTTCATAAAACAAAACCGAATAAAGTAAGTACGCTCTTAATGTTTTATCAATAATTAAATTTCAAGCAGTTTTATGTTATAGTTTTCCATAAGTTCAAAATGAATTACATCTGTTGTAAATAAAATTTCGGGTCTTAACGGAAAGCGTTGTGGGGAATCTCAGATTTTATTCATCTAAGAAAGGCAGTGATTCAACATGTTAGGTCATTTGTATGGCAAATATTTGTTGCGTACACCTTTTCTTTCTTAACCCCAAAAGAAAAATGATCTAGAGAGGGGATGGACAAACTTTTTTGGCCGAGGACCAAAAATCGAAAGAAAATAAGTTTGGCGGGCCAAGATAAAATTTTCTAAAATTTTAAAAACAATATACAAGTACCTAACGGTTTAAATACATTAATGTGATGAATGAAATTGCGATTTCATTTTTAAAAGTTCTTTATATTGAGCTTCGAAGTGAGATGTACTGATACTAAGGAACGCCGCTAAATGCTCATCTGTCAGTCTACTTCTGAAATTATTCTTTCTAAGGTTCAAAGTTGAAAACACTTGTTCGCATATAAGAAACAAATGTACAGATGAACTTCTGGGAGTGAGATAATAAATTTGGGGATATAATATTTAAGCAAAGTAGAAAAGAAGATGGATATATAATGTATAAATATACATATTTATTTTAATTTGTCTCGGACCGGCAACTTATAATTCTATCCGCAGGCCGGATAAAACATTCAGGCGGGCCGGAGTTGGTTCGAGAGCCGTAGTTTGGACATCCCTGATATAGAGGGTGTAATATTGGGTTTCGTGTAGGCTAAGGAATCAGCAGACGGACCAATCAAAATGGGTAAGTAATAATAGGTAAATGATTCCGGACAATATCTAAAAGTGGTACAAAAATGTAATTTGGCCTCTTGCTGGATATAAATTTATGGCTAACGATATTCCATCTGAGATATAGCGAAACGCTGGAAAGTGTCTGGATAAACTCAACTTGTTACTATGTCGTCTCAATCTATGGGGATTCTTTCCAGGTGGAAAAAATGACCCTATTGTAAGTGGTATCACGCACGACCAATCCATCGCTTTTTGGGATTACGTCAACTTATTTGAATTCAAATGTTAGGGTGCTACAATATTAAAGTCGAGATATGGGACATTCGACTTCGAAGTCATAATGTCATTAAAAGTGTTCATAATAACACCAGAAATCACCAGAGAGAGGGATTTATGGTTACAAAATCCCATATCTGTTGACTTCAGCCGTCACTATGACACGGAAGTTGCCTGTGACATACTCAACCGGAGTATGGTAGAAGTCTTAATTATTTTCCGGAAAGCAAATATGGTGTTACACCCATATATTAAGAACTTTTTTTAACCACTCCCTATTTAAAACAACAGTTATTACATTACTTTATTTTTTGCTTTGGTATAACTTTGAAATAAGCTCAATAATTTATATCTATCCTGTACAATGTATTACATAAACAATTATTTTATGAACTCACGCCCAGAGTGGAAAGGGCAAGATGATTTTTCACAATTCATCTGGTTCTTTCCGATAAGACTTATTTGCCAAGGACAGCTGAATCAGGCATTTTTTTTTTGGTTCCGGTAATTTTACTCAATCTTTAGTTGGTTCAAAATGCGTAACGAAAAATTACTGACGAGATAATATAATTATAACACTGGGTTCAATTTAAATAAAACATCATTCTGTAAGAATGTATAAAATAACACAATGACACCAGAAATCGCCAGAGAGGGGGATTTATGGTAACAAAATCCCATCTCTAGTGACTTCAGCCGTCACTATGACACGGAAGTTGCCTGTGACATAGTATGGTAGCACCCTTAATTAATTTTCACTTCAGCAATTCAGCCAGCAAATATGGTGCTACCCCCATATATATTAAGAATTTTTTTTAACCACTCCCTCTTTCAAACAATAGTTATTACATTACTTTATTTTTTGTTTTGGTATAACTTTGAAATACGCTCAATAATTTTTGTCCATCCTGTACAATGTATTACATAAAAAATTTATAAACTCACGCCCAGAATGGAAAGTGCAAGATGATTTATCACAATTCATCTGTTTTTTTTCCGATAAGACTTATTTTTCAGTTTGCCTACGACATCTGAATCATGCATTTTTGGTACCACTAATTTCACTCAATCTTTAGTTGGTTCAAAATGCGTAACGAAAGATTACTGACGAGGTAATAAAATTATAACAATGGGTTCAATTTAAATAAACCATCATTCTGTAAGAATGTATAAAATAACATAATGAAATCAGAAATCGCCAGAGAGAGGGATTTATGGTTACAAAATCCCATCTCTGGTGACTTCAGCCGTCAATATGATGCTGAAGTTTCCTGTGACATATGTCAACCGAAGTATGGTAGCACCCTTAATTATTTTTCACTTCAGCAATTCAGCCAGCAAATATGGTGCTACCCCCATATATTAAGAACATTTTTTAACCACTTCCTCTTTCAAACAGCAGTTATCATTACATTACTTTATTTTTTATTCTGGTATAACTTTGAAATACGCTCAATAATTTTTGTCCATCCTGTACAATGTATTACATAAAAAATTTATGAACTCACGCCCAGAGAGGAAAGTGCAAGATGATTTTTCACAATTCATCTGGTTCTTTCCGATAAGACTTATTTTTCAGTTTGCAAAACGACAGCTGAATCAGGCATCTTTTTTGCTACCGCTAATTTCACTCGATCTTTAGTTGGTTAAAAATGCGTAACGAAAAATTACTGACGAGATAATATAGTTACAACACTGGGTTCAATTTAAATAAAACATTATTCTGTAAGTATGTATAAAATAACATAATGACACCAGAAATCGCCAGAGAGAGGGATTTATGGTAACAAAATCCGATCTCTGGTGATTTCATCCGTCAATATGACGCTGAAGTTGCCTGTGACATACTGAACCGGAGTATGGTAGAAGTCTTAATTATTTTTCGGCCAGCAAATATGGTGTTACATCCATATATTAAAAACTTTTTTTAACCACTCCCTCTTTCAAACAATAGTTATTACATTACTTTATTTATTTTTTTTTGTTTTGTTTTAGTATAACTTTGAAACACGCTCAATAATTTATGTGCATCCTGTACAATGTATTAAATAAACGATTATTTTATGAGCTCACGCCAAGAGTTTAAAGTGCAAAATGATTTTTCACAATTCATCTGGTTCTTTCCGATAGGACTTATTTTTCAGTTTGCCTACGACAGCTGAATCAGGCATTTTTTTTTTTTTGGTACCACTAATTTCACTCAATCTTTAGTTGGTTCAAAATGCGTAACGAAAAATTACTGACGAGATAATATAATTATAACACTCGGTTCAATTTAAATAAACCATCATTCTGTAAGAATGTATAAAATGAATCTACTAAATTATTCACATATCAAAAGTTTTTTTAATTATTTCACAGCATTCAAATGGAAATAGAGAGGTGAATGAAAGACTTTCGTTAATAAAAAGTGCAGTAAACGCTAATTATTTTGGCAAGCGTTGCTTCATTTAAGGATTTTCCTAATTAGAAGCTTATTGAAATACAACAGAAATAAAACAGATTTTTTTACGCTGTCATATAATTGCGCTGTAGAGAAAGATAAAGTGTTAATATAATCTTCTGCGAGTAGAATTAGCGTGAACTTCTCAAACAAAAGTTTAAAAAAGGGGATTCGCTCCTTTAATTAAAAGTGACTTTAGTTTGAAAGATATGCAAAAAGAAAATCACAACTAGCTTATTCATAAACGCAAATATCTTATTCATAAATTTCACTTTGTATATTTATTATCTGATTGCTGACAAACTTTTACATGTTCTACTTAATGAATTCATGTCTTTGGAACAGATATATAGATTTATAAATTATTAAATAACCAAATAATTTACCATTTATTAAAAATAGATGTACCTAGAGAATCTGTCAAAAATTCAGTACAACATGTTCTACTTAATGAATTTGTATCTATGCAACAGATTTATAGATTTATAAATTAAATAACCAAATAATATACAGTGAACTCCGCTTAATGTGATCGCAGTTGATGTTTTCAATCGCTTATTGTGATCGAAGTCACTTAATCCCGAATTTTCTCTATTCACCGGTATGTTAAAATTATCGCTTTATGTAATCGTTACATCGGTTAATGTTATCAGTTTTCGAACCTCATTTTAACTGGCAAAGGAATATTTACAATGTATTCAGAAAGAACCCCTTCTTTTCTTCCCCTTCGCTGTTGTTTGAATTTTCGAGAATTCTCCTCTTCAACCTAGGGAAATGGGGAATGGACAAAGGAGTGTGGTATTACACGTTACTAGAATGTTTCAGAAATACGCACACCCTGCTGGTGGTCAGTGGTTGTCAGATAAGCAGAAGGCAACATATTATTATCGGAACTGAGAAGGAGCCTATTCACATTTTATGCCTTGCTCGCTTACGATATGAAAGGAAGAAAACGAAATGATTTAACATTAAAACTAAAGATCGAAATTTTAAATCGTTATGACAGATTGATTATGATTACGAACAATTTATCAATGAGGTTTTTAGAAAAAATTGTAGACAGTCAACAATTGATCAATTTTTTTTAATTATGTATACAAATCTTATTTTTCAAAGGAAAATATACAGTACATAAATATAAAATGTGTTTTTTCATTTTCTTTTGAAATTTAGTACGTGTGAATTAAAGGGGGTGGGTAAATTTATCTAATTTTGAATATCGTTTATTGTTATCAGTCGGTTATTGTTATCAAAATCATGGTGTCTCAAACTGATCACATTAAGCAGAGTCCATTGTACTGTCAAAAATGTAGTCCATGAAAAGTAAACCATGAAATGACTATAAAGATCTACAAAGACAACATTTCATAGGTTTCAATCTTTCTACCTTTCGAAAGAATAGTTTATAAGTCTCATTAAATTTCAAACTTAATAGAAAAAACTTTTGTGACTCCTCTCATTATATCACCAAAATTCTTTACACCCTTATAGTTTTATATAAAGGCAAAAGTTACTGATATAGTACCACTGCCAATATTGTAAATCTAGCACAAAAAAACAGCACCTCTGTTGCCAGTGTGATGTGCTGTTGTCAGACATTGTCAGACAGTCCACTGTACTATTTATCGGAGAAAAATGTAATTATGGAATTTGTCGAAAATTAAGTCCAACATGTTCTACTTAATGAATTCATGTCTTTGCAACAGATCTACAGATTTGTAAATTAAAATAACCAGAAAAATTACCATTTATCGGAGATAAATGTATTTGTAGAATTTATCGAAAACTAAGTCGACGTCAAAACTGTTCTTGTTTGAAAGCGTTTAGAAAGTGATTAATGTTTGCATCTTAAAAGAACTTTTCTGTGTGTTTTTTTCCTTACTTAAACACAAAACCCTAACTACATAAAAAATAAACTACTGTCTATTATTATTTTTTGCATCACATGGAGACAGCGTTAAATTCATACTCATTTAAATCTTTAGTTAAACATGTAGTTTTTTCCCTCTCTTTTATTTTCGATCACCCACCACTTTTGTTACATTAACTGCGAGTGACGCGAATTAATGCCCTCAAAGAGATAAATGACCCCTCGGGTGGCGGGAAAAACTAAAATTCTGGACGAAAGAGACTAAAACAATAATTAATTTCAACTTTGAGGGAAAATAAACAAGAGCGGATCGTTCATCAAAGGCATATAAGCTCTCTTCAAGCAATGCCACCGTGTAATCAAAGAAGTGCATCAATAAAGATTATTCTCCAAGCATCCCGAAGGCGGAAAAGAGAGAACAGTCAATCGAAGAATAAATAAAAATTTTCCCTTGATTAAACTGGAAAATTTATTCGAAAAAAAAGAAACAATTCGAAACATTTATTTAAAAGTGATACTTGTCTCAAAACTTGAAGTTAATTAAAATGCAGGCCTGCAAAAATAAATATTAGCGTGTATAGAGGATCGATTTTCTATTTCACGCTTGGAAATTCCTGTTTGTTTTTCTTGATTTCCTTGCCCCGACCGATTTAAATCTCCCGATGTATAATGAATCTTGAATTTTTCTTTTCAAAGATCGATGGGAAAAGGGGTTTCCGGGAAGTTTAAGCGAACCCGGAACAGTCCGCTGCAGCTCTGCGTGCGCAATTTCGGAATTTTGTAAAAAGAGATATTCATTAATATTGATGAAATATTGCATGTATTAAATTTCGCCGAATCTAGTTCTTGATGGATGCATTAAATCTTTATACATATCCATCATTTACGCTTAACAGGCTGCTAGTTTTTATTTCTGTCGATTTGGAAGCAGTTAGCCTTCCAAACAGATGTTATCGTTAGTTTAATGCTTATATTAATGCAGATTAATTTTTAAGCTGGGAAGAACTATTTTCTCAGTAGATTGGGGAAGACAATTCTTTGATTCTGCGGAAGTTAGTTCATAAAGACCCTCGACGCGTCATTAAAGGGTTTGCGTTGAAGCGATACGGTCTATTCTTTTGCTACACCCTTAATTTGGCTAAGTCTAGCCGCTACACTGGACGTATATTTATAACTACTATATAACATAATTGTCAGTGTTCTCCACAGTGGACATTAATTATCTCAAAAATGGAAAATGATATATTTTTTTTTTGTTTATTTTACAGAGATCCCAATGTCTATACAGACATGGGAAAATAACAGAAATTAAAAAAAATATTTGAAAAAACATGTTGTCAAATTAAGAGTTAATAAGACTGAGACCTACGGTTTAAAGATACAAAACGGCTTTGTACTTATAAAACAGCAGGGAAAACCAGTACTGGAGAGGCATTCCCTAATGATATTAAAGGCGTAATGAACTTTCAGTCACAAAATTCGACAGAATATACGAAAATCTTTTTTGATTTTTAAAAAGTCAAAAAATGACCAATAACGAAAACTGAAAATATTATTGCAGTTAATGACATCTTTTAATAATTGTGAATGATATTAACTAGATTCTTTTTTTTTTCAAAACAATATTGTACCCTATATTCTTTTTCTACAATTTTACTAGTAGAACATTGGGGAAAAAATTTTTTTCTCTAACTAAATGCATTTTGTCTAATAAGTTTCGTGTCGGATTTCAGACAAAATTTATAAATAGTTTAAGAAATCAAATGAGTTAAAATAAAATTATGTTTAGTTTTTATTACACATCGGGATGTAAGCCGTTGTCTTTTTCGATGACTGCATACCTCTTTTATATACCTGATCGCCTATGGTTACTGGAGCAGGTATCGTGGGTTCGCTAAAGCCTGTCTTGATGGCAATTAAATACTGCAGCGACCATATATTGAACTATGTATTTGTTATTTACAATTATCAAACATATTGTGATGACTTCAATGTTCTCGAGTGAAACGTAGCGTGAAGATGGATCACAGTCACGATAAAATTGGAAATCACTTTTATTTCTTAAGTAAATACGGCTATATAAAAGGGGATTTAAATCTCCCCAAACAAGTCGAAATACAAAGGATTGTCGCCTGCATAACATCACCACGACGATCACAGTCGGAAGAAAAGAGATTAAACAATCTCACACAAGTGGGGAGGCTTTTCCAGGGTGCAACGCAAACCCAATTTTCCCCCGTTCGGTATACGAGACTCTGCCGCTCCCTATATGAGCGGACTTTAAGAATCTCCCGAACTTAATCACTATGAAGCTGGCTCCGGTCAAAAGACGCGAAAGCCTCCACGAGGTCAAAGCACCTACGTAAAAAATGTCGAAAAGCTCCGAGTCAAAAAATTCTAGGCTTTTTATACCTCGGGGTCAGTTACGGTCAGGCCAACGGTTTTTTTTTTGGAGGGGGAGGGGGGGGGGGTCAGTTACGATTTCAGTTACCTGGGAATTTCAGCTAGGGTTACAGCTAGTTTTTTTTAGATGAATTCTCATAGGAGACTTCAATTCAGTTGATTCCGATCGCTACTTCTGGACGAAGGGGGTCTTCACATAGTTTTCCTACAGAATATTTAATGTAAATATTGACAAAAGCACAATATTACTATAACATATTATATAAAATATGGAGCTTGGGTATTGACCAAATAAAACCAAATAAATTTTAGATTTTTAGGGCTACAGTTAGAGCAGTCCTACTGTATGGATGTGAAACCTGTAACCTAACAAAACAGCAAGAAAACAAACTATTTTTTATTCTAAATGGAAGCTAACTCTTTTTTATTCCGAGAGCCTCATTTATATTAACGAGGATATATTTTAATTTATAGCTTGATAAAGGCAATTTTTTAAAGTTCAAATTACTTAACAGTTTTCATTTTTTAAATTTTAAAATCTCAGATATCTTTAAAACTTTTGGTTTAGAGAATGAAAATAATTATTTGTAATTTTGTTATCTATTATATTTTATTAATATTGATCTATAAAACAAACATTCAATTTGATATATAATTTAATTTCTAATATGCATATTTAAAAAATTGTTTTACGTGTAAAATATTTTTATTTTTTAATTTGGTGTATATTTGATGTATTCTTTTTATTTAAAAATATACTACATGAAATGATAAACTTAATAAATTTTAAAAAGTTAGTGTATTGTTAAAGAACATGGACTAAATTGTATCATGAAAGAAGAAAACTTTTTCCTTTTAAAGTAAACATTCAGACTGAGTAAATGCTTTTTAATATTCAACTATACTAAAATGAGTTTTCACGTTAAACGTAACTACTATCTTTGGATATATTAAACATTAATTTTTAAATAAAATAATTTGTAAATTAAAACAATTTTTCATCTGAAGAGAGTAGTTTTTGCATGAATCTGTAATAAATTGTATAATGAAAGAAGAAAATTTTTTTCCATTTAAAGTAAACATTCAGACTCAGTAAATTGAAAATAAAAAGTAAAAATAAATTCAGCAAGTAAGAAAATGCTTTTTAATTTTCAGCTATACTAAAATGAATTTGCACGTTAAACGTAATTACTATCGTGGCTATATTAAACGTCAGCTTTTATATAAAATACTTTAGTTAATTGAAACAATTGTTCATCTGAAGAGAGTAATTTTTGCATGAATCTGTAATAAATTGTATCATGAAAGAAGAAAACTTTTTCCATTTAAAGTAAACATTTAGATTGAGTAAATTGAAAATAAAAAGTAAAAATAAATTTAACGAATGAGCAAATGCTTTTCAATTTTCAACTATACTAAAATGAATTTGCGCGTTAAACGTAATTATAGCTTTTATAAAAAATACTTTAGTAAATCCAAACTATTGTTCACTTAAACTTCTGAAGAGAGTAATTTCTGCTTGAATCTGAATATAATTAGTATGTAGCATCTGAATATAATTACTGCAGCGATTATTTATAACCCTTTATCTTTATTACAATATTTTATGTCACTTTTCTACAAAGGTATTATGTCATTAATGACTCTTTTGGAACTTGCTTTACAAGCCTTGCATATATTTTAATATAATGAATAATTAATTAAGCATCCACGTAGGCTTAATCATTATCAATTTATTGATAAAAATAAATTATAAACAAGTAAACAAAAAGTAGATGCCAAAAAAATTGAAAAACTCCAATTAACAGTTTTCATCATGATTAAATAGGAAAATTTCGAATAAAAAAGCCCCCAAGATATTTACTAAAAAATAATGGCTGTCTACAAGTCTAAAGCAAATTAAAAGGTTTGAAGATTAATAATATTGCCCCACAGCATAGTTCTTATTTTCCTAATTTGAATACGCCTTATCTTATTTGTATTAAACAGCTATGAAGAATTTTTAAAGTTAAAGACAGAATAAAGAAGTTACCATCCTTGTAATCAATAAGTTAGTTGAAAATAACTTTTTTGAAACTTTGCTAAAAATATCCAGAAAGATCGGCAGGTTCTATGAAATTTAATGTTTATTTCGCTAAGCATGAATTTCGGAACTTTATTAAATTATTTATGTAATACTGTATTTATTAAATTCCGTTTGGTTCTAATTATAGAGCTACAATCTTTTTTTTGTGACATGAGGTCTAGTTATACCAGGAGTTAGTACTTTGAGACAACAATTGATTTGCGTTTTACTAAATATTTTCTGATAGGTTCCATTAAACCCCTTGCTATTTAGTAAAAATTCGATACCAGATCGGCACATAATCCGAGATGCTGACAGAAATAAAGAGTTGGACAACCCAACTGTAATTCAGATCTCTGAATAAGATCAGCAGTAACCAAAACGCTTTTAATTTATGTTAAAGCGATCCGAATCCTGAAAGAGATCGACATTAAAATATGCCCCAATTAAGAACAATCGCAGGTGGGTTTTTGGAGGAAAGTTGGGAAAGCTCAAAGGAGTATCAATTGTAATTGTCATTTGGATTTGAATTTTGATTTAATATGTATGAACTTAATATACTTGATTTTTACCACTGTTTCTATACTTAATTTTTGCTAATACATCTATACTTAATATTTGCCAATGCATCTATACTTAATATTTGCCACTGTTTACATACTTAGTTTGTGTCAATGTTTCCGTACTTCATATTTTTTTGCAATTTTATTCATGTGTGTCGAAAGGAATTTTTTTTTTGCTGTCGATGGGGAGAAGTGTGAGAGTGCAGCTATATTTTACATAAGGTTTACATAAACTGATTTGCTCTACGCACTCGCACGTTGTGGGTTGAATGCCCAAGTATTTTTTCGCGACTCCAGGAAACGTGTGCTGTGGCCAGTGAAAACGATTACACTTAAGCTTCACCAAGTTTTGGAGAGTTATGATTGGTTTCCAGGAGGCTATTCAGGACCATCCTTAGAGATCCATCCTTCCCGGTCAATCTGGGCAGAGTCGGGAAAGGACGCATTGTACACAGAACAATGGAACAACGGAAGCATCAGCACAGGATAATGGAAAACTTATAGGGTTGCTAGAGTAATTCAGAAGGAAAGAAAAGAATGCACTGTACTCTAGGACTTTGGCAATTTTTCTTTCAGGTGTAGCACGTGGAGTGCTTTTTTTACTTTCTATTTTTTTATATATTTCCTTACCTTTTGTTCTATATTTGAATATTGTAATATATATCAGTGGCATTTTACTATAATTAATATTAATGATGTTATGTAAAAAAAAAGCTCGTCACAAACTATTTGCAAAGTATTGTATATATGTAAAAATAGATAGACAGGTTCAGTTGCGAGCCTCGAAAGGGAGAAGCCCACTCTACCCTCAGATCTTTTTCTACACTCTCTATAGAATTGAAGGCTTTTAGTTGAATATATGAGTGAGGACAAATGTAATAGAAAGAATGAAAAGGTAAAACTTTCAATATATGATTTCATTGCACTTTTTTGTCATTTATGTTCCTAATGAGGGTGAGCTTAAATATGACACAATCATATATATATATATATTATATATATATATATATATATATTTATATATATATATATATTTATATATATATATATATATATATATATATGTATATGTATATATATATTTATATATATATATATGTATATATGTATAAATATATATATATGTATATATGTATATATGTATATGTGTGTGTGTGTGTTTGTATGTGTGTGTGTATATATATATGTATGTATATATGTATAAATTATATATATATATATATATATATATATATATATATATATATATATATGTATATATATATATATATATATATATATATATATATATATATATATATATATATATATATATATATATATATATATATATATATACATATATATATGACACGTAAATGGGGTTTAGGCATGGAAGACACATTTGATTTTATATATAAAAACTTTATTGTAATCCTTCTGTCCATAACTATGCTATTTAGGTATCCTTTATTCTCATACTTTGCCACGACAAGCGTGGAGGATAACTTGGGTTATTAATGAATTTGAAGTAACAACAGCAATGTACTACACTAAAACAGACCAACCATTTTCTTTCCACTGGTGAGAGTCACAATAGAAAAGCAAAAACAAAATCGAGTACATTACATACCTCGAGATCTTCGGCAGACCATAAAAAAAATCATCTGATTGTTCTTAATTAAAGTAGCAGATTGCTGAAAGCTCAAATGATTCATATGCTGCATACTTGCCGTTAGAGCATGGTTACGTTGATGAATATATTCCTTGTAACGAGCCGCGGTAGCTCAGTCGGCAAAGGCAACAATCTCGTAACTGAGAGGTTGCAGGGTCAGAACCCGAGCCAGCCTAAGGTACACCATGTTCGTTAATGGTGATTGGAGCACGTAAAATATGTTCGTGTTCACAATGTCCTTCAAGTTCTCAATTAATACCTCTGGGGGTGGCAGGCCAAGTGTATGGGTTTTCTCCTTGATCCCTGCTACAGAATTAAGCGAAGTCGTTCTTTCACCTTAATAGTGCTCATTAAAACGAAAAGCTCTTGGACTTAATACGAGAGCCTGCTGACTCAATAATGCTTGGTCTGTCCACGTGGCATGAGAAACCTTGGAAACAACATTCCTTTTAGCATAGCATTCAGTACTGTAAACTAGGAAGTCTCAAGGCTTTGTTCATAATAAAGTATTTCATTAATATTAGTTTACAATGATATAAACTTTACTAAATTTACAATAATAAATATTTTGGCTCGACTAATGAACTGGGTTCCCCAGCCAACTTGGCGATAATGGTTTAAGTAAGGTCGCCTAACATTTTCTCCTGATCTCACCGTATTCAAATAATCTTTATCTATATTATAATTTCTATAATATTTGCATCCAACTCTCCTCGTGTAACTCTTTTCTTATATATTAAAAGCGCTCAATGCTTAAAAAATTAGATATAAAAAAACATTAATGCTTCACTATGGCTGATTTTTATTAATTTGAAGCTGTTGCGTTTGTAAACTGTTAAGGGATTAATTGCCCAAAAATATAAATGTCCTGTTTTCAAGTCGTTTTCTTTAATTAAATAAGAGTATATAATTCTATTACGATGGCACACTGTGCATTAATTAAAGTCACCAGAAAAAGAAATACAATGTTTGGATGGATTACCTTTATGTTTAAATAAATATAGCCAATATTTTCGCCAAATAAGCCAATTAGAACCCAATTCTTAAGTAGCTCTAATATTTTCTATGTAAAATTTAATGGCTAAAAGCTCATTCATTGTGTGCGAAAATTTTATGACAAACGTATACAACGCAACTTTTACTTATTATTTCTAATAAACTTGATATCAAACCTCGATAAAAAAATAGTGTTTGAAAACTAATAAATTCAAAGCGTAGAAGAAACTGTAATTAAAGAATAGATTTATTAGTTGTAACTAATAAATTAAGTTAATAGACACGTTGCTGCAAATTCTTACATTTCATATCTGATTTTGACTAATATCTTTTGAAAGATTCGATAGCTCCATTTCTACAAAGACAGTGTCAACAATAGTAATTTTCCGTTGCCAAACGGAAAACTTGAATCATCTAATTTAGCATTGATATTGCAACATGGATACAGTAAAAAATATGAAATGTATTTGAAATAAAACCAAATAAGTCGAGCGATATTTGATTCACTTTGTTGTATCCTGGAATCCATGGGTTATTTAAAATTAGTTAAGTTTAATGGCTGCCTTATTAATAGGTATTTTAATTTGTTCTTTTTATAAACTATAAGAAATATATTTTATTAGCTGTTTAAATGTTTAGTTTTCCTGACTGTCTTTCTTTTCTTTTTCTTTGTTGATATTTTAAGTCTCAAGTTTCAAAATTCGAGAATCTTTGTTGCAATCCTATTCTAAAAGAAATCGTCTACATTAGAAATTTTATAATAAACTGTTCATTAATATTCATTTGTCACTACTAAAATCTTTATTTTATATATATAGTTAAATTTATATAATTGACTTTACCAATTATCTTATGATGCATTTGAAATCACAATTTCAATTAATGAGTATATTAAAATTGCAGGGCAATATATTTTATTCCTTTTAAAGTACAACTGCTAACTAAACAAAATCAGAAGAATTTTGCGTTGCCTCAAATTCTTACATTTCGTATCTGATTTTGACTAATATCTCTCGAAAGATTCGATAGTTTCGTTTCTACAAAGACAATGTCAACAATATTATTTTTCCGTTGCCAAACGACAAACCTGAATCATCTAATTTAGCATTGATATCGGAACATGGATACAGCATAAAATATAAAATGTAATTTAACATAAAAATCAAATAAGTCGTGCAATATTTGATTCACTTTGTTGTATCCTGGAATCCATGGGTTATTTAAAATTAGTTAAGTTTAATGACTGCCTTGTTAATACGTATTTTAATTTGTTCTTTTTATAAACTATAAGAAATATATTTTATTAGCTGTTTAAATGTTTATTTTTCCTGACTGTCTTTCTTTTAGTTTTATTTTTTTATATTTTAAGTCTCAAGTTTCAAAATTCGAGAATCTTTATTGCAATCCTGTTCTAAAGGAAATCGTCTACATTAGAATTTTTATAATAAACTATTCATTAATATTCATTTGTCACTGCTAAAATCTTTATTTTATATATAGTTAAATTTATATAATTGACTTTACCAATTATCATATGATGCATTTGAAATCACAATTTCAATTAATGAGTTTATTAAAATTGCAGGGCAATATATTTTATTCCATTTTAAAGTACAACTGCTAACTAAACAAAATCAGAAGAATTTTGCGTTGCCTCAAATTCTTACATTTCGTATCTGATTTTGATTAATATCTCTCGAGAAATTTGACATCTCCGTTTCTACAAAGACAATGTCAACAATATTATTTTTCCGTTGCCAAACGACAAACCTGAATCATCTAATTTAGCATTGATATCGGAACATGGATACAGCATAAAATATAATATGTAATTTAATATAAAATCAAATAAGTCGCGCGGTATTTGATTTACTTTGTTGTATTCTGGAATCGATAGATCTTTTAAAATTAGTTAAGTTTAATGGCTGTCTTATTAATACGTATTTTAATTCGTTCATTTTATAAACTATAAGAAATATATTTTATTATCTGTTTAAATATTTATTTCTCGTGACTGCCTTTCTTTTCTTTTTATTTGTCTATATTTTAAGTCTCAAGTTTCAAATTTCGAGAATATTTATTTCAATCCTATTCTAAAAGAAATTATCTACTTTAGAATATTTATAATAAACTATTCATTAATATACATTTGTAATATATAGTTAAATTAATATAATTGACTTTACCAATTATCTTATGATGCATTTGAAATCACAATTTCAATTAATGAGTTTATTAAAATTGCAGGGTAATATATTTTACTCATTTTAAAGTACAAATGCTAACTAAACAAAATCAGAAGAATTTTGAATACATTTATTCCGAACTCTATATAAATTAAATTTTATTGTTGTTTACTGTTAAATTATTCAAGGTTTATCAATGTAATTCTTTGAAACATATTTTCTAGTTTCTACGATTTGTTTCGTGCTATATGCTTGAAGCAAATGTAATGCATTCAAGTCTTCCTTTATTGCTCTAAATTAACAGAAAATTTGCTTATTATATAGTTTAGAACAAAAGGTTTCATAACATAGTAAGTAGTCCCAATGAATTTAAAGCATAGGAAACACTGGAATTAAAGAATAGATTTATTAGGCGTAACTAACAAATTAAATTAATGGAGTCGTTGCTGTAAATTCTTACATTACGTATCTGATTTTGACTAATATCTTTTGAAAGATTTGATAGCTCCATTTCTAAAAAGACAGTGTCAACAATAGTAATTTTCCGTTGCCAAACGGCAAACTTGAATCATCAAATTTAACATTGATATTGCAACATGGATACAGCATAAAATATAAAATGTAATTTAACATAAAAATCAAATAAGTCGTGCAATATTTGATTCACTTTGTTGTATCCTGGAATCCATGGGTTATTTAAAATTAGTTAAGTTTAATGACTGCCTTGTTAATACGTATTTTAATTTGTTCTTTTTATAAACTATAAGAAATATATTTTATTAGCTGTTTAAATGTTTATTTTTCCTGACTGTCTTTCTTTTAGTTTTATTTTTTTATATTTTAAGTCTCAAGTTTCAAAATTCGAGAATCTTTATTGCAATCCTGTTCTAAAGGAAATCGTCTACATTAGAATTTTTATAATAAACTATTCATTAATATTCATTTGTCACTGCTAAAATCTTTATTTTATATATAGTTAAATTTATATAATTGACTTTACCAATTATCATATGATGCATTTGAAATCACAATTTCAATTAATGAGTATATTAAAATTGCAGGGCAATATATTTTATTCCTTTTAAAGTACAACTGCTAACTAAACAAAATCAGAAGAATTTTGCGTTGCCTCAAATTCTTACATTTCGTATCTGATTTTGACTAATATCTCTCGAAAGATTCGATAGTTTCGTTTCTACAAAGACAATGTCAACAATATTATTTTTCCGTTGCCAAACGACAAACCTGAATCATCTAATTTAGCATTGATATCGGAACATGGATACAGCATAAAATATAATATGTAATTTAATATAAAATCAAATAAGTCGCGCGGTATTTGATTTACTTTGTTGTATTCTGGAATCGATAGATCTTTTAAAATTAGTTAAGTTTAATGGCTGTCTTATTAATACGTATTTTAATTCGTTCATTTTATAAACTATAAGAAATATATTTTATTATCTGTAAATGTTAATTTTTTCAGACTGCCTTTCTTTTCTTTTTATTTGTCTATATTTTAAGTCTCAAGTTTCAAAATTCGAGAATCTTTATTGCAATCCTGTTCTAAAGGAAATCGTCTACATTAGAATTTTTATAATAAACTATTCATTAATATTCATTTGTCACTGCTAAAATCTTTATTTTATATATAGTTAAATTTATATAATTGACTTTACCAATTATCATATGATGCATTTGAAATCACAATTTCAATTAATGAGTTTATTAAAATTGCAGGGCAATATATTTTATTCATTTTAAAGTACAACTGCTAACTAAACAAAATCAGTAGAATTTTGAATACATTTATTCCGAACTCTATATAAATTAAATTTTACTGTTGTTTACTGTTAAATTATTCAAGGTTTATCAACGTAATTCTTTGAAACATATTTTCTAGTTTCTACGATTTGTTTCGTACAATATGTTTGAAGCAAATGTAATGCATTCAAGTCTTCCTTTATTACTCTAAATTAACAGAAAATTTGCTTATTATATAGTTTAGAACAAAAGGTTTTTATAACAGAGTAAAATATGCTATCCGCATATATTCAGATATTTCTCCTCTATTACATCCTTAATCTCATTTAATAATTATAGCTACTCTATATAAATTTCTAAAATTTTTAAATATCATTAGTTTGTTATAAATAGTTTTCTGAGTTATTTTAGAGTAATTTTACTTTTCTGAACTAATTTTTTTAGACTAATTTTACTTTTCTGAAATTTTACTTTTTTGATTTTTGAACCTATATTATTGTTTAACTAGCATATAGCCCATCACATGACGGGATCAGTAAAATTTTTAATTTTCCAAAATTGTAAAGTACTTTATGAGGCAGGTAAAAAAAATGGTTTTTTTTTTGGCTGAGAATTATTTTGCAACAAAAAATAATCGATGATTCAATTTAAAATGATCACACATGTACCTAATCTATTACTGAACTCAAATAGAAAAGAAAATTATAAGGCGATTTCACGTAGTAGGGCAAATTCACAAATTCTAAAATTCTGTCTTTAGATTTCAAACGGAAGGGCAGTTTATTGTTTGTCTATTGGCTGTTGTAAACACGTGAAAATGAATGGGAAGGGCATTATAGTAGTTCGTGACGTTGCGACAAATTGCCTTATTTATGTAATATCTAAGTTCAATGATAAAACGTATGAAAATAAGGCATAATTTAAATAATTTAAAATAAGAAATGACTCAATGAGATGGTTAAAGGAATGACGTCATAATGCTAGAAAAATGTTATTTTTACCTATTTATTATGGGATAAATTGATGAATTTAATCGCCTGCTCTTAACCGGGGAAAATAGGAGTTGAAATAATGGCATTAAAAGCTCGAAAAGAGGGGGAAGGGGTGGATTTCGAACGTTTTAAAGAAGGCAGTATTTTTCGCTGTGATAGGAAGCCTATTTATACCAATTTATTTTAGAATCAGATCTATAGTTTAGGAGAAGATAAACATTACTCTCTTCGAATTTTGCTAACTATGGATGCCTCTATCCATTCCAGGTCCAACCGCTTCATAAAATCCAGGACAGACGGACAGATAACTTAGGCTATTATTATATAGGGGATACACAAGAATTGTATACATAATTTTAAAAAAAGATCATTTGTTGACTATCTACAATTTTTTCTATAAAGCTTCTTGATAAATTGTTCGTAATCATATTGTTTTTTAAAGTCATCGGAGCGATGTTGTACTCCCCGTTTCAACAATTTCAATGTATTTCTCATGTCAGCAGTTATAGGAGCACTTATAGGAGGTGTCTTGATATCACGTGATAATTCATCTGACTCATCAGTTCCATCATTCGTCTATTTTCCTATGACCAGCTGACATACTTCAGATTCTGGAACACTACTGGAACAGCTACTGGAACGTGTCTCCGTATTTTCGTTTTGTTTATTTGTTCTAGTAAGATCATCACGAGTTCTCAAAATTTTGCACAACAGATGCAGAGAAATGTTGCGCTGACTCGTTTTTGGTAACCTGTCATAACAACATTAAAATTTTCATCTTTTGTTTTAATATTAAATCATTTCCCTTTATGACTTCCATATCAACAAGCTGCATGTAAGTGAGCAAAATTACGGGGACGTGTAATTTGATCAAGAAGGTTGAATAAATAATGTGAATTATTGCAGGAAAAATATGTATCTTATTAGTTTGTATATTACGCCGATGTGCCATACTGTATTAAAGACCTTCTCAATGTAAATAATTGGTCCTCTCTGCATTCGGTCATTATATCTAGATTTTGCTATATAAGTAAATGCGGAAGAAATATTTTTTAGTTGATGATATATTACTTAAAGATTCTTAACTCGATGATTGAATTTTAAATTAAAAAAAACTATGTGTATAAGCAGTCCTGTCACATTAAAGTAACAGCTTCCAAATTTTGACATTTTTTCGATTCCCTAAAGAACTTAATGAAGTACTTGCAAAATTCAACCTCGAGTGCTAGAAAAGTGCTTTTTGACACACTCTTTTAAAAAATGAGTGAACAGTGTCCATAGAAGTTCAACCAAAAATTATATTTAAAAGAGAAAAAAAATTACTCTGTACTCCAAAAAGTTTCAAATGATTTGTATGCTTCCCCAAATATGAACAATAGTATAAACAATTATAATTTGTATTTTCAAGTGAGAAAGAACGTTTAATCATACTGAAATAGACGTCTATTAAAAACAATTAAATGTTTTTGTAGATGCAAGTAGGTGAAAGGCTGCCATTGTCTGGCGCTGTTTTTAAAGAGCGATATGGCTGTACGAGTTTGTTTCTTTCCAATTAAATAAAAAAAATTACATTTTAGCTTCAATAAAAGCATCTTATGCAAATTTTTATGAGAAAAGTGGAAGTCATATGTAAGGTAAAAAAAGAAAGTTTACAAATATAGCACACATTTTAGTAAAAGCTTCAGTAATGTGATACAGTTCATTTATCTTATTCTTATTAACCGTTTGAGTGCGGCGAAGCGCTATCGCGCTTTGCTTGTTATGTGCCAGAAGTGATGAGAAGCGCCATAGCGCTTCTCTTGTTTTTTACCAAAAAAGCGGAGACGCTGCTGTTGGTTAGTATAATTTTTACATCTATTGAGAGAAGTTGAATTCATATTGATTGCAGTTTGTATTCATTTTACTCAATTGTGATTTTTAATAATATAAGAATTAAAATAAAATGCAGTGGTAAGTATCAATGCAGTAAAGCCGTGGATTGTGGTACGGTAGACAAAATGAGCGTGGTTTATTTATTTTATTTATTTGTAGTAAAAAAAACTTTTCATTGTTGTATAGAAATTAGAAACTGTTTTCACTTTCTCAACAAGTGTTATATTAATCATTATTGATGCTATAGAGAAGGAATGATTAGCAAGCAAAAATGCCACAGGAAGATGACCAATAAATACAAAGTTTTCTTTAGAAAAATTGCCTGGGCGAAACTTGCGACAATGTGATGTATGCACTAAAAAAATGGTAATGGAATTAGACGATCCAACTTAATTTGCCCTATATGTAAAAAAGAAATTCATGGAATTTGTGCAGAAAAACATTCTTGTAATAATAATTGAGAATAAAGAATATCTTTGTGGTAAAAATTACTTGTTACATAATATTTAGTGTTAATAATAACCATTTCTATTGGTCTCCAAAAAAGTTACTTGGTATTTGATTCTGCACTATTAGCATATATATATATATATATATATATATATATATATATATATATATATATATATATATATATATATATATATATATATATATATATATATATATATATATATATATATATATATATATATATATATATATATATATATATAAGAAAACTCTTCAGCACTCAAACGGTTAAAAAGCTATATGTCCATGTTTACTTATTTATAACGAAACATTTGGGGAATTTACAGATCTAAAAGATGAGGTTAAATTAGTTTAGAACTAATACATCGTCTTTTTTTTTAACTTCAGTCTAAACACATACTAACTTCTTAATCCTAGTTTTCATGGTATTAAACTTTACTGATGGACAATGAAAAATATAATATTCTTTCTACACATTTATGAGTAGCAGTTATCAAATATGAGCAGGAAATACCGAAAAAATATTCTTCAACTTAAAACAACATTTCACAACTTAAAGCAACGTATTTAATAATGAAGTTGTATCAAAATAGAGCAAAAAAACTTTTTCCATTTCGTGAATGGTTATAGATTCCTTTCTTCAACTTGCTCATCACACTTCTTCAATTAGTATGTGTTTAGATCTCAATCTAAACACATACTAACTTCTTAATTCTAGTTTTCATGGTAATAAATTTTACTCAGGGGCAATGAAAAATATCGGCTTCTTTCTACACATTTATGAGTAGCAGTTATCAAATATGAGCAGGAAATAACGAAAAAATATTCTTCAACTTAAAACAACATTCCAAAGCTTAAAATAACATATTTAATAATAAAGTTGTATCAAAAGGGAGCAAAAAAACTTTTTCCATCTCGTGATTGGTTATCGATTCCTTTCTTCAACTTGCTCATCACACTTTAAAGGCCGTGTACGTGTCATAAATTTGGGTTCTTATACCTTTTTTTTATTCCCACGCCCAATTTTTGTGCGAGATAACGTAAATGAGGTGAACTAGCCCTAGATAATATATCGAGCAAGTCCCAGCGAATTCTGGGTGCGAGCCAGAAAACTTCTTAATGAACTTCAAAATTAACTTTTTTCCTCTCTTTTATGCAACTTCGTAAAAGCTCCGGTTATGATGTGACAGGCAGTGGTGGTATTCTTAATGACTTAAGGCTACTTAAAACGAAATTTACATTGCAAATTTAATGAAAGTTTTGGAAATGTTTACCAGGCTTGAAGAATGGAATCTTAGCTCTCTTTATTCAAATTAACACTTGAGTAATATTGCATCAGGGGGAGAGGAAAACGCATTACCATACCTCATTTTCATGAATAAATGGGATTCATTGTATTGGAATAAAAGTTACGAAGAACTATTCATATTTTTAACGTTTTTAGCCGAGTATTTAAGTAAAAAATATTTTTTTTAATGTAAAGTGAAATTTTTATCTATATGAAACATAATGAATTTGCTGCCGAATCTTTTAAATTGAGATTTTAGTTAAATTTGATACTAAGTGTTAAAACTTGGTAACACATTTTCTTTCAATTGTTCAACAAATAGGAAATGTGTTTACAGTGTAGCATTTAGTGTTAAATCTTAAACACATACCTTGATGGATGAGATAGCTAAAATAGATAGCTTCTAAAAATTTTATTTTACATAACGATTACAAAATTTTTACCTTATTATCCAACATTTTTATTTTTATAATGACATGAAAACTCACATTAGAAATAACTTCATTATCATAATATTTGTGAAAATGGTATTCTTGTTTATTTCTATGTAATAATTTTAACTGAATATTTTTGTAAATATTCAACTAAATAGTATAAGTTCTTGTATGACTATACATATTTCCTAAAATTAGGATATTTGTGTTTATAGAAACAGCAGTTGGTACATTATTAACTATAAAACGATCGACAATTTTGCCTACCTATAATGACTATTGTAGTCATTTTAACCATAATAAAAATTTGAATAGGCATTTGATTTTTAATACAAATATCATTGTTAAAATATAAAAATAAAACGGTTTTAACATTTTTAGAATGTATGCAGTGTTTTAAATATCAGATTTTTGTTATATAAAAATATAAAAAATCATGACTTTATTTTCAGAAAAAGCATTAGCATTATAAATATATTATTATAGTATAGCCATATTATAGTATATCAATGTAGACATGATTTGTAATACAAAATTTTAATGCATATTTCTTGATATTTAACAGAAATACGTTTAAAAACATGATGAACAATTTTCTTTTTCTTTGTCTCGGATGAAAATGCATTTTCGTCCTTTATTACTCGTACTTTCAGAACAGTTGGGAAAGGATGCAGGTAACTTAGTGAAAAATGAGGCAACTTTAATGCATTTACAAAGTTCATGATAACGAATCTTCGGGAAATTTGTGAAGAGTTGCACTCTTAAAATAAATCCTGAAATTTATAGCTGTAATACCTAGAGCGTTGTAAAAGCTGCCAACTATCCATCATCTAGGAAGCTGAATGCCAATATTCGAGGATTTTGATATACAACAATGTGTGATGACTTAGTTTCAGTCAAATTCTTAATCACTTTGCAAAGTTATTAAAAGAAATTAAGTTCCTTTTAATTGAAAAGACAACAGCTTCGATGAATTCTGCAATATACTTTGGTTAAATGATTTAATGTTTTTATGCGACATCACTCAGCATTTTAATAAATATAATAAAAAACTTCAAATGCATGGACTAATTGTTTTAACTATGTTTAAAAATATTAAAATATTTTTGACAAAACCTGAGGTCTTTACTAAAGATTTAGAAATGAAAATCATGAAAGGAAATTCAGTTCTTTTGTGTGTAAAAATTTGCTTTGCCTCAACACATCTCTTCGAATTGCTTAGCTTTTTTTTGTTAAGATATTGTTTAGGAAAGTTTCTTGGCAGATATTATTCTAAACGCTTGCACAAAACTGCCTTTCAAAGCTAAAAAACATATTTCATTCTTATGCAACTCAAGATTGATAATTTTGGGCTCAAGACAAAATTTTAATTCCATTGCAAGAGTCAATTCTTGATTTTCGATCGGTCTCCTAGACCACCTCTCTGTTTCAATAAGCGTCTATCATGTTGTCCATCAATTAACGTTCAGACGATTAGCCAAAATTTTTCTCAAAAATTGTGTACTTGGTTAGTAAGGATGCATTTTACTATTGCGTACAAAAATATTATCTATTCGAGGTATTATCGTATGTCTACTGTTCTCTACCGTTTTGGAGAAACGCATATGATGGGAAAATACTCTGCATTGTGATGATTACATGGCCGAAAATCTTTTATATTAGTCAAAGCCAGTAACAATATACAGTTGAAACCAGTTATGGTTAAAAAATGAATGGGGAAAAATTAATTTTATGTAAGAAAAAAGATTTTGTACCAAACTATTTGCACAGTATTGTATATATGTAAAAATACAAGGGTTAGAACTTTAATAGTGGCAACACTGCTGTAAAAACGCTACGCAACAAAACCAAAGAATGGCACGTATACTACACGTGAGCTACATATCTACCTTATTTCTCAGAGAAAAGATTCGTCCTTCCTATATGTTATGCGTATGACGGGAAGAACTGATCCTTGTATTAACTTGCGGTCTAAAGTAAGTGTTGACAGGATGTTTTCAAGACAAGAACAACGAAATCGGATAAACACTGGATGTGCCAGAAGTCATAAAGCACTACAATGTCATCTAAGGCTTCAAGAGGCTTACAGAACTGTAACAAGATGGGTAAAAGACTTCAATGAAGGACGCCAAAATGTGGCAGACATACATCGGCCAGGTCGCCCAAGTGTCAGAGAAGCAGAAGTGCATGCTGTTGCCACACTAATGGACAGTGATTGACGCCAAATGATACATGAGCTAGTCGGACACACAACATTTGCGAATAGGACTGTGCTGCACATTCTGAAAGAACCCCTAGGCATGAGAAAAATTTCTTTACGATGAGTGCCAAATCAATGGAGAAATGGCTACGACATGATGCTACTCGAACCTACTTGGAGCGCTATAAATGCAAAGGAGAGGCTTTTTATGCCTTATCATTACGCTGAATGAGACTTGGACCAGATCAAAAACCTTATGATTTTCCTAGGATGAAGGAACCACTGTGTGACATTCGCTCCAGAATTGTTACAAAGATTCTTGCGGCAATAGACTGGTCCATTCGAACTATCAACATAACAGGCACTGCTGCAGGTGTTCTGCGACTTCTACACCGTTGGAAACGGGTTATACACAATTCTGACGGCTATATAGGAGGACTGTAAAATATGTTGACATGAATCACATTTGTATTACATGTAAATAAATAGTTGCCACTATTAAAGTTCCAAACCTCGTAGATAGATAGGTTCAGTTGCGAGAATCGTTGGGGAGAAGCCCATGCTACCCTCAGGTCTTTTTCTATATTCTTATAGAATTGAAGGATTTTAATTGATTATATGATTGTGGGCAAATGTAATAGAAAGAATGAAAAGACATAACTTTCAATATATGATTTCGTTGCACATTTTTGTCAATCCTTTTCCTAATGAAGATAAGCTTAAATAGGACACAATCATATATATACATACACACACACACACAAACACACACACACATATATATATATATATATATATATATATATACATATATATATGACACAGAAAAGTGGTTAAGACATGGATGACACATTTGATTTCATATATAAAAACTTCTGTATTGTAATCCTTCTACCCATGGCTATTTCATTTAGATATCCTTTGTTCTCATGTTGGAGAAACAAGCGTCGAGGATGTTATCAGCCCGAGTTCCCGCTCAGAACTGTCTCTTTTGGCGTTTTTACCTAAGCAATATTCCTGTGTCTACTTCCACGTCAGCTCCTTTACTCTGTATAGTTCCACTCGAGGGTGTGTATTTCTCCTATTCCGTTATCGTTAATAAGTTCTAACTATTTTTAACTATAACTCATTTAATTCTTAACCTCCATTTTCAAACCTGACATATTATATATATATATATATATATATATATATATATATATATATATATATATATATATATATATATATATATATATATATATATATATATATATATATATATATATATATATATATATATATTGTCAGCGATCACCGAGTGCTTCGGCTAATATTCTTTAAAATGAACAGACTAGTAGAAACAAACTGCATACAAAACACTAAATTCATATTATTTTGAGCTATCTAGCCCTTCAGTTGGACAAATTCTTTACAGCATTGATTTATAAACAAAACAAGTCAACATTAGACTATTTACAAAAGTAAATTTTCCTTTTTTTGTAAAAAAAAAAATAAATAACAACAAATATTTACGTTGCAGCAATTTCTGCGAATTTGCCTTTACAAACAAGGAAATAAATCAAAAAATTTACATAACACACAAAGCAGATTCTTACAAAAGCTCGACAACAGTTCTACAAATGGAGCCTAAATTTGAACTCTCATTCATCACCAGCCTGTCTTCCTCGGATAAAACAGGTTTAATATATTCAAATGGATAAATTCGTTGTGAAAACTTCCTCTCTCATTCTAACTCTTTTTAAATACCGCAGATGCATTAATTAGATGGATTTCGAGAGCTTCTATTTGTAATGTATTGTGCAATCATATTTGGCGTTGTGTGTGTCCCCGGATGAAAGATTTAAAGGGCAATATTTGATGGGATTGCAATTTCTGACTTTGTGCTCACTGTTTATATAAGACAATTACCGTACATTCGTGCAACAAGAACATTGAATATTTACAAAGTAAAATAATTCTTATTTCAATTCCATTTTAAGGGTATTTCAGGGTTGCATTTAATTGACACATTGCAAACATGAACCCTTAAATTTAAGTTGCATAAATATTATGAATTAAAATGTTTCATTGAACTAAAGTGTATTACAAGGAAAAGAGGAATGTAAGTAAATGTTAAAATATTATTTATAAAAGACATTGATAAATTGAAGTAAAAGGTAAAATGTAAATGGTAAATTTTATGAAGTATTCTTATAAGTTGTAAAGAAAAAGTTTCTACTATTTTTTCATTGTTACTAAGTTTTTCATTTTTCATCGTATTGTTAAGAATACTATAAACATGTAATGTGTATGGTATCTCGCCAAATTGACGAGATATTGGATTCTTGGCGAAATTTTGGGAGACTCATTTTTGGTGGCAAGTTTAGCGATATATTGCCAAATTTAGCGACTTGGTGCTATTTGTTGCCGAATCCCTGTCTCTTTATTTTACTAGAAGCTTGTGGAAATTTCCAGAAACCTGATAGCTATATAAAGGGGCAGTGAGTTCTCATAAAAGGTCAATTTACGTTCAGGTCTGGTGAAAGTAGGACCTGTGTTAATGCTCTCCTTATAAACGTTTTCGCTTCTTGAAAGAAAAATATGTTTTGAAAAATGTTTAATTTTTCTTAATTTTGGCATTAATCTCTGTATATGCATGATATTTCTTAAACCCGTTTTCTTATTTCATAAACATTGCGATATTAAATAGTATCAAAGGAAAAATGAAGTTTAAATATATATTGAAATTGCGGTGTCTAATAATGTTTACACGTTAACTCTCCAGTTTAGTTGCATAAAATTCTAAGTTTTAATTAGAAGGTATACAGTTTATTCTAGAATATTTAAAGATGAAAGGGTGACATATCATGAAAAATTGTCTTTCAAAGAGTGTTACAAACATTAATTCTCCTGAAACTTGTCTGTTATTCTGAAATGATGAACTACCACTTCAGTTTTAAAAGTCAGTGTTTGAGCGATTCGATAAGCAAGTCATTTGAGGAAAATCCAGTGAAGATTTGCAAAGAAGTTTGTCGGATTAATGAAAGATTTTATTTTGGATTTAAAAGACACAACCATTTCACTAAGAAATAAATCTTTTTAGTGCCGCTACTTAAGATAGAATTTATAATGCTTAGATTTATGAACTCATCTTATAATATTGTTAAGAATGCTGTAAACATGTAATTTGTATCGAATCTCACCAAATTGGCGAGATATTGGCTCCTTAGCAAAGTTTTGGGAAACTCAGTTTTGGCTCCAAATCTGGCGATATATCGCCAACTTTGGAAACATTTGTTGCCTACCCCCTTTCTCTAGATTTTACTAGAAGCTTGTGGAAATTTCTAGAAACCTGAAAGCTGTATAAAGGGACCGTGACTTCTCATAAAAAGTCAGGTCAAGCCCAGATCTGGTGAAAGTAGGACCTGTGTTAATGCTCTCCTTATTGCTCTGAAAAAGTTCGCCAAAAGGCTGCCAAGTTTTATTGCCATCCGTTGTAATTGTGATTCATTTGGCGTGTTAATAAATTCTTATTGTTTTTGTCTTAGTCAAAGTCTATTCAATCCAACGAACTTTACGCGAGAATTTCGCAACAGTATATTATGTAGAGTTGTTTTCCATTTCGCTTTTGAAACTAGATAAATCAACATTAAATAATATACAAATATAAACTTCCGTTATACTTTTAAGAAACTATTTACATGGCCATTATTTCTTCAAACTCAAATAAGACTCAGCTACTTGAGCAAACGTTCCGCTCTGCACCAAAAAATTGCATAACATACAAAGTAATTTCTCACTCAAGCTAACAACGTCACAAATGAAGGGCAAATTTGAACACTACTTCACCATCTAAATATCTTCCTTTGAAAAACTAAACACACATATTTACTAAGGTCAAATTGATTAGGGTACCTCTCGTTAATTTCGAGTTCTGGTTAAATATTGAAAATGTATTAATTAGACGGAATTCGAGAGCGTGTTTTTGTAAAGACTCCGGTCTAAATTCGTTAACGTTGAGCACACATATTAAAATAATTGAAAATCAGTGTTTGATAATAGTTGAAGTTTATTGAATGTGATTCATATGTGGAGAAATCTAATTTATGTCCACTATCTCAATAAAAACTGCAAATTTTCGAAATGATTAGAATGACGAAGAAATGATTCCCATTTCAAACCATGTTTAGTGATATTTCGACTTTATAACTAGAAAAATCAACATTAAATAATATACAAATGTTGATCTTTTGTTTTACTTTCAAAAATTTATTTACGTCGCCAGAATTTCTTCAGATTCAACTGAGACCCAGCTGCTTGTAATTTCTCACTTAAACTAACAACATCACAAATTAAGCGCAAATTTAAACACTTCTTCATCTCCTGAATATCTTCCATAGAAAAATCTAAACATAGATATATACTGGGGTCAAATTGATTAGGGTACCTCTCGTTAATTTCGAGTTCTGGTTAAATATTGAAAATGTATTAATTAGACGGAATTCGAGAGCGTGTTTTTGTTAAGTCTCCGATCAAAATTCGTGAACCTTATGCATACATATTAAAATAATTGAAAATCAGTGTTTGATAATAATTGAAGTTCACTGAATGTGATTCATATGTGGAGAAAGCCAATTTATGAGCAATGTCGCAATAAAGACTTCGAATTTTCGCTTAAGAAATGATTCAAATTTTAAAAATATTTAGTGATATTTCTCCGTTGTAACTAGAAAAATCAACATTAAATAATATAATCTTTTGTTTTCCTTTCAAAAATTTATTAAAGTCGACAGAATTTCTTCAAATTCAATTAAAACCCAGCTGCTTGTAATTTCTCACTTAAACTAACAACGTCACAAATGAAGCGCAAATTTAAACACTTATTCATCACCCAAATATCATCCATAGAAAAAAAACCACACAAAGATATTTACTGTGGTCAAATGGATTCAGAAACCCCCTTTATAAATTTGGAATTATTACGTATTGGAGAAAGGGTAAACGAGACCGTCAACGATACAGGCTGAACATCTATTTAATCTGGATAAAATGATTTATTCATGGGAGTAATTTATATACATCTATATACAGAATTCAGTAAATTCTGATGATCCAAACAGTTGACTTCTACACTGAGGCTCGAAACACTCAGAGTATGTATCTTGCTGGAGTTTGGTGAGAATCAAAGAATGCAAGATGATCTAAAAGGAAAATAAGTGTTTTACTCTCATTTTAGATCGTTCCTACTTCAAAGAACAAAGTAAAAAATTCTTAAATATAATGGAAATGAGATCCCGAAGCCGAAGGTCGACTTCCCAGCAGTAATCAGAGACACTGGTGGTCTCTGAAGAAAAGCAAGCTCTAGCAATTCTGAGAGACAAGTGAACTCTTCTTGAACTCCACAAAAAAAACAACGCTTCTTCTCCTCTTAGCCAATCTTCTTATATAGGGGTGGCCCTCGTGTGATTATTTCCGGAACTTTCCACATCCAGGGTGGCGTAATTTTGCAGTCCAAAGATCTGCCTGGCTCTTCTGTGGCCGGATGTGGCCGAAGTTCTTCTTTAAGTTAACCAACCAATCATCCTAAATACATTAGCGGCACCATTAACTTGGTCCATATGTGGGGAATAGTGGACCCCACCGTCACTCGATTTATAATTATTATCAGAGTCTCTTGACGGCAATAGACATCATAAAGACGTAGACACACTGGCTCTGGAGCATTGACATTTTCTAATTTACTTCCACTTAAGAGATCACCTCTGTTTTGTTGACGGAAACCCGGTGCACAACGGCTTTCTTCGGAAGCGCGTTTCTAAATACCAGTAACAACAATTGCCGGCTGCGAAGGTTCTATAAGGTCACCTTCCGTTCTTCTTTCTTTTGGATCATGTAACGGATCGTTACAGAGTTCTTCTTAAATACTGAAGATCTTTTGATTTAATGGGATTCAAGGCCGAGTGTTTGTGATGATTCTACGATCATTATTCGTAAACCTTGTGTACACATATGGAAATAATTGAAAATCACTATTTGGTATAATTGAGATTCCTTGGATGTGATTAATACTTGAAAAACCCAATCATTTATGCGCAATATCACAATAAAGATTGCCAATTTTCTTTGAATAAATAGTTCTAATTTCAACAAATTTAATAGATTCTTTAAAAATATAAATCATTAACAAATTTCAGTTGCTATAAAAATGACACTTCAATAAATGATTTGATTATACTAAACTATAAAACTTTAGAATTGTAAAAACTGCATTTATATATAACAAAGGAATATAATATAGATTGAAGAAACCATAAAAGTAGTAAAATTTTTATAAAAAAGGGGGAAACGGGAATTTGGATATTAATGTTCTACGATGCGCATCCAGAAAGTAAGTTTCCCGATGTTTTCCCCTTTAAAGTAAACGTAATTATCTGTGTCAATCGAGCATGCGTAATAGATCTATGACTTATTAATCATATGCCATCTGACAAGTCCCGATTCGTGCCAGTAGTGGGGTAGCAGTGGACCGAAATGGAAACTCTAATTCCTTGTCCCACCGCCTGCAAGGTTCGGTCGGTGATCTTAAATGCACAAAGCATTACACCAATTGAAATTCAGATCTGTCAGGTCTATGAACAGTAACTGACACCCGAACACAAAAATTCACAAAATTCAACGCTTAGGAGCAGCACTGACATTTCTGCTACGGTATCACGATGACGGCGACGTGTTCTTCGACAGGATCGTCACGGGCAATGAGACTTGCATTTCGCACTTTACCCCGGAAACCAAGGAACTGTCAATGCATTGACATCATAGTGGATCTTCGGTCAGGACCAAATTCAAACAGGCGTTGTCGGTACCGAAAGGAATGTGAGCGGTTTTCTGGGATGGGAATTATGATTCCATTCACAGGCTGCAGAGTTCTACGACAGAGGTATACAAGAGTTGATCCCACAATACGACAAGTGTCTCAATTCAGGTGGTGGCTATATTGAAAAATAGCAGAAACATTGCTGTACTTGTTGCCAATAAATATGTCCGTGAATGTGTAAATTCTTTTTTTTTAAATAGGGAAACTTACTTTCTGGATGCGTCTCGTATTTAAAGAGTTAACAATTTTAAACAGCGGATAATAGTCAATTCACAATTTTTAAAACATATTCTAAAATGCTGAAAGGTATTTTTTTTTTATTTTACATAATTGAATAAAAACAATGTATTCAAAACTACTTCCACACACCATGTGACATCTTTATTAATTTTAAATTCAATCGTATAATATATAGGCAAATTATTTAGCATTTAACGTTTAAAACGAATCAAATCAATATTAGACGATATGCAACACTAAATAACTAATTCATATTAGTTAAATATTCGATGTTTACGTAATGATGATTTCTTTGAGTCCAAACGAGTGCCAGCTGCGTTAACAATCATTGGAGATGAAGCCAGAAATTTACATAAAACACAAAACAGTTTCTCACACAAGCTAAGTAACAGTTTTGCAAATGAAGCGTAAATTTGAACATTTATTTATTAGTACATTCCTCCTACGGATAAAACATCGTTTAACATACTCACTCCATCAAATTCGATGGGAAAACTTTCTCGGTAATTAGAGCTCTTGTTACATACCACGTATGCATTAATCGAGGAATGCTTTCAAAACGAAGTTTTTCAATCATAATTGGTGTAATTTGCATATAGAGATGAACATTTAGAGCAGTATTTGACTCAGAAAAAGTGGTAATTAAAATGCATTATGCTGCCTTTAATAGATAAACAAAATAATTTATGTACATGCAAAGATAACGGAATATTTCACACCCTAACAGTAAAATGATTCTCGTTTGAATGAATATTTAAGGATATTTTAGAGTTTCTAATCCTCCATTGAGCGTGCGAGGTATAGGTGTCATCCAACTTTAAAGGTATTTATCAAATAGAATATACTGGCTCTCAAAAATGTAAAAATTTAAACCTTGTTACTGGTATTGCAACGAACAACTCAATACCGGTACTTTAGCAGAGCAAGGTTCTGGTAATGATTAAAAAAAATGACGAATTATTTGAAAAACGAAAATGTAGATTTATTTTAAATCTTAAAATAAAAAACATACTCTCCGATGTCCGCCTAAGTGCCGGAAAAAATGCACAAGTCAAAAAAAAAAAATAAATAAAAAATAAAAAAAAAATCCAACAATCCTCTTATATATCCAGCAGCAGACATCATATAAAATTTAACATACACATGCAACTTCCTTTCCCACTCAGCCAATCACAAAATTACAGTTCGTAGCTGCCGAGTGAGAGTTGAAGCCACAATCAAACGTACAGCGAGAGTCAGCTTTACAAATGCCGATTAAGAAGCCTCGGTTAACTTTAAACAAAACAAAAACAAATTGCCGGGTTTCACCGGAGTTTGAGAAGGTGCCGATTCGGCTACAATTTCTAACAAACCTGAACCTTACAGTAAAAAAATAAAAAATTAATTTTGCATTAAAGGGCAAAGTTTCCTTGTAATAAAACAAAAATGTGCCTTAACTGGCATTGTAAAAGTTTATATGTCTTCCACAATTAACGAAGACAAAACAATCTATAAAAAGAAAATTTCATAAACGAAATTAATTTTATTTTTGAAAAGAAATTATATTGTTTCATTAAGCTAAAATAAACTAAGTTTTGTAATGCAAAAATACACATTTTGCTATCAATGGTCAATGGAGATCTATATTAAAAGATATTGAACATCCAGATTTTTTTATAACCAAAAGAAATGGAAAATGAAGTTGATAATTACAATTGTATTTGTTGTTAACATTTTAAAATAACAGATAAATGACAACTGTTTTTTATAGCAGGGAATTGAAAGAAACTTTATGTAACATAAAAATGAATTTAAATAAATCTTTTTCTGTTTTCATAGTACAATATACAAAAACATTATTTAAATTCTTTAACACAAAAAATAAAAATTAAACGATATAATTCTTTATCTTTCGTTTCCGTAAAAATCAAATGTTTTTGCTATCGCAATATGCTCAAACTTAAGTAAGCCTACGGCTTCTATTGGAAAATTTTTGGATAAAAATTAACAGACAATACAATTCATCACAAAAAGCCAGACAGCAATTTTCCAAATAAAGCTCACAATTGAATGTTCATCTATCACCTTCATTTTTTCCACGGATGAAAATACATTCACTGTGACCAAATTTAAGAAAACTTAAAGACTGTGGGGGAAAACATGTCAAAGTCGATGCCCACAGTAAATATTGTGCGGTGAACACCACTTAATGCATGGTATATAGCAAAATAGAAGCTCAAATTTTCCTCATAATTTTACATTTCTCTTTTTCAACTCTGACATCTTTGTTTTTCCAGCTCTACTTCTCCAACGCATAATCGCTGATCTACTTGCATGTGCATATGCTTGAATATAAGAGAAATTAGCTGAGATGGAGAGGATCAAGAATGTATACTTGTAAAAGTAATAAGGCTTAGAAATGAATTAGAAACAGGGTTTGTAAATTTTAAATCTTTAATAGACAAACTTTCTTTTTTCTCCTATTTTCTTGATACATTTTAAATCAACATTTGATTAATTAATAGATTCAGTTCATATTTAAAAGGAAAAATCAGAGAAGTTGAAATGCTTGAATTTTACAAATACTTCAATCAGGTATGATAAAAACTTGAGTACGATATTATTTTCATACCTGAAAATATTTATCGGTGTGGGTAGTTTCTAACAGTTAGGAATGAAAATATCTTCTCTCTTATCTATAATCACTGACGTCAGTTTTGAGAATAATAACTGCAGACATTTTTTTTTTACCTTTGGTAGAAAGGATGATGGCTTAGAAGATGTGACAAGTTTCAGAAAAAAAGCATTTGTTCTTACATTATTTAAAGCCCAGTGGCGTTGGGTTAGCTCTTCGAGTTCCCACGCCACAGTTCCGAGGTTCGATCCCCGGGCTGGACAAGGTTGACTCAGCCTTTCATCCCTTCAGTGGGTAGAGAAATTGAGGACCAAGCATGCTTGGGAACTAAACACTGGGGGTTCCGCGTAAGGCTGACCACCTAACCGGAACATATGCTTCGCACCCCAGGGTCCTTGGTCACGAAAACGGAGATTGGTACCGTAGCCCTTGGCCACCTACGGGCTGTTGCACAGAGGAGTTTAGTTTTCTTACGTTATTTATTTTAATTTTATTTTTCTAAATTGTACAAACTGAAGAAAACCTACAACCAGAAAAATTGAACTAATTAATATTTTATGAGGCCCACACAAACTTACACCTTTCTTTATATGGCCCATATTCAAAATCGAGTTTCACATGATTGCTGTATTGGTTAGTGGTGTTCGAAAGAGTGTCTTTAAAATGAATTATTTTATAATAGGGGCTGCTTTCATACTCTGATGTAAATATTTAAAGGCAGTATTTGGTATGAGTGGAAAGGGAAGGCTGACACAATACCGTACAGTGTGTTTAATAAGTAGAAAACACTATATGTTTACGTTCTTGCAATAAAAACAGTAAACGGTTGCTCCTTTGTGGTAAAATAAATCACACATCAATGACTGGGTAATAATATTTCGGAGATAGATTTAAATGATCATTAAGCAAATTTGAGAAATGAAAAGATTGTTAATAAAAAATTATTTAATTTAACTGAACTAATTTATCTTGTGTAATTTAAAATAAGAATATTTAGACATAAAAATAAGAATCGAGATGGAAACAACTTTAAACTAAACTAAATGTCCAGAAACTAGAGAAAAAGTGGACTAAAATTACATTTGAACTGTATTCATAAAAGTTGTTAAATCTTTTAAAACAAAAGATGAAATAAAAAAAGGTAATCACTGTTTTAAGAAGATATACTAAAAACTTAAAAGAAATCCATTTTATTTCACCTTTTTCTAAATTTATATCAAAGGTTCTTGTAGGAAGTTAAAAACTGTATAACATATTACTAGAAAGCATAGAGAAACTCGATGAATACCGAGTGCGTAAGATGTAAAATTCAGTCTATAACAGTAGTCTGCATGATATGAAATGACTGGAAACTACAGTGGACTTCGCTCAATGTGATCAGTTTGGAACACCGTGATTTTGATAACAATAAACGATATGCTAAATTAGATAAATTTACCTCTCCCCCTTAATTAACACGTACTAAATTTCAAATTAAAATGAAAAAAACTCACCTTATATTTATGTACTGTATATTACCCTTTAAAACATAAGAATTATATACATAATTAAAAACAATTGATCAACTGTTAACTGTTTACAATTTTTTCTAAGAAGCTCATTGATAAATTGTTCGTAATCATAATTAATCTGTTACACATATTTAAAATTTCGATCTTTTGTTTTAATGTTAAATCATTTCGCTTTCTGACTTCCATATCAACGAGCTGCATGTAACCGAGCGAGGCATTAAATGTTATTACGCAGTTCCGATAAGAATGTGTTGCCTTCTGCTTATCTGACAACCATTGACCACCAGCAGGTGTGCGTATTTCTGAAAAATTCCAGGAAAATATATAATCCCCACTCATTTGTTCATTCCCCATTTTCCTAGATTGAAGAGGAGAATTCTCGGAAATTCAAACAACAGCAAAGGGAAGGAAAAGAATGGGTTCCTTCTGAATATATTGGAAATATTCCTTTGCAGTTAAAATGAGGTTCGAAAGCTGATAACATTAATCTATGTAACGATCTTATAAAGCGATAATTTTAACATACAAATGTATAGAGATTTTGTTTGGTTTGGTTTGGAGTGCTACCGTCTACTTTTTGCAACACGAGGGCTAATGAGACCGGGACCTACAGCTTAAAGCCGATTCCGAACGACTACGAACATCCATGCCAATGTGGGATTCGAACCCACGAACTCCGGTTCCGAAGGCCAGCACCCTAACCAATCGGCCATCGTTAGGCAATAAATGTATAGAGAAAATTGGGATCAAGTGATTTCGATATCAATAAGCGATTGATAACATTAACCGCGATCACATTCGGAGTCCACTGTATTAGTTGTTCTTAGTAGTGAGCTTAGTATTAGCTTCTTTATAGTGATTATAAAAATACTCTTAGTTTGCTTCTATCACGTACAGTTTGTTGGTAGTGGACCCCACTTTATTTGAATGATTCATCTCTTAAAGCATAGTATTTAGATCACACTTAACGTATGTTTACTTTTAGATACTTTCCAATTTATATAAAAAAAAATTCTGAAAGAATAGTCTGAATATCAAGGATTAAGAAAAGGGGTTTAAAAAAGTAGTATTAAAAGCAATCATGCTCAGTCTAAATTTTACCAATGTATACCTTCAGCCATTAGGCCAGTTTCACATGTTCAAGAACTGCTTGCGACTGTTCCTCCACATTCTTTAGAGAACATTGCAAACAATGTTGAATGTAAACGTGCTGTAACCTTTAAACATGATAGTTATGATATTTATAAGTCTGAGGAGGATTTTATTCCACAACGGTTCTTCCAGAGTGAACGTGTTGATCCAGTACGTGATCCAAATTCGCTTATGGAATCTGCAGAACTACTTTCCTCCAGGCTAAAAATTAACTGGCACCAACAGTATATTTTTCTTGGTACAGACACAGAGAAAAATAACTACTTCCTTAATTCTTACAGAAAGGTTCACTGATTTACTGTAAAGACTTTTGATTCATTTCTTTGATATTGAACATGATTCTACTAGGAGAATTTTTATTAATTCCTACAAGTGGAGACTTAAAGATATATTACTTCATAATGGGAATGAATTACTGTATATATGAGTACATTTCTGGAGCCGTATCAGATAAAATGAAAGAGATATTTTAAAATATTAAGAAACTGTTAAGAAATATTTAGTGTGGGGTACACAAATGGCTTGTTTTTATGTCTACAGATTTGTAGGAAAACTATTAGAACACAACACTGGGTACACAAAACTGTCATACTTTTTATATGAATGGGATAAACGAGCAAAAAAAGGCATTGTATTATTTGAGTTTGGCAAGAATAATAAAATTTTGTTCCAGGAATTAAAACTTTTCTGCATGAACTGATTGTAGACCTTTCAAATATTTGCCTACAACATTAAACATTAAATTATTTGCAATTCATTTTTTAAAAGAGTAGACATGAACTTAATGAGACAGTTCTTTACAGTATTTTTAATGTGTATAATAAAATAGTTTATATGGAATGAAAATTGATTTCTGATTACATTAATTAAAATACTGAAAACATGTCTTCTTTATTTAAAAAAAAACCTGACATGATAGACAAAATAAAACACATTTTTTGAGTCAGCAACAAAATTGGATTTAAGAACTGTTGCTTTTAAATATAATCTGACAAAATTTTAAAAACTCATACTAATGTAATTAAGATCTTAAGAACATATTTCAATAAGTAGAAAAATGTTCAACTGTTTATTTACGACTAAGAGATAAATGAAGTGTTTAACGTAATACTAAACTGATATAATTTTATCAGTTATTTACAGCTATTTACAGTATTTTTAAAATGTCTAATAAAATACTTATAGAAGAAAATGGATTTCTGGTTACATTAGTTAAAATATTGAAAAACATGTATTCTTATTTTAAAAAAAACCTGACATGATAGACAAAATAAAAGGCAATTTTGAGTCAGCAACAAAATTGGATTTAAGAACTGTTGCTTTAAATTTAATCTGACAAAATTTTAAAAACGCATACTAATGTAATTAAGATCTTAAGCACATATTTCAATAAGTAGAAAAATGTTTAACTGTTTATTCACGACTAAGAGATAAATGAAGTGTTTAACGTAATACTAAACTGATATAATTTTATCAGTTATTTACAGCTATTTACAGTATTTTTAAAGTGTCTAATAAAATACTTATAGAAGAAAATTGATTCCTGGTTACATTAATTAAAATATTGAAAACATGACTTCTTATATATATTTTTTTTTTTTTTTTGAAAAACCAGACGTAATAGACAAAAATGAAAGGTATTTTTTTAATCAGCAACAAAATTGGATTTAGGAACTGTTGCTTTTAAAAATCATCTGACAAAATTTTAACAACGCAGACTAATGTAATTAAGATCTTAAGCACGTATTTCAATAAGTAGAAAAATATTTAACTGTTTATTCACGACTAAGAGATAAATGAAATGTTTAACGTAATACTAAACTGATATAATTTTATCTTTCCTAGCGTAATATGCGAACAAATCATTTAGCACTTTCCGTTTGAAACAGAATAAATTAAAATTAGACGATTTGTAACTAAATCTTTCGTTTGAGTTAAAAACCAAATATTTACACTACCATAATTTGTTCGAATTCAAACGCGCACAGCTGCCTGAACAAACATTCGAGATAAAATTAAAAATTTGCATAACGCACAAAACAATTTCTCACAAAAGCCAGACAACCATTTCGCAAATGAAGCGCACATTTGAACACTCATTCATCACCCGCAGTTCTTCCACGGATTAAACCGGTTAAACATATTCACTACGGTCAAATTCGCTGGGAAAACTTCCTCGTTAGTTCGGGCTCTTGTTAAAGACCGCAAATGCATTAATTAGAAGAGATGAGATTCGAGCGCTTGTCTTCGGAATGAATCCTACAATCATAATGGGTGTAGCTTGTATGCGCAGATGAAAACGTTAAGGGCAGTGTTTGATGTTAGGGGGGAATGTCTTACACTGCGCTCAATATGCAAATAGAACAATTTTATGCGTGCTTTCGTAATAAAAACCGTAGATTTTTACAACCTGGGAGTAAAACTAGTTTAAGTGTTTAGTGGTAATCCAATATTTCAATTGGAGTGTTTTAAACGAAAGTGAATCAAGTCCATTTAGAAAAGTGTTGAGCACTACAGGCGTTCTATCATAATTAAGTAATTGGTACTTGAATTAGTTTTAGATAATACTTAATAACTATAGTATTTCCTACAATATGTGCATATGTTAACATGTGAAATAATTTATTAATCTTGTTAAACATCATTTTGTAAATGAAAGAATGGACTTACTTAATATGTTAAGCAAAATTCATATATGTTATCGAGAGAGTATCAATTGGATAAATAATATAATTTAACAAAATTAAATTACTGTTCGAAATGTACAAAAAATATTTCTATGTTTCAACGTTGAACTGCTGTGGATGTGCTGTGTGAGGTAAAAGTATATCCAGTTATTTGTTCATTTTAATTAACTCTTAACTAGCTTACAATTTAAAAACTGAT